>ML663565.1:29556581-29741455 GCA_007570785.1 Antilocapra americana
ACACACACACACACACACACACACACACCAGTTTTATAAATACAAGCTTTTACCCATTGAGTATTACTAGATACAGAAACTTTGCGTTCATTTTCCTACTTTGTCTCCAGTGAGGATATGCCTGACACATACAAGGCACCCAGAAAATTCTTGTAGAAGGAATAAATGTGTCCCCTCCTTGTAAGAGAGAGAATCTTTGGGGAATTTTTTTTTTTCTTCAGATTTTAAACATTTTTAAAAGAAGATTTTACTGAAAAATACATGAAAAAAATTTTGTTAGAATTCTCTAACATGTAAATATACAGAATTCTCTAATATGTAAATGGAAACCTGCTGTAACATGACATACCTGAGTTATAGCCTAAAAGCTTTTGTTATGGATATGACTACCTTAAAAAGTAAAAAGGTCTGAGTTTCCTTTTGAACAAGCCCAGTGGTGATATTCAAGAGGAAGTCACCTATTTTGAACTAGATTTCTTCCATTCCTCCTCCTGTCTTCTCCCACAAGGCTAAGAAATATTAGGAAAAATAGAAAGGCCAAGGAAGACTGCCTCCAGTTTCAGGTGGGGTATGGCTGTAGGAGAGTGCATACAGGACTGAGTAAGGGTGGACAGGACACAACTACCCATCATTTACTCTCTCTCTACAAGCAGAAGTGACTGCCATTAGCGTCATTAGATTTGTGCCAAACCCACATTATTAGCAAAGCACAATGCTAATATGACTAGATGACCCCCTAAGACTGATGTTTTCATATCTGCTTCATATGAGCACTGCTGATCTCATTTCCTGAACACAGGAGGGGGCCTTGCTTGGTAACACCTGCCTGAGCACATCACCAAATAACCAGAAATTGTGCCAACTAAAAAGGAAAAATAAATCACCACATAACACATAAGTCTGACATGTAAGATTATATATGTATGTACACATATGGATAATATATGCATACATACAAAATAGTCTCTTACATTATGAAACAAATCCAACAGCTATATTGCTGTGTTATTTCCAAATTCCTTTTTCTTGCATACATGTCTGTGGCTGGGCATTCTTTTTAACTTGCTTTACTGAGAAACCGTCAACGGAGAATTAATGGCGTGGTGGTGAACTAATGAAGTGATGGAAGCTGTCATTTTTTATTATTTTTCATGTACATATAACTAGATTTTGGCATATAGAAACAGAAATTGCCGTGAAAATTTTATTTTGAATTTGAGTAGTGACGATAACATATTAAGTTTCCCTAAAACTCTGCAGATTCCTTGGACTAATCCACTAATCTAACTTGACACATTACTTTAAGGTTTTTGAATGCTACTGATTTACCAAAGGCTTCATGAACCATGGCCTTTTTCTTTAGGAAAAGTGTATTTGAAAAATAAAATTGAGCTCCAAACAACCATCCCAAAATTTTTTGTTGTAGACTAATTTTGTCACATTAAATTTTACCTGAAGAAATTGGAACATTAATGAAACTTGGAAATTTGTTTTACTTTGTTCTTATGATATTTGACCTCTATAAAATAAAAAGGAGCCTTGAAAATGAAACAAAGAGAAACAATGTAGGAATAGAGAAAAGAAATCAGCCAAAAAATTTAATATTTCTCATTACTGTCTTACCTGTGCTGAGGAGAGATATAATAAAGCAAATGAGCTTCAACTAGATTTCAAAAAAAAAAAATTAAAAACCAGTATTTGCTGAGAAATGACAGTACAGAGAATTGTGTTAAGCTCTGACAAAGTTCTCGCAGTCAAGGCCTTCTCATTAAGATGAAGAGATGTCAAAAGTTACTTAATACAGCTATCTATATCCATATTATAGATTTATATATGTTAATATCCTCAGTTCAGTTCAGTCGCTCAGTCGTGTCCAACTCTTTGCGACCCCATGGACTGCAGCACGCCAGGCCTCCCTGTCCATCACCACCTCCCGGAGTTTACTCAAACTCATGTGCATCGAGTCAGTGATGCCATCCAAGCATTTCATCCACTGTCGTCCCCTTCTTCTCCTGCCTTCAATCTTTCCCAGCATCAGGGTCTTTTCCAAAGAGTTAGCTCTTCACATCAGGTGGCCAAAGGATTAGTTTCACCTTCAGCATCAGTCCTTTACTAAAGGAACCAAAGCTAAATGTCAGATGGATATTGAGATTAGTAAAATTTCAGGGGCTTTCCTGGTAGCTCAGCTGGTAAAGAATCCACCTGCAATGCAGGAGACCCCTGTTTGATTCCTGGGTTGGGAATTTCCCCTGGAGAAGGGATAGGCTAAGCACTCCATTATTCTTGGGCTTACCTGGTGGCTCAGATGGCAAAGAATCTGCCTGCAATTTGGGAGACCTGGGTTTGATCCCTGATTTGGGAAGATCCCCTGGAGGTGGGCACAGCCAACCACACCAGTATTCTTGCCTGGAAAATCCCATGGACAGAGAAGC
Organism: Antilocapra americana; assembly: GCA_007570785.1. NCBI lineage: Eukaryota > Metazoa > Chordata > Mammalia > Artiodactyla > Antilocapridae > Antilocapra > Antilocapra americana. The sequence continues at coordinate 29,559,014 of ML663565.1, forward strand.
CTGGCCAGCTACAGTATATGTGGTCAAAAAGGGTCAGAATGACTGAGCTACTAAACATAGAGCAAGAATTCCGGAAGGAAGTAGACATTGATCTGGATTTTTAAGATACAACATAAGAAATACTAAAAATGACAGTCATTTTGACCATCACAATGGCAACCCACTCCAGTGTTCTTGCCTGGAGAATCCTAGGGACAGAGGAGCCTGGTGGGTTGCAGTCCATGGGGTTGTGAAGAGTCGGACATGACTGAGCGACTTTACTTTCACTTTTCACTTTCATGCATTGGAGAAGGCAATGGCAACCCACTCCAGTGTTCTCACCTGGAGAATCCCAGGGACGGCAGAGCCTGGTGGGCTGCCGTCTATGGAGTCGCAAAGAGTCAGACACGACTGACGCGACTTAGCAGCAGCAGCAGCAGGCTTCTACTGTTAATCTCAGGGTTGCAGGTGACTGTTGTATGATGCTTACATCTTGCTTGTAATAATAAATAATAACCTCTTTCTGAAAACTTGTTACCAAGTCACATTTGCAACATTCTTAGTAAGTGCAGAAAGTGAATCCAGGGTTCTTATTTCTTTCATGTAACCTGAATGCCTGTGTGGAGGTTGGTTTAGGCTGCAGTTAGTTTCTCTTAGAAGAAAGGGACTGGATTAAGTATCTGGAGATCCTTCCAGCTGTGTAATTATTTTGTATCGATTTTAATTATCCACAAAGCATGAAACTGCTGAGAGCTCTGATTCCAAAGCCACTACCTAAATGTTCCAGAGTCATACCCTTTCCCCTGATAATTCAGTTCCCCTGTCTTTACGGGAAAATTAATGCTGCAGATAAAGCTTTGGGTAGCCTTTGTCTTTTAACAGTGAAAACAAAGAACTTAAATCCCTAACAGTAAGATTTAAGTTTAGAAGCTTACTGTGTAAGTTCAAAAGGTGACTTTGATCCCAGGTGTCTAGAAAAACAAGAATATGAAAAGCCACATTCTCTTTAATAACGCATAGTTCACATTTACATTTAAATGAAATATCCTTTGAAATGCTTTCTTTTACATCACACTATTCAACAGCTAACTTTTATAAAGTTTTTTTTTTTTTTTTTGTTTAACCTAGTTAGAAGTTTCTCACCACGGTAAGAAATCATAGACCTTAAGGCATTCCATATGTTGTTGTCATTCTTAACTTGCTTAGTCGTATCCAACTCTTTTGCGACCCCATGGACTGTAGCCTGTCAGGTCCATGGTCCATGGAATTCTCCAGGCAAGAATACTGGAGTGGGTTGCCATTTCCTTCTCCAGGGGATCTTCCTGACCCAGGAACTGAACCTGCGTCTCCTGCACTGGCAGGTGGATTCTTTACTTACTGAGCCCCCAGGGAAGCCCACATATGTCTAGGATGCTCTCCTGAAGCAACAGATGTTTGTTTACACAAAAAACATTCTTTTTTCTATAAATTCCGAGATCTACCAAGAATAGCATTAGCCAAAATATTATTTCATTTTAGTGATTCTTCAGTAAGGTATCCTTGATTTTTTTTAGCAATTTCTAATCCGCTAATTTGTTTTATCATCATTAGGATCTATAAAAACCACCTAGCTGTGAGCTACACAAAGATAGCAGCTGTTCCCATAATGTACTGTGGCAGAGTTACACCGTCTGGATAGCTTAGATTTATGCCTCTGGTCCAATCTGTCACCTTCTTTCAAAATTATTTTTTAATTTATGTTATGAGTAAATCATGAATGATGAGTCACAGGACTTCATAACATTTACTTTATTAATGAAATATTCTTTTCTATAATTTAGTATGCTTGGCATGCTTATGTGTATGTGTATCTGTGTGTACATTTTAGGACCTTTTTTTTATCTCCTTGCACCTGTGCAAATAAATGGAGGGTCATTATCCTAGGTTCTGTGTCCATAGAAGTCACAGAGTAAAAAAGGCATTGTAATAGCAATGAAACACTCCAGAAGTGAATCTAGTGAACTGTGGCTAATTCATAGTGTATGGTGAGGGTTCCTTATCAGTGGAGCTCCATTGCTCAATTCCTTTTCCACAGCTAGCTTTATCCTATTAAATCCAGAGAGAAGGTTGAGTCTTCAGACGTGGCTGACTGAGTACTAGCATGATTAGGACTTACTTCCTGAAGGCTGTCTGATGTTATATATTGTTTTTGTGTCCTATTTTCCTAAAGAACAGTGCCAAAGGAGAAACAAGAAGCAAAAGATGGAAAGGAAGAGTGAGGAGAGAGATGCCAACAATTCAGCTGCTGTAAGAATGGCAGAAAGGAAAAAGAAAAGCCAGGAATGCAAAAATAAGTTTTAGTCCTTGTTCTGATTCTTTCAATTGTAGTTCAAAGACTCCCAGTTCCAAATCTTTATATCTACTGTTAACTTCCTCACCTTCACATCCTGCCACACAGTCAGCATCATATTAGCACCATAAAATTATGATCTCACAATCCCAGTCACATCTGCTCTTTCCCCAGTAACTGGAAAATCATATCTAATTACCCTCAGTAGCATTACAAATATAGGTATCTGAGAGCTTTAGCTTTTAGAGAACCAAGAATTAGCTAGGTAGTTCTTTTTTATCAACATTTCTATGATTTATTTTATTCTGAATAATGTTTCAGCATTAGAGGACTATAGAATTTTCCAGAAAATAAGGCTTTTTGTTTAAAAAGTTCTGAAGGAGAATGAGACTTTATAATTATTACTAACTCCTTAGAAGATGGCATATAAACACTTTACCTTTTAAGCCCCGTTTGAAGGTAAGAAGCTGCTCATAAAAGAAGGTGGCTATTCTATTTAAGTAATTGGTCAGCACAACTTACCTTAATTTACTTGTCTTTATAATATAACCACGTCTCTTTTATATGCATCATGATGGTTTGTTCCAATACAAGTACTAAAAATACTACTACTAATTATATTTCTGTGATAATCCTTTATGTAATTCCAATAACAAGATTTTTCATTATTGTTTGTTACTAGGATAAATATCTAATTTATTCTCAAATTATAATACTTAAAAGCCCCAAAGGCATCCTCTCAAGAAATAAATAGTTGGTAACAGAATAAAGGGTATCAAAGCATTCTTATTGTTCTTCCCTTTTCCAAAAGTCCAAATGAGTCGCACCCATAGGTCCAGAATCAAAGACTCTTGGAGATGAAGTCCAAACTATACTATAATTACAACATAATATACCACTCAAGTTGGTCCCCCTCAGCTTGACTAAACTTTACAGTTATCTTCCTGACTCAAAGGCTATCTTTGAAGCTATAACTCAAAGTTATTGTCCCTTTCTCGCTCTTTTACTGCTTGTACCATGCAGGCACACAGTCCGACTCTTTGTGACCCCATGGACTGGAGCCCGTCCGGCTTTTATGTCCGTAGGATTTCCCAGACAAATATACTGGAGTGGGTTGCCATTTCCTTCTCCAGGGGATTTTCCTGACACAGAGATCGAAATTCCATCTTTTGTGTCTCCTGCATAGGTAGACAGATTTTTATTTTTTTTCACCATTGGTGCCATCTGGGAAGTCTTTTAGAAAATATATCATTGTAAAGTCTTTCTCTGCTCCTGTGAAACGTAAATATCTTTAAAAGTTCCTTGTCAGTTTTACAACCCAGAAATGACCTGAAAGTCAACCCTTTGAGATCTAAACATCCAGGAAGACAGTTGTCGCTACGTCATGTCTGACTCTTTGTCACCCCATGAACTGTAGGAAGACAGTACCTGTGTCTGTAGGAAGCTAAGTCACTAAATTGCTTCAGTTGTGTCCTACCCTTTGAGACCCTCTGGACTATAGCCCCTCTGTCCATGGGATTCTCCAGGCAAGAATACTGGAGTGGGTTACCATACCCTTCTCCAGGAGATCTTCCCAACCCAGGGATCAAACCCACATCTCTTATGTCTCCTGCATTAGCAGGCAGGTTCTTTACCACTAGCACCATGTGGAAAGTCTCAGAGTAACTTTTTGAGAAACAGCTCATATTAATATTTAATTATAAACATATTTAGCTCTTTACATTTCTCACTTTAATATCTAGCTTTTTTTTTTCCTTACCACATAAGCCATTAACCCATGTTTTGACTGGCTGACAGATTTTTAATTCCAGATGTGAGATAAAACCAGTGGTTTTAATATCTGAATTCCTGTTTGTTCAGATGACTCCTAGGTCTTTCACAAATGGAGTGTATTGATACTGATTTGGGGTCAGGCGGTCAAGCTAGCAACAACACTAGAAAGAGATATACTACTGCTTTTTCTCATCCCAAAGTATTGTCCTGAAGATCAAAAACTTAAAAAATTTTATTCAAGCCTATTTACCCAATCCAAATGTATTCAAGGTTCTTTCACTGGAGAGACCATGGCCAATAAGACATGCAAACTAATTCCCTTATTGATTACCCTCAATTTCTTCTAATAAATTTCCTGTTTCTAGAAAGAATCAAACACAAACCAGACACATTTCTTTAAATCTTAATTCCATCCCTTCTCATCTCCTGTTTTTTCCTCTTGAAGAGGCAAAACAAGCATTTAAAAAAGAAAACTTTCCTTATAGATATGTTAGAAAATTTCTGTGATGGAAGTTTATGAGAATATTTATAAAGTATTAAACTATCCCTAAAATGGATTGTCTCCCAGGGGATCCAAAACATGAGGTGGAGAATGTTCAACCCATTCTACTGTTCCAAATGGAATCTGAACTAGAAAAATTGTAATATACTTTCCCATGGTCTGAACTTGACAACTGGTTTAGATGACAAAAAATGGTTCCTCAGGAAACAGGATATTTAAATTTAAATTAAAATAATTTTTTATATTGCTGGATTCAAGGATTTAGAAGACATAAGGATAATTTTCTTGAACCACTCTTGATGCATATGACAAAATTTTATTTATCAAGCTATATGTACTTTTTTTCAACCTTTTCACTTTTCCTCCCCAAACTTTAGTCTTCTTTCTTCAAGTCATAGTTTCTTTGAGGCTCTATAGCACAACCAACAAATTCTTTTGAGAACAGCCAGACTCACAGAAGTTGACACACTGGGGTCAAGATTGCTCCAAAATTCGTCACACAGATTCACTTAAACTATATGTATCTCAACCCAAGAGTATAAAATAAGATGATAGAATAGAGATGTGTAAATTATATATGACCTACACATATCTTCATAGGCATATCCTTAATGCAGAGAAAAAAGTTAAAAATATTATTGAACTTGATTGGTTAAAGAATTTCCACAAAAAATCAAACAATTTCCAATGATACCAAGAGTGATGCCTGATAACCTTTATAATTATGAAAATCTTGATATGACAGACATTTGCTTTATGTAGAATTAAAATAATATATTTTTACATGAGCAAGACCTTCTCAATTTGTGCTTCAGAAGGCTTTAAGAGTTTGTTAGCCTATAATTGAAGTAAGGAAATAAAATGAATCAGTTTTAATATAAAAACTGTTTCCGCAGAATTCAATGAACTGCCTCTTATTCAAGTGAATAAAATCTTGTATAATTTTGTGTAATTTTTGATTTATATTGATAAGAATTGATAGGAGTTAAATTAAAACTAAATAGAGTTCTCACATTGTTCCCTACAGGCAACTGAAAAAAAAAAAATGAGAACAGTCAGATAAAAAACAAAAACAAAAACGGTGTCTATAAAATTGAACAAAATGTGATTTCCATGTGCTGTTAATATTTACACAAAATTTCATTTCACATAGTAAACTTAACTTGAAGTGGATTTTCCGTTTCAAATAAAATTGAAATCAAAATATTTAAAACTGACAGCTTAATTATAAATCATATTACCACAGGAATCCTTTTAAAATTAGTATGTTTGTAAGAGTAGGTAATTTGGGGGACAAAAATAGCTTTGCAAGTGTTTTAAAACAAACACAATTGACATTCAATATAATCTTATGAGGTAAAATAAAAAATAGTGACATACCTCCCAAGAATACATAGGAGGAAACTGAAGTATAGAAAGCATAAAGACAATAGGCATATAGTCTCCTAGTTGCCACTATCAAGCTAGGATACAATTACTACCATTACTTTCTCATTAGGGGAATCATTATGCTAATAAAAAATAAATAATATAAGAGGAAACCTAACCCAACTCTAACATTTGGATATTCAGATTAAATTCTAAAGATATTATACATTTGAAAGAAGAATCAACTTTGGCCTCTCTCAATTTCATAAACAGGAACATAAATCCAAACATCACTAAGGATAAAAAAAAAAAAGAAAGAAACTTCTGCTTCATTGACTAGTCTAAAACCTTTCACTCTATGTATCACAACAAACTGTGGAAAATTCTGAAAGAAATGGGCATACCAGACACTTAACCTGTCTCCTGAGAAACTTGTATGCAGGTCAAGAAGCAACAGTTAGACCTGGACATGGAACATGGACTGGCTCAAAATTGGGAAAGGAGTACATCAAGGCTGCATGTTGTCATCCTGCTAATTTAACTTATAGGTAGAGTACATCATGTGAAATGACCAGCTAGATGAATCATAAGCTGGAATAAAGATTGCCAAGAAAAATATCAATAACTTCAGATATGCAGATACCACCCTTAGGGCAGAAAGCGAAAAGGAATTAAAGAGCCTCTTGATAAAGGTGAAGGAAGAGAGTGAAAAGCCTGGCTTAAAACTCAACATTCAGAAAACTAAGATCAAGGCATCTGGTCCCATCATCTCATGGCAAATGGATGGGGGGAAAATGGAAATAGTGACATTTATTTTCTTGGTCTCCAAAATAACTGTAGTGAGTATAACCATGAAATTAAAAGATGCTTGCTCCTCAGAAGAAAAGCTTTGACAAACCTAGACAGCGTATTAAAAAGCAGAGACATCACTGCCAACAAAGGTCCATATAGTCGAAACTATGGTTTTTCCAAGTAATCACCAATGGACATGACAGTTGGACCATAAAGAAAGCTGAGCACTGAAAAATTGATGCTTTTGAACTGTGGTGCTAGAGAAGATTCTCCAGAATCCCTTAGACATCAAGGAGATCAAACTAGTAAGTCCTAAAGGAAACCAACCCTGAATATTCATTGGAAGGACTGATGCCGAAGCTGAAGCTCCACTAAATACTTAGGCCACTTGATGCAAAGAGCCAACTCACTGGAAAAGACTCTGATGCTGGGAAAGATTGTGTGCAGGAATAGAAGGGGGTGACAGGGGATAAAATGGATGGCATCATCGACTCAATGGACACGAGTTGGAGCAAACTCCAAGAGAGTGAAGGACAGGGATGCCTGGTGTGCTGCAGTTCATGGGACCTCAAAGAATCAGATGCACCTGAGTGACTGAACAAGAACAACAAGCACACACAGACTCAGTCGTGATAATGTCAATAGAGTCATCTTTGTCAAGCCATGTCAAATTCTGTGAATTCCTATGGAAAGTGGCTCCAGTGCTGGCTAGTCCTACGTGGATGGAGAGGTGGCTCCAGAAAATAAACTCTGCTTTTACCAACATTACCTCTCCTGAAAGCTCAGTTCTCTTTTTGGTTAGATGAGGGCAGCCACCTGCATGACGGGCACATTTTGCCCCCCAGAGCCCCTCTCTAGTAAAAGGCAGCATGAAATAAATCGGCCCACCTCTCCTGACAGAAAGAAGGTGCCAACAAGAGACACAGAACAAGTGAAGCTGGTACAAGTCTGTTAGCATGCTCAAAGCAGAACTGTGAAATTAACTCCCAAGATTAACAACAAACAAGCCTCCATAATGGCCACATGCTCATCCGCTCACTTCTACGGCACCGATTAGAATTCTCAAGACACGGGTTGACGTCCTTGGTTCTATGCATGGAAGCAAGCTCCAACTGGGATCTTAGTTCAAATCTGTCTCGCACGACAACTTATGCGGTGGCTTTACTTGTTGATCACTTTAACTTTCAGCCAATGAAGAGATAAACTGAACTCAGTAGGCCAAAAGCTGGCTGTATCACTTACATCTCCTGACTGCTCAGTCCTCTACCTGGTTGGGTTAGGGTAGCCATCTGCATGCCTGCAAAAGCTCTTCTCTCTCCTACAGAGAGAGAAATGTCAGAACTGGCCCACCCCTATAACAGAAAGTAGGTGCTGGCTATCCAGCATAACTAAGCTCACGGTCTTAGAAAATATTTTCATTCTGTCCTTTAGTCATTTTTAGCCTATAACAGTAACAGAGCCCTCAAGCACCTTTCCCAAATCTAACGATCATTTTAGGCTTCACAGCTTTAGTGCTGCTTCTAAAAGTTTCTTAGTCATTAGCTCTGTTTTTCCCAATTTCTGACTTTTCTGTCTTCTACGTTAATTTTTCTTTCACTTCTCACCTCCCTACTCCCAGGCTAGCATTTGGTCTTGTTTGAAAATGTTTTCTGATACATTTCCATTGTATTTTTCCTTTCACCCATGCCTCCAGTTTTTCAATATCAGCTTCCTTTACAGGATTTCGTTCCTTTTTTTTTTTTTTTTTTACAAATAGAGACCTAATATGTCTCTGAATTATCAATTAGTACCTGTAAGTCAGCATAAAATGATACATATTTAGAACAATGAAACCAGTCTCTCATAAAAATAACCTTACATAAAAATTGGGTTTCTAAAGCATCCCAAGAAATTGCTGGAGTTCAGCATATAGTTAGGGCCCAAAAGCAGCCTGGTGATGACAGGAGCAAGTTCCACTGGACTCACTAGCGGTAAGGACAGAAGTGGTCACATAAGGGCATATAAGAGGTCAGAAAAGAGAAATTTTCTGGACGGGTGGTGATATACAAACACGAGAGGCTTTGGGAGCCCTAGCCGTGGCATGGAGAGCACGTGGGTTCTGAGGGGCTGGTGTAGCAGTGACCTCATTTAGAAGATGAGACTCAGAAATATGAAAATTGGGTAATAAACAAGCAGCAACCATCTGTATATTGCTTAAAAGAAATTCCTGGGCTTGTGGGTTGGGGTGAGAGGAAGGCTCAAGAGGGAAAGGATATATGTATACTTACAGTTGATTCACCATGCTATACAGCAGAAACCAACACAGCACTGTAAAGCAATTATTCTCCAATTAAAAAAAAATTACTGTGAAACTAAAGATATATTAATGTTTTCCTACAAATGAATTGGTGTTTAGCATATCTGTGCTATAGAACCACATATTAAATTTTCCATTCGAATGAAGAAATAACATTTACTAAGAGTGTATTATACCTAACATGTTAAATCTGTGCAACCTGTAATTGAACAACTCTAAGTTCACACTGCTATTAACAGATGGATAAGGAAATATGTTTCTACTCTGTCAAGAATATAGAAGATATATTTAATAGTAAACGTCTCAGGGAGATTATCATGTTGCTGATACCTACATGGTTATTACATTTTTGCTCTTGACATATTATCTCTATTTGCTTCTCAAAAATGATTAAGATTCATAGTTATTTTTCATCATTTATGAGTTCTCTAGAAATATATGTTTTGTTTCTTCCATTGCTTAGTTATGCTATCATAGTAAAATTAAATTTGATTTTAAATTTTTAATGAAGTTCAATATTTTATACATAGTCACAAAAGGAAATATACGGATGTTTTATTGAGAATATATATATTTCTCCTAAAGAACGAAACACTTCAATTTTGATCCAGAAATACTATTGCAAACCTTTAACAATGGGAAGAAATCTGTTCTCTGGCTTATTTATTGAATATCACTAGTTCAATATACATATTAGTATCATGAGTTAACTATGCACAGAACCCATGCAGCAATATTAGATACTTCCTGAAACAAAGCTTTTCCTTAAAAGAATTACATTAAAATAAAAGTGATTCTAATGATGTAATGCTTCCTCCGTGACTTCACCTAGAAACATTAGCTCTCAGAATTAGTTAAGCATATAATCCACTCATTTCTTGAGACATACCTAAAAGGTCTTTGTTTTAACCCAGTCTGACAATTATAAACCTTACATAGAAATACAGCTATTTTCTTCATGTGGAAGGCACCAGTGAAACAAGGTGTAACTTTGATATGTTTTCTATATAACTCCTCCCATAACATTATGCTCGTCCACAGACAGTAAGTATGTTCTACTTTTTTAAGGAATAAGATAGGCCATTAATTAACTGGGAAACTAAACACAATGGTGTTTTGTGATCAACTGTGATAAGGATATCAAAATAGTCTGTTTCCAGTAAGACTCAGAAATATCAAAACTGGATAAGAATTTTATTTGCACAGTTGCATTCCAATTTAGCTTTGTTGACGGGAAGAAAATGCATGAAATATTTAAGCAGTGTGTAAATGAAAAGATAAAGCAAAATTATTACATGAATAGCTAGATGGGACATTTTGGAATCTAAATAGGTCCAATCTAAACATTATCTTACTTATTCAACAAAAAAGTTCTATGAAGGAAGAAGAGGGTGGGATAACCCTTCTCTGAATAGAATGTCTGGTAAAATTCTAATTTTTAGAAACAGTTAATGTTTCTCGTATTTAAAAAAAGAAAACAGACAACATTGCTTGGAGGGACCCAAATCTAACAACCCAAAACAGAAAATATGGAGAGTCATGTGTTTGTATCAAATGAATAACATAGCCACACTGGGTGTGGGGGAAGAGGGGCAGAAGGCAGGTAACTGTTAAACTATTTGGACTTCACATATTTGGACTATATATCCTCAGTTCGAAGACATATAACATTCTAAACAGCTATTAAATTCTACACATAGGTATCTTTTTTCAATTGGTTAATGATTTAGAAACTATTTTCTAGGTACTCTAGAATTGAACAATTAATGTATTATAGATAATGAGATCTAGATTGTGTACTGTTAGAGATGTGAGTTACAAATATGGGAACGAGGAAAGATATAATTAACTCCATGATGTCAGTTGGAAATGAACTTGTTTGAACCTGAACCAGTATGAATTTACAACTTTTGTGATATAGATAGGAAGCAAGAAAGGTAGGAGGGGAGGAGGAAATACATATGGATATGTATGCACATACATATAGAGTGGTACACACACCCATCTCTGCTAAAAGGCCTAGAGGTAATGACACCCAGTAACAACAAGAAGTTTACCAGGCTCTAAGATATTTCTTTCAAAATACCTTTCTTTCACTCATATAAACCAAGGCATTTTGATGAAATTAATAGTTTCAGGAGGCAGTCAGGGAAGAGAAAATGTGAGTCTGAAGTGACTTCTTATGTCAGAAATTAGGGATGTACTCAAATAATGATGGAGTATAAGGGCCAGCGTGAGACGGGGGCTCTCTCTACCCAGATCTGGAACCACCAGAGCACTAAAATAAATCAGGATCTGTACGTTTAACTAGCAAACACGTCCTTGGTAGATAGAACCTTAGCTAAGAGATGAAGTGATCTAGCTTAACATGGCCATAATGGGCCAACACAAAGGAGCAAGCGGATGTCATGTGCCTCCTGGTATGATGCACTGCAAAGGACATGTCATAGCTCTATTATCACTACTGAGAGGGCACAAGTACATCTAATTAGGAGGAAACAAAGGACAAACCTAAACTGAAAAATAGTCTGCAAACTAACTGGCCGATACTAAAAAAAAAACCGGACGTCATGGAACAATACAAAGATTGAGAAACTGTTTCAGAGTAAAGAAGATTAAAGAGAGATGAAAATTGAATGCAAAGCATAGATGGCATTTGCTTTGGAGATAAAAGATATTATTGGGACAACTACTGAAAACTGAATAAGGTCTGTAGATTAGATAATAGTATTATGACTAGTAAATGTTAATTTCCTGATTTAGGTAAGATAATGTCTTTATTTTTAGGAAATGCACACAAGTATTTAGAGAAAGGAAAGAGGAATCATGTCTGCAACTTATTCTTGAGTGGTTCAGGGCAATTCATATACACAGAGACAGAGAGAGAAAAAGAAAAAAAAGAGGGAAGGAGGGAAGAAAGATCAGAGAGAGAGAGAGGAAGGGAGAGAGACAGAGAGAGAGAGAGACAAAGTACTAACCTTTGGGGATTGCAAGAGAAGTGAACATTCTTTGTAGTGTTCTTGCATTTTTCCTCTAACTCTGAAATTTTGTCAAATTAAAAATATATTTTTTAAAAAGGGGGATCTCTGGTGGCTCAGTGCTAAAGAATCCACTTGCAATACAGGAGACTGCCTGCAATGCAGGAGACACAGGTTTGATTCCTGGGTCAGGAAGAACCCATGAAGAAGGAAATGGCAACCCACTCCAGTATTCTTGCCTGGGAAATCCCATGGACAGAGGAGCCTGGTGGGCTACAGTCCATGGGGTCGCAAGAGTTGGACATACCTTAGCAACTAAATCACCACCATTTTTAAAAAGTTCAATGATGGGCTTCCCTGGTGGTCCAGTGGTTAAAAATCTGCTTTGCAATGCAAGAGACAACAGTTCGATCCCTGGTTCATGAAGACCCCACATGGCTCGAGGCAGTTGAGCCCATGTACCAAAACTAATGAGCCTGCATTCTGGATGCTGTGAGCTGCAACCAACGAGCCCACATGCCAAAACTACTGAAGCCCACGAACCTCAGATCCTGTGCTCCACAGCAAGAGAGGCTGCCGAAATGAGAACCCTGCACCCTGCAACCAGAGAAAGCCTGTGAGCAGCAGTGAAAATCCAGCACAGTCCTAAATAAATATTTTTAAAAACATAAGCTACAAGGATGTTAAAAAAAAGCTCATGATGCAATTTAATTAATATCCTAATTTAATGGTAAGTCAACTCCACACTCTGAGTGTGGAAAAAACCAAAGGTGGCTCAGTTCAGTTCAGTTCAGTCACTCAGTCGTGTCCGACTCTTTGTGACCTCATGAATCACAGCACGCCAGACCTCCCTGTCCATCACCAACTCCCAGAGTCTACCCAAACCCATGTCCGTCGAGTCAGTGATGCCATCCAACCATCTCATCCTCTGTTGTCCACTTCTCCTCCTGCCCCCTATCCTTCCCAGCATTAGGGTCTTTTCCAATGAGTCAACTCTTGGCATGAGGAGGCCAAAGTATTGGAGTTTCAGCTTCAACATCAGTCCTTCCAATGAACACAAAGGACTTATCTCCTTTAGGATGGACTGGTTGGATCTCCTTGCAGTCCAAGGGACTCTCAAGAGTCTTCTCCAACATCACAATTCAAAAGCATCAATTCTTCGGCACTCAGCTTTCTTCACTGTCCAACTTTCACATCCATACATGACTACTGGAAAATCCATAGCCTTGACTAGACAGACCTTTGTTGGCAAAGTAATGTCTCTGCTTTTTAATATGCTGTCTAGGTTGGTCATAACTTTCCTTCCAAGGAGTAAGCATCTTTTAATTTCATGGCTGCAATCACCATCCGCAGTGATTTTGGAGCCCAGAAAAATAGTCAGCCACTGTTTCCCCATCTATCTGCCATGAAGTGATGGGACTGGATGCCATGATCTTAGTTTTCTGAATGTTGAGCTTTAAGCCAACATTTTCACTCTCCGCTTTCACTTTCAGCAAGAGGCTGTTTAGTTCCTCTTCACTTTCTGCCATACGGGTGGTGTCATCTGCATATCTGAGGTTATTGCTATTTCTCCTGGCAATCTTGATTCCAGCTTATGCTACTAGCTACCAAATTGGACTAAGATAAAGAATATTTCCTTCATGGAACTGTGCTGGTGTAGCACAGAATTCAAAAGGATGCTTCTTATATCTATCCACAGTTGTATACAGGGAGCAGAGAAGATTCCCATATTCCACGTCACCCGGGGAGGGTGCATCATGCTTTAGGGTTACAGACTCCAAGGATTGACTCCATCCTGACTGTCGAGATTCAAGTCTCACTCTGAGTCATCGGGCAAGTAACATTACAATTCTTTTTTGTTTTTTATGTTTCCTCATCTCTAAAATAGAGATAAAAGTCTTTCTCATTGTCTACCTCATTATATGAGGATTAAAAAGAGTGGAGTACTGAAAATGACACTCCTTTATAACTCAAAGGGAATGTTTTAAGTCACATCAGGGGTAGAGCTAAAAACCATTATGTAAAATATAAAACTGCATGCCATATGCATCACATCCCTATTTAGGAAAATAATCAAGTTCCAGTGGTGTGGCTGAACTTAATAACTTTTAAGGCCTCTTAATACAGAGACTCTATGATTCCATGATATTAAGACCATTGTCATTATGCTTTAGAAATGGCTTTATAATGGTTAGCATTTATAATTCTCAAAGATAATTTAAATATATCTCCTTAAGGGAGACAAAGAAAATTATTTATTAAAATTTAGAATTATGTAAATTTACATTTTAAGAAGTTAAATTACTTGCCGAAAGCTAAATGATCAGCAAGTGGCAAGGTCCTATAGAAGGTCCTATTGAAGACAGGTCCTATAATTTCAAGTTCTTTATGTCATGTAACTCCATTAGTTATACATTTGTTGAACACATAGTATGTACAGGACATGCTGGTACCTGCTTGGAAAAATTATATGAATATGGAGAACTGTCTCATATATTCAGTATAAGTGACAGTCCAGTTCAAGACCTGCAAACTGATCATAGTACCTCATAGTTGAGATAACTTTATTTGATTTAGAATTGCACAGAGAAAAGTCAAATCTGTGCCTCTCTGGGTTTTTGTAACCCTAAGAAAACTTTTATAAAGAAATATTTAGATGTAACTTTTTCATGCAAAATAAAATATACTGAAATTTCTGCAGTGATCATAAAAGAAATGTTGGTTTAAAAAATATTATCTCTTATCTTCTCTTAGACCTAAGCTTCTCTTATATAGTTTTCTTGAACTACAGAGACATTCAGAAAAAGATGCTCTTTTGCTTATTTATAAAATCCAGGTATCATTTAGTTTTCACCTCATTCTCACCATCTTTTATTTTTTCCTGACCCTGTCTCTGCAGTACTTTGTGATTCAAGCCATAGAAGAAATTCCAAATAAAATTAAATAGCATTGTGATAATCTCAGAAGTACCATGTAAATATACTTTGTATACATATAAATTGATTCGAAACACCATTCATTGTTGAATATGACTGTATCATGGTAGCATACCCAAGAAGAAGAAATCTTTTCAGGTACATATACCCTTGTAAGTATTTTTACTTATTCTATTCATCCTGAACATCAGAATCATGACCTGACCTGTATATAACACATAACTGAAACGTTTCAGAGTTTTAGAAATTTTAGTGCACACAATTGCAATGTCTTGTATAGATAAAAATCTACTTTAAGGATTCAAAGAATCATTTGTGAGAATCTCAATGACCATAAATTTTAGTATTCTTTGTTTATGATATACTAGTAGTATTCTATCCTTAAATAATTTTTGATTAAAAATAATAGCTAACTTCTATTTGTTGCTTTCTACCAGATACTCCAATAAGTATATCTTTGTTGTAATAGTCTTAAGTATAGTTTCCATTATAATATTGCCATTTTATGATTAGATAACTGAAGTCATAGATAATCTGTTAGAGCCGTAAAGTGAAGGAGAAATAATCTGAAATCAGGTATGTCTGACCGGAATTCCTATTCTTAACTATCTCTTATACTGACTTCTACTTATTCCAGCATATTAGGAAAACATATTAAAGAAATAAAAGGATGAAATTAATTATTTACCATCATACTATAATAATGAGTTTAATGAACCTTTTGATTAGGTTCCTTTTAATCTTATTTTGTGGTCATCATGGTCTTCACTATTATGAAAGTTATATTGCTAAATAAGATGGATGCCATTCCCTCTAAAAAGAGGAGAAAATATATATTCAGTTACTAGTGCATGGATTGGAAGTATGGACTCTAGAACTAGACTGCTTAAGACTGAATCTTAGTACTTTATTTATAAGTGGTACCACCTTGGATAAATTAGCTAATCTGTTTAAATGCTGATTTTCTAACCATTAAGGGTTCATTATTATCATCATTGTTCTCATCATCATATGATGCAAATTTAAATGAGCTAATACAGGTAAAAGCAAAGATCAGGGAAATGTGGAAGAGAAGAAAGAGAATTGATTTCAACTGGGAAAATCATAGAAGGCTTTGAATTGCCCACTGAGACTTCATTTATACATACAAAAGAACAACACTATTTAATGGGCTCTTTCCCTATTTCTCAATCAAAAAAAAAACATTCTCAAAGTGGTGATATGGGACCTATCATTAAGAATGTATACTTAGAGATCTTTAGGCTGCAAAGTTTATAAAATTACATCTGACTGCATAAAATGAAGAAATGGAAAACATGCATTTTTGAAAATTCAATTGCTTCTTGAATTTGTATTAAAGAAACCTCAATGTGTTTAAGCCATTCCAATATCCATAGCACACATTTGTAAGTGATATAGCCTTATATTTACCTTTGATGTCTATTCCGTCTTTCCATGTGCATCTGTTAAATGTCATCCATTAGCTCATAAAACAACTCGCTGGCAGCTACTACAACTATAACTTTCCCTGTGACCTTGTAAACCATGTTATAACAGCACAGCTAACACCCTTAGTAAACATTGTTCTACTAGCAAGAAGTTGTTGCTACATCGTTAACCTAATCACGGATTACCATAACTTTAGTTGGGACTTTCCTTTCAAGTCTATTAATCCAAAGAAGACAGGCTCCTACATATTATTCAAAAAATAAAAATACTTGTATGTATTTTTAAATTTAGATTTTTATAGTTAGTTTAGTAGCTTCCTCTTCCTTAGTATTTCAAAATGACTAAATTTCATAGCTCTCTTGAGCAAAAAATAAACTGATGGTATTCTAAAGTATATTGACACAAATACATAGTGTCTGAGGCTGGCAGTGTATATATAAATTATTTCACATATTGCTCTCCAGAAGAACACATCTCTATACTGAGCTACATAATACATATTATTGAAATATTCTGGAGTCTTAGGAATTGTGGCATACACAGACTTTCTCATACAGATAAAAATCTGTCTTCAGTTCCACTTCAGTTGCTCAGTCGTGTCCAACTCTCTGCGACCCCGTGAACTGCAACACGCCAGGCCTCCCTGTCATCACCAACTCCTGGAGTCCACCCAAACCCATGGCCATCGAGTTGATGATGCCATCCAGCCATCTCATCCTCTGTTGTCCTCTTCTCCTCTTGCCCTCAATCTTTCCCAGCATGAGGGTATTTTCAAATGAGGTAGCTCCTCGCATCAGGTGGCCAAAGTATTGGCGTTTCAGCTTCAACATCAGTCCTTTCAATGAACACCCAGGACTGATGTTTTTTAGGATAGACTGGTTGGATTCCCTTGCAGTCCAAGGGACTCTCAAGAGTCTTCTCCAACACCACAGTTCAAAAGTATCAGTTCTCTGGCACTCAGCTTTCTTTATAGTTTAACTCTCACCTCCATACATGACTACTGGAAAATCCATAGCCTTGACTAGATGGACCTTTGTTGGCAAAGTAATATCTCTGCTTTTTAATATGCTGTCTAGGTTGGTCATAACTTTCCTTCCAAGGAGTAAGCATCTTTTAATTTCATGGCTGCAATCACCATCTGCAGTGATTTTGGAGCCCAGAAAAATAAAGTCATACACTGTTTCCCCATCTATTTGCCATGGAGTGATGGGACCCGATGCCATGATCTTAGTTTTCTGAATGTTGAGCTTTAAGCCAATTTTTTCACTCTCCTCTTTCACTTTCATCAAGAGGCTCTGTAGTTCCTCTTCATTTTCTGCCATAAGGGTGGTGTCATCTGCATATCTGAGGTTATTGATATTTCTCCTGATTCCAGCTTGTGCTTCAACCAGCCCAGCGTTTCTCATGATGAACTCTGCATACAAGTTAAATAAGCAGGGTGACAATATACAGCCTTGATGTACTCCTTTTCCTATTTGGAACCAGTCTGTTGTTCCATGTCTAGTTCTAACTGTTGCTTCCTGACCTGCATACAGGTTTCTCAAGAGGCAGGTCAGGTGGTCTGGTATTCCCATCTCTTTCAGAATTTTCCACAGTTGATTGTGATCCACAGTGGCCAAGAGGAGCTACCCCACGCTCGAGGCCAGGGCAACGGCAGAGAGGAGCTACCCCACATCCGAGGTAAGGAGTGGCGGCTGCGCTTTTCTGTAGCAGCCAAATCTATCTTAAGAAACCTCTTCAAAGATTTTAACATATTTTTTACTATCTATTCCAACCCATGATGTCTAGAACATGTGCCATCACTTGGCATCCAAGAAGCTTTCTATTGGAAGAAGGTGATAGAAATCTCAAAATTAGAGGTGTGTCTCTACCTGAAGATGTTCCCTGGTGACTCAGTGGTGAAGAATCCCCCTGCCAAGCAGGAGACACAGGTTTGATCCCTGGGTCAAGAAAATCCCCTGAAGAAGAGAATGACAATCCATTCCAGTCTTCTTGCCTGTGAAATTCTATGGACAGAGGGACTTGGTGGGGCTAGAGTCCATTGGGTTGCAAAAGAGTAGGATACAACTTAGCGCCTAAACAACTATGATTCCACCTGAAGCCAAGGGGAGCAGACAGTAACCATGCAGAGCCCGGAAAGCTTGGGCATGGACATGTACTATGTATTACAGGCCAGTAAGAGATACCATCTTTCTTTTGTATCTTAACACAGATATATCTTACTTTTGTATCTTAACACAGTGTGGCAAAGCTGTATGGAGAGCTAGTGGTTATTCTGAGCATAGGAAAAGAAGTGTCAAGTGTCAAGGTCAAAGTCCAGTGACAAAGGTACCAGTGGAAGAGTTCCAGGCACACCATTCCCTTATTCTGCCTGATCTAGTTCTTTATTCAGCTGTCCTGGCCTCGCTCAGTATTCAGCTTCCCTTGACATCTTTCTCAATCTTGAATTCAGTATATTTGGGGAGTTTTTTTGGTAAGTTTCCAACACATCCTTTTTTTTTTTTTTTTAAAGAGTTCCCTAGAGTGGGTTTCTGTTGATTGTAATCTGGAAACATTATGTTTATATGTGTCACAATGGGTTTTGATTTTTAAATTATACATGCTCCTATTACAAAAGCAGTAACTTTATTTTCTGTGTGTTTGCATGGTCCATATAAGCACAAGTACTGAAATTAGAATAATCACATCATCAGTAACTCTCTACCGTCTAGTAATATTCTAAAATTTTGTTTGATAATCCTCCTCATTTCCTATTTCCACATCTCATTCTCAATTATTGTCTATCTCCCCATATCTCATTTACGCTTTTTAACAAAATGCCACCATAATATTGCCTTGAAATTTGAATTTTGATTTAGTATCTTATCAACTTATTATAGAAATTAAAGGTTTTTCTTTAGCGTCATTACACAGGATGCATAATATTTCCTTAAATGAATGTCCTACAATTAACTGTATAATTTTTGGCCATTCAGACTGTATGCTTTTTTGTTCCCATTATATTAATAAATAATTTTATAAGGAACATCTTTTATATGAAATTTGGCCCCAACTGATGCTTCTGTGTATTGTTTTGTTTGTTTGCTTTTGTCTAGGGGTGCTCCAGTGAATCATGCTCCATGAATAACACACCTGTGATGAGGGTCATTTGCCCTGTTCAAGAGAGAACTGTCAGTTTAGCCACTGAAGCCTTTTCTATGTTACCAAGAGGTTCACCTCCCAAGCTTGAAAAAGGACCAAAATGTAACCCACTTATAAGACCAAGGGTAGCCCTCTTGTAGCAGAGCCTGTAGCTTTTGAATCTCTCAATCATTCAGCCCTGCCCTAATATTGCTTTCCAGAAAAGCAAATTACACAGACTTGCTGCATGAAGTGATGGTGGCAGTTTTACAGGGAGGGACGAGGTTTGGCAGGCAACCAGCCGGGATAGAGAGGACAGCCAGAGAGAGGCTCTCTCTCATCAGCACTTTCTCAGTCTCTTCCGTGGAAGAATCAAGCCCACTCAGAGCACCTATGGCATCACTGTCTTATTTAAGCCAAAAAGAAAATGCTATTTTTGTACATTTTTGAGATAAATTGTTTTTTATAGGATTTGACATGAGAGTACTTAAAAACCTTACAGAGGACTTAAAAACCTCTTAACAGTGTATGGCTTTTAAAATTTCCAAAAGATGTATTCAATATTAACATGAGTTCTTAAGATCTAGCCAACAGTTGATGCGTCAGTTCTATCTCAAGCCCACCTTCTGGTTTATTTTATATTTAATATGCATCACCATAATGAAACAATCATTTTAGAAGCTAATCTGATCAGATGGGCAAGTGCATGTGTGACTAGGTAGCCAGGGGTATTAACGCAGATATATTATTAAGTCTGGGTCCAACTTTATTCTGTGATGTTCAGGCTAATGCCAGGATCCTGACTATGAAAACTAATTGAAATTACATTCAGAAGATAGGAAGCTAAAGAAATCAAAGCCATGACTCATGAAAAACTGCCCGGAGCATAGATGGTGTGAAAAGTGAAAGTGAAGTCGCTCAGAAGTGTCTCTTCGCAACTTCATGGACTGTAGCCCACCAGGCTCCTCCATCCATGGGATTCTCCAGGCAAGAGTATTGGAGTGGGGTGCATTTCCTTCTCCAGGGGACCCTCCCGACCCAGGGATCAAACCAGGATCTCCCACATAGAAGGCAGACGCTTTTACCGTCTGAGCCACCAGGGAAGCCAGAGATGGTGCAGGAGTATGAATAAAACTATTTTCAAATACTTGAAAAGCTGTTGTGTGGAATATGATTTGTTCTGTCTAGCCATAAGGGGTTGAGTTACAGGTTGAGATATAAGAAAACATTTCAACTCAATAAAGGACAGAAGTTTCTCATAAAGCACGGGGTCAGTTATAACTGCTTTGAGAATTTATACTGAGACTGTGAAGAGGTTTTCCAGTTTATATGACTAGAAACAAATGAGGTGGCAAAACAATACTTAAACACAATGGTTTCATAAGTAGTAAGCGCAGAGGCTTAGACAGAGAAGAGAGTTCTAGTTTTAATTAAAAAGGGTTTTCATAGTTTCAGTGTAGACAACTAACCAAGGCACTTGTAAATAAAGAATACTATGCTCCTTCTCTAGGTACATCAATAGGAAAAGAAAACTGTATAGATCAAAGGAACAGTTCAATATGAAGGAGTAAACTAACTATATGTGCTGGCCTATAAACAAAAACATAGACGGGAAATAAATGAACTTAACTGGACTGAACTTCGGAATTAGAAAAAGAGATATATCACCTGAGGAATCTTGGTTTCAATAATCGAATGTGAGCCCTCCTCAACTATTCTTTATTAAAAAAGGAGTTTTGAATGACCTTATTTGCATTACCTGTATCATCACTTACTTCATATGAGATATTTGGTTTGGCCATGATTCCAATATGATTTAATGGAAAACTGCACAGTTGGCTAAATAATTTATTCAGACATTTCAATGAAACTAAATAAGAGAATCTGACTCAATAGACAGGTCCTATCCATGAGTTCAGATCTTGTCTGGCTGGTTCACTTGGAGAGCTGAGCTCCCTTATGTTTGTTTGCTTTTTTTAAATAAACAATGGCAACCCAAGTCTTCCACTGGGGTTCTTTTCCCTTAGCTTTTCTGATTGTATTTTGGCACAGTCTTCCATTTAAATTAAAATGCTGCTGCATAGCACAGGGAGCTCAGCTCAGTGCTCTCTGATGACCAAAAAGAGTGGGATGGAGGCTCAGAAGGGTGGGAAAATATGTACACATGTAGCTGATTCATGCTGTTATAGAGCAGAAACTAACACACCATTATCAAGCAATTATACTACAATAAAAAAATAAGACTATTTCATTTAGACCCAGAGACATCTGATTAAATTTGACAATAAAACATCCCTAAAACATGACATAATAAAATGCCAAAATGCTAAATGTAGACTTAAATCAGTTTCTGTTGTGTATTTGGGAATCTTTAAAAATATAGAGAATTTGAGAAGGAAAATGATTAGCAAAGCCTGAAAAACTGTTTAAAACTTAATGGTTCTCTTTCTTGATCAGCTGATACTATTCTTAATAAAAGTATCTATGGGAGCAATCTAAAATATTCAGTGCAATTGCAAAATGACTTAAAATCTTAAAATAACCTCAGAATTATAATCAGCATGAGTAGAAGGAAGAAACGATTTTGAAACTTAATTTGACAGAATTTGTTGTGATGTGAAATGAGAGAAAAAGGCAAGAAAATAAATTGAAAATGCTCTATAAATATACTAACACAATAAGAGAGAAAAAAATTTCCACATGTGCATTTCACAAACTGCAAACAGTAAAAGTTATCATTTTGAATGTTGTGCATTAATAATAGCTAAAATACCTTCTATGGCAATCCAATTTTTGTTTCTTTTTTCCACCATTAGCTTAACTTAATTCTAGTTTCTTTTCATTCTGTCTTATAGGGTACTCATCATTATGAACAAAGATAGTGGAGGTCAAGGAATTCCAGCTGACCTATTTCAAATCCTAAAAGATGCTGCTGTGAAAGTGCTGCACTCAGTACGCCAGATAATTTGGAAAACTCAGCAGTGGCCACAGGATTGGAAAAGGTCAGTTTTCATTCCAATCCCAAAGAAAGGCAATGTCAGAGAACGTTCAAACTACCGCACAATTGCACTCACCTCACACGCTAGCCAAGCAATGCTCAAATTTCTCCAAGCTAGGCTCCAACAGTACATGAACTGAGAACTTCTAGATGTTCAAGCTGGATTTAGAAAAGGCAGAGGAACCAGAGATCAAACTGCCAACCTGCACTGGATCATAGAAGAAGCAAAAGAGTTCCAGAAAAACATCTACTTCTGCTTCATTGATTACGCCCAAGCCTTTGACTTTGTGGATCACAACAAACTGTGGAAAATTCTTCAAGAGATGCGAATACCAGACCACCTGACCTGCTTCCTGAGATCTGTATGCAGGTCAAGAAGCAACAGTTAGACCTGGACATGGAACAACTGAGTGGTTCCAAACTGGGAAAGGAGTATGTCAAGGCTGTATTTGTTACCTTGCTTATTTAACTTATATGTAGAGTACATCATGAGAAATGCCGGCCTGAATGAAGCATAAGCTCGAATCAAGATTGCTGGGAGAAATATCAATAACCTCAAATATGCAGATGATGCTACCCTTATGGCAGAAAGTGAAGAGGAACTAAAGAGTCTCTTGATGAAAGTGAAAGAGCAGAGTGAAAAAGCTAGCTTAAAACTCAATATTAAAAAAACTAAGGTCATGGCATCATATCCCAATACTTCATAGCAAATAGATGGGGAAACAGAGACAGACTTTATTTTCTAGGGCTCCAAAATCACTGCTGATGGTGACTGCAGCCATGAAATTAAAAGACACTTATTCCTTGGAAGAAAATCTATGATAAACCTAGACAGCATATTAAAAAGCAAAGACATTATTTTACTGACAAAGGTCCATCTAGTCAAAGCTATGGTTTTTCCAGTAGACATGTTGGATGTAAGAGATGGAACATAAAGAACATTGAGTGCCAAAGAATTGATACTTTTGAACTATGGTGTTTGAGAAGACTCGTGAGAGTCCCTTGGACTGCATGGAGATCCAACAAGTCCATCCTAAAGGAAATCAGTCCTAAATATTCACTGGAAGGACTGACGCTGAAGCTCCAATACTTTGGCCATTGGATGCAAAGAACTGACTCACTGGAAAAGATCCTGATGCTGGGAAAGACTGAAATCAGGAGGAGAAGGGGACAACAGAGGATGAGATGACTGGATGGCAATACAGACTCAATGGACGAATTTGAGCAATCTTCTGGAGTTTTCTGTTTATGAACTTCTCTGTAGATGCTACTGCAGCAGGGATGCTTTGGAACCATGGGTCTATTATTAAAATAGTCCCCTAGCTGTACTTTTATTTGCAGAAATCACTCCTGTGTTCTAGCCTGTCCAGTTTGAGACACCACTTCAATCTTCCTGAAGTATCTCTTTAATGATAGTACCTTTTGCTTCTAAAACTTTGAATAGCTCGTAATTGATATCCAGTCTATCTTTTTCAAGATATTACTAGTCATCTTTCAAGGTACAGCTCAAAAGGCACTTCCTCTAAGATGTCCACTTTCACAATTTATGATAAGTTATCACTACCTGTTTGGAATTCCCATTCATTCTGCATTACCCATGGGATACTTATAACCTTCACTTCTGTATTTATGTCTGTACATGTTGAATTTTTGCATTAGATGGCATGTAAATTAAGGATAGTTACAATATATTATGCATAAATGATTCACAAAAGTAGTTATTTGTTTGTATGAAATAACGTATGAAAAGACATAGAAAACAAAATAGCACTCTTGACTCAGAGTTAAATTCAGAGATTTTATAAGCAGAAAAATAAGAACTGTCTCTGAGACAGCATTTGAGTTCTATATGTCTTTAAACAGAAATCACAAGGTATAGCGAACCATACACTATCGCACATCATCCTCAGAGCTATAATTCATATGCCTATTTAAACTTATGCAAATAAGGGCATTAAAGTGGAAACATATATATAACATGTGCATCAATAAAAGAAAACAAATTACTCTATAATTTGTTGATGTTAAAGTAGGCTTAACTTGTTAAACTGCTTGCTGGCTAAGACACACGAAAACATCTGCTGCAGACGGTCACAGGTTATTATCACCATAGATTCCAGGGGCAAACAAAGGAAACAAAAACCCTTTTCTTTGTGTTTCTAGTCGCCAGTTATGCCCTCACTCTTCAATATGAACACAACTCTTTCTTCCCACCCATGGAAATACTTTTCAGGGTACTTTACTAAAGTCTCCATTTCTTCAGTCCTCCAATCATTTCCCCAAAATCTTTTTGAAAACTGACTTCAATCTATTTTCTCAGAATTTTACTCAAGGATGCATTTTATAGGGAAACAAAAGAATAATTAATTGAAGATTAGTGCCATCTTTCAGTGCTGAAAAAGTCATATAAGTTGTCTTACTTAAGAGTTAGAACAATATGCATGATAAATAAAGATTATTATCTGTACTTTGCATATCAAAAACAAAAATAAGATGAATTGATTTTCCCAAGGTAAGTCCAGTTTAGTGCCCTTTCCAAAATACTCTGTTTTCTCAAAGATATTTAAATTTTTAGGGGGCTCTTAGAGACACAATTAATATTTTTTAATAGGAATGTGTTACACCCTTTCAATCTCCCCACTTATGTGACTTGTGATGCATAGGCTAATTTATTCATCATCTAGATCACTGATTAATAACTAATTTCAATTATTGTAAATGTCATCATTTTCTATATATATCATTGTGAGTCAAGTAAATCACATATTTTACTGGATCAAATAAATATTGGAAAATATATGATGATTATTCAATCAAAGCCAAAAACCAAACAATGACAATAATAAAAACCCCTAAAACTCATATACTGGTAAAATTTACTTAAAGATCTGTTTGGAACAAAGAAAGAAGGAAGACTTCTGTGTTTAACAAAAATCATAACTATCATCAGCTAAGGAAATTTTTCAATAATCAGGAAAATGTACATAATAGAGCATTCTGCAAGCAGGCATACACAAAATTATTATTGAATGAAATATCATTCTTATTGAATGAAATACATTCTTCAAACTTTAAATTTCTTCTCAAGTGTTTACTCAGCTAATAGAGAAAAAAAAGAATATGTTTGATTTATACTAAATTTTTTCTTTTTGCCACACCACACAGTATATCATATCTCAGTTTCTCAGCCAGGGATCAAACTTTAAACCCCTGTAGTGAAGTATGGAGTCCTAACCACTGGACCACTAGGGAATTTCCTAGTATAAACTTATCTAACAATTCTTGGTCACTATTAGATCTTGAAGTAAGCAGAGACTGATCTAAAATGAGTATGATTACAACTTGTATGAAAAAAAAAGGAAAACGATAGATAAATAAAACATATCTTTAAAGGATAAAGAAATGAAACTTAGAATTTGAGAATTTGGTTCCCTAAAAAAGAAGCCATCACTCTTAAGATTTCTATGGGAATCAACAGAACTTTGATTTTATTTAAGTCATCTGAGAACAAACACATCAATACATCCTGAGAATTAATGAAAGGATTTCACTTACAATTCAAAGTAAAATTTCACTTTCCATTCTGATGTAAGTTATAATACCTAAATAGATTTGTAACATATTTTCAACCAATAGACTTTCTCACTTGTCTTTGTTAATTCAAGGCCTATGCTAAAAAATGGCAGTTACTGAATGGGCCTTCCCAGGAAGTACTGGAGGAAATGTTTAGATGGCCACACAGTAATTCTACACAGGTTTGTATATTTTTCTGCCTTAGTATATATGTGCTTGGATGTCTTGCCAACATCTGATACCTAATAAGTTGCAAATTAAGCTTTTATTTATTAAAAATATCTGCCTCACAAAGTATTTTGCATGTAAAGCTCTTTTTGACTTCACAGCTGACTGCCTTTCTCTGTAACATGTCCCCAGTGATTACTGAGACTTGAGAATACTTCTGTGGCCTAATGTACCTTATTTATGTTTACTTCCCAAAGTCAAGGTCTAGGATCATTATAATAACCAGTGTCTTTTTATTTTTAGGGTGTGTAAAACTTCTAGAATAATCTCTAAGTTAATTTTTCTGATAATGTTCTATTCATCTATACATCACAGCCTTGCATTCAAAAATATCTATCACTCGCATTTTCTTAATCCGATTCTCTTCAATCTTATCTTTGTTTATTCTGATATGGCTATTCTGTTTTAGCAGTTTCAGTGTTTTCATCATTATCTCTTCATTTACCTTTACCACTTATCAGCCAATGCTTTGCGTATTACAGAACAAACATTAGGTATTCATTTCTTAAAAGGGAAAGAAATAAGTAAAGAAGAAAAGAAATAAAGGAGGAAGGGGGCATGGAGTAAAGTATAATAATAAATCCATTCTCATTTTCTGAGATATTATAGCTGACTCATATCTAATATTCCATCCCTGATATTACCTTTCTTATGTACCCCAATTCTAAATTCCCTTGCACATATTCCACGTAGGAAACTCACAGAAATATCATAGAAACTCACCCAGGAAGTCATGGAATTAGGAAGTCAGACATAGGTGTCATCAGTTATGCTGTACTTTGAGTCTTGCAGAGGACTTTGTGATTCTATGAATACAGTCAGTACAGTGGGCAAATATGCATCACATTCAGCAGTTTAACAAAATCGGGATACACTCTAGGACCCCCTCATCACTAATTTGTTTAGAATAAAGAGGGAACAAGAAATAAGGCAATGGCAAAGAGGTTTCCTGGGAATTAAGTCACCTTATTTTCCCAGGAGGTCACTGACTTCATCATCACACAGCCTTAGAGAGGTTAAAGCTGTCTACACTTATGTTCATTTTAACCTTCACTTACTCCTCACCCATCATCCTGACTTCCGGTCTCGTAATTCCATTGAAACAATCCTTGCTGAGATTCCCAGTGACTTCCATTGTCACTAAATCTAATCAACATTTCTCAGACTTTAGGTGATAGAACAGCAGTTTTTGACCCAATGTCTTCCCCCAGTTTCAAAACGTATTTTTCGCTGGACATGTGTCACATTTATCTTATACTCCTTCCTCTGTGCCCTCTCTGTCACTTGCAGGTTCACTGGTGTCTGTAGTTCAGTCACTAAGTTGTGGCAGACTCTTTGCAATCCCATGGACTATAGCCCAGCAGGCTCTTCTGTTTGTGATATTTTTCCAGGCAAGAATACTGGAGTGGGTTGCCATTTCCTTCTCCAGGGGATCTTCTAGACTCAGGGGTTGAAACCACATCCCCTTCATTGGCATACATTAAACACTGGAGTACTTCAAAGTTCAGATTTAGGCTAGGTTTTCCTTCTTGTTATTCTATGCTCTCTTTCACTTCCACAGTTTGAAAAATGACCTAACACAAATGATTTCTTCTGAGCTCTAAGTCAATATATTCAATTTCCTATAAGACATCTCTTCTAGGATTTATTTCCAAACACACATTCACGTCCAAAATAAAATTCACAATCTCCCCACCCACTCGGTGCATTTTCTATCTCGATGAATAACACCCACATCCATCTAGCTGTACAAGCCAGAAAACTCCTCTTGATGACAAACTAATCTTTCCACATCCACCTCAGCGTCCCTTTAGTTTCCTCACAACACTGCAGCTTGGATGATCATTTAAAAATGAAAATCTGATCACCTCCCTCCACTGTTCAACTCAGTGGTCTCCTGTCACTCTTGGACAAATCTTGACACGTTCTAAAAACCTTCATGGTCTCTATTTCTTTAATCTTTTCTTATAGCATTTTATTAGGTTCCTGTACTTTAGCATCATGTCCTTTTCAGTCCTTTGCCTTCTTGCAAGAATTTGCCAGGATTCTTTCACCTATGTGTAAGTTAATTACTGCTGTGTCCTCTAGCTATCAGCTCATGTGTACCTTACTCAGGAAATGCTGGCTTATCCAGAAAGGCAAAATGTGCTTATAATAAGCTCTCAGAACATTATATATCTTACTTTCTCTTGTAGCATTTTTCAGAATTGCAACTTAACATTTTCTGAGATTATGATGTTATTACTCTTTTTCCTTTTGTAGCTTACAGTTTTCATGAAGGCAAAGGCTCTGCTTGGTTTTCTTCTCTTTGTATCCAAAATGCCTACCACATAGCAAGAAATTAATAAACACCAACTAAATAAATGAACAATGAATATTTGTGATCTGAACTGGACAGGTGTAAATATCTAGGGATTAATGCTAGTATGAGGTATGTGTGTGGTATTTAACGCTGTAACGACTAAGTCAAAATGACATACTATCAGACTATAGTAGAATCAAAAGTAACTGGACTATATTAAGGTATGTGTTAGTTATTGAAGTACCAGCTTGATGATGACAATATTCAAGAGAATAAATACTATTTAATGATGATAATTATCTGCATTTTTCTTCAGTGAGGATAATGAAGATCAAATCTCTATGTGTACTTATATCTGTATATCTAATTGGCAGCAATTACAAAAGGACTAATATTTAACTAGGAAATATGGCAGCAAATAAATCTGGTTAGAACGATTCTTGTAACATTCTCTGGGGATACAAGGATAAAGTA
The DNA here is from genome assembly GCA_007570785.1 of Antilocapra americana. Classification (NCBI taxonomy): domain Eukaryota; kingdom Metazoa; phylum Chordata; class Mammalia; order Artiodactyla; family Antilocapridae; genus Antilocapra; species Antilocapra americana. The sequence continues at coordinate 29,588,111 of ML663565.1, forward strand.
CATATATGTGTCTGGATTTTTTTTTTCCCCATGTGTAAAGCCTAAGCTTGAATTCATGATTTTTGTTGCAGTCAGAATTTAGATTCTTAACAGTAGAAAGAAATCATATATTCTGGAAAAATCTGAAGACAAAATCAGAAAAAGATTATCTTTTCTACTTGAAAAATAAGGAAAGGGATGAAGCACAAACAATTTAGAAGCAATTCACTCTGAGAGATGTTTTGTAAATGAGTGGCTGATAAGAAATAATGGCATATTCTAATCCTGGGAAGCCACTAAACCAATTGTATGTTTATATAAAGTAACTTCTCATTGGGAAATATTTATAAGTTAATGAAATTGTGAATGGGGGCATGGAATCTGCATGGAGGCTAAAACATAAGAGAAGTATAATGTGTGCACTGAAGGCTATGCCAGTAAGATAAACATTTCTTGGTCATAAAATAGAGTTTCCAAATTTTTCTGTCCTGAAGAGATTGTGAATACTTTTGGTTGACTGAAATGGCTTTAATTGAAACATTAATGAACTATGTTCGGATTTTAAATCAATTACTTGTGAAAATGTTTAATATTGCTCAGTGTACCAGAAACTGATTGACCCTCAGGTCAGTGCAGGTGCTCAGTCGTATCCGACTCTTTGAGACCCCGTGGACCACAGCACTCCAGGCTTCCCTGACCATCACCAACTCCTGGAGCTTACTCAAACTCATCTCCATTGAGTGGGTGATACCATCCAACCATCTCATCCTCTGTCGTCCCCTTCTCCTCCCATCTTCAATCTTTCTCAGTATCAGGGCTTTTTCCAAGGAGTCGGTTCTTCACATCAGGTGACCAGGTGTTGGAGTTTCAGCTTCAGCATCAGTCCTTTCAATGAATATTCAGGACTGATTTCCTTTAGGATGGACTGGTTGGATCTCCTTGCAGTCCAAGGGACTCTCAAGAGTCTTCTCCAACACTAAGTTCAAAAGCATCAATTCTTTGGTGCTCAGCTTTCTTTATAGTCCAACTCTCAACATCCATACATGACCACTGGAAAAATCTAATGATTGATACTAGTGAAGTATTAAAACTGATTGCCTAGAAATGCCAGGTAAGAGATCCAACTCAGACATGTAATGATTTTTCTAAGAGCCAAAATAGTAGACTCTGCCCTCAACCTAACCATGAGTCCTTTTTAATTCATTATAGTCAAAACATTTTCATAAGCCTATTTTATTTATAGAAACAAAGAATAAAACAGGGTAAACTAGAAACATTATAAAATAATGACTGGAACATGGCATAACAATGTTTTAGCGATTAGGGGGAAAAATCATGGCTTTACATTAGGAGCGGTAGACCAAAATGATTAACACAAATTTTGGTCTAAGAATGAACTGTTGAATTCTGTTCAGCTTTGTGTTGTTAAAATATGTAATCATTAAAACTGGCAGAAATGGTGGCCTGGGTTTCTGTTATCTTTGAAGATGTATCAGGTGCCCTAGAGGCAACATTATATTTAGAAACTATATAAGTGGTACTCAAAAAAAAAGCACTTATCTTCAAATTCACCAAGTTTAAATACACTGTTTCAACCAGAATAATGGAATAAGAAAGAGTCCATGGGTTTTAAATTACAAATTCCATGAATATTAGTTGAATGAGTAAATAGAAATTTTACAGAATTCTGAATATTGTGCATATGAGGAAAACCAAAGTTAAGAAGGGTAAAATAATTTACTCCAGATTGAACCACCAGCCTGTGAAGCCCAAAGAACATTTGATAGATTCTCTTCTTTGAGTTTCTGAAAACTCTGGCTTTCTATAACTTGCCAGGGGCAAACTGAATTTATGCATATATAATGAGAGAGTGATTTATATAAAAGTATTGGTGTCTTTGCATAAACAAGGAGATGAAGTAACTAGAAAAAAAATAAGACTAGTGTGATCTAAAAATTTCTACTTTTAATAAACCCTTTGGGGCATAAAATTAATTTGCATATTTTCTATGTAATGTGGCTATTGGCCTAGTAATTCCAGATATTGGAGTCAGACTTCAAGAAATGGTTGGAGAAATGCCTTTCTCCCCTCTATAGCTGAGAGGTAATTCAAATTATTCCTTCCTTTCAAAGCATTACACAAAGAAACAGACCAATGTTTTATGTAAGCAGCCATCTTGATCATTTTGCTTACTTTAAGAACTTGTCATTTTGATACTGCTTTTCTGGCCGTAAGGCATACACAGACTCACATTTTTATTTCATTTGACAAATAAAAAGTAGCTTCATGATAGTAATAACTGGGAGGCAGATCAGAATTTCTGACCTAACTGCATATGGTATTTTATGTTTTGGCTGCAATAACATGCCTTTTGAGACTTCCATCAGTACCTAAAAGGAGAATTTAGTAGTTAATGCTCTAATAAGTATGAAACTTCTAGAAAGGAGGACTTCTTTGAAGATATAAGTCTCTAAGCATTATCACCAAGACTTGATCACTTTGCTAGGATCTCTTGGTTGTTTTATCAGAAAAATGTTGTTCCAAATATATATACATAGTATTATCTTCTTGATTTTACACATCCTCACATAGTTTAATAAATTTTCCATATAATACAGGCAATTATGATATCATCAAGCTACTAAGTGAATCTCTCATTGTTTAGTCCCTAAGTCACGTTAGACTCTTTGCGACCTCAAATACTGCAGCATGCCAGGCTCCTCTGTCTTCCACTATCTCCCAGAGTTTGCTCAAATTCTTGTCTATTGAGTTAGAGATGTTATCCAACCATCTCATCCTATACCTCCCCCTTCTCCTGCTCTCAATCTTTCCCAGCATCAGAGTCTTTTCCAACTAGTCGGCTCTTTGCATCAGGTGGCCCAAGTATCAGAGCTTCAGTTTCAGCATCAGTCCTTCCAATGAATATTCAGGACTGAGTTCCTTTAGGATTAACTGGTTTGATCCTCTTGCTGTCCAAGTGACTCTCAAGAGTCTTCTCTAAACCACAATTCAAAAGCATCAATTCTCTGGTGCTCAGCCTTCTTTATGGTCCAACTCTTACATCTGAACATGACTACTGGCAAAACGATAGCTTTGACTACATGGACTTTTGTCAGCAAATTGATATTTGCTTTTTAATATACTATACAGGTTTGTCATCTCTTGGGGTGGCTTTTTAATATATCATGTCTTGACAGAAAGAATAAATGAAGACTCATTCTTTTCTGCTTCTTGCTTACTCCATGAACTTGGATATCATTTTTTTCCTGTCATAAAATAATCATAATATCCACTTTCTGGGAATATTTTCTTGTTATGAAGAAAATTCATAAGTTTTCTTTGATAAGAACTTTAGGTTCTTATCACAGAACCTAAACACAAAAATGTTTAATTCCTATTCTGAGAGCACTTTACCATAAATATATGCTTTCACAAATCAAAACATGCAAATCTAACCTTTAAGTAATTTACTTCAAAGAGCCAATAAATACCAGTAGGCATCATTAAAGTGCCAGAATTAAGCTTTTCATGTGCAGTTATGAAGCCTTCATCATCTTTGTATTCACAAGCTGCAGCATAATTCCTGGCATAAATAGGCACTCAAATCCATGTTTAAGAGATGAGATGAAGTGAAATGGCAGAATGACCTAGGGGAGGAACACTGTGTGCCCTGGCAGAGTGAAAATGGAGTCCAGAACACGGCTTCTCCTGGTAGGGACCCTTCCCGAACGCTCCGGGTCTGATCACTACCTGCGCGAAGACCCACAGAACTAATTGTGCCGATACTCCTAGGTCACGCCTCTTGCATGCTACTTTCAGTTTGAGTGGGTGGCCCGGGACACCTCACACTTCCCCTGTGGTCGTAGCTTCCCCTTTTTCTTCTCAGTAGCAATTTTGCCATTGAAATGCTCAGTATTTTATTTTTTAGCATATCTATCTGCCTTTCACATTAGAATATAAACGCCATGTAGGCAAACATTTTTATCTATTTTATTCACTGCTGTATCTTTAGCACACACTCTGGCACCTCACAGGTACCCATAGCTATTGGTTGAATTATTTGAATAAACTTCCACTCATCATAAGGAACGTACTTTTACACTAGATCTCCTTCTATTCTTCAGAATATATATACAAATGTCTCAAATAAAATTAGTTATCAGCACTTAAGATGAGTAGTGTTTAATCTTTTGGGGTTTTTTTTTGTTCTTCTACAGTTTAAACACCTCAATATTATTTAATGTAACTGAATTCATCCCCTATTTCCATGAGAAGAAACACTTTCTATAGTTGTAGTTTCTAAATATACAAATTTCTTTATTTAATTCATATCTTTACTCAGTGGCTTGATTGAGAGTATACTAAAAACACTGCTTTGATTTTTTCAGATTTCTTGAAATACATTGCAAAGAGGAGTGCTCCTAAATTATGAATATTTTTATCCTACTTCAGCAAAGGAAAAACTCATCAGTGTTTATAAATTATGAGAAACCTCCCTGGAAAAATAAAATTTCCTGGATGCAACATTTCATATAATCAGAAGTATTTTTTTCTATATTAGAGATTTAAGTAGGTTTTATGTTATTTACAACTTTTTATAGCACTGACATGTGCTCTAATTTTTAAATCATTTAAATAGGGTCAGAGAATCAATTTTTCCTTTTCCAAGTTCATTTCCCTTAAAAAGAATAGGATTTCTACATTCATACATTTAACTTTATTTTGCTGAAACTGAAATTATAGCAAAGCAAAGCTAATCAATGGTAGGTAATATATATTAAAAGGTCAGAGATATGAAAATGAGTGGTTTATCCTCTTTCAAATTGTTCCTACTTGGAAGATTTTAATGCACAAATTGTTCTTTAAAAAGGTTTCAATAATTGATAACTGGCAATACCATTTTGAGTTTGCTTAGAAAATATATGTATAAGGCTTGAGGCATTTTACACTGAAGTATAACATATGAAGCCTAGAAAATTTTATAAACAATATTCAAGCTTCTTGACACTGGTTTTAGCAAAGATGTTTTCGGTTTGATGCCAAAACAAAGGCAACAAGAGCAAAACAAACAAGTGGAATGATATCAAACTAAAAAGCTTCTGCACAGCAGAGGAAACCACCACCAAAGTGAAAACACAATCTACCAAATGGAAGAAAATATTTACAAATCATGTATGTGTAAGGGTTAATATTTAAAATACATGAAGAACTCATCCAACTCAATAGCAAAACATACAAATAATGTGATTAAGATGTGGGCAAAAATATGAATAGACATTCCCAACATGCTTAGCAACATTAATAACCAGGGAAATGTAGAGCAAAACCACAATGAGGTTAGCCACTCTAAGAACGGCTATTATCAAGAAGACTAGAAATAACAAGTGTCAGCAAGAAAGTGGAGGAAAACTGTTGGTGGGAATGCAAATTGGTGTAGCCACTTTGGAAAACAGGATGGAGGCTCCTCAAAATATTAAAAACAGAACTTGCATATTATCTGGCAATGCTACATGTGGGTGTTTATCCAAAGAAAACCAAAACAGTAAACCCAAAAGATCTATGCACCCTCATCTGCATCCCAGCATTGTCTGCAAAAGCCAAGATATGGAAAAAAGCTAAGTATCTATCCATGGATGCCTGGATTTAAAAAACCAAAAAATGTGATACACACACACACAGACGAATAGTATTCAGCTATCCAAAAGAAGATTTTGCCATTGGAGACAAACTAGTTGGATTCTGGGGTGTTACATTAAGGAAAATAGGTCAGAGAAAGACAAATACTATATGATCTCACTTCTATGTGGAAATCTAAAACAACAAATCTGGAGCAGGAACTGGCAACCCACTCCAGGATTCTTGCCTGGAGAATTTCGGGGACAGAAGAGCATGGCAGGCTACAGTTCATGGGGTCACAAGGAGTCGGACATGACTGAGCAACTAACATGAAAACACACAAAACAACAAAAACAAACGGCAAAAGCAAGCTAATGGATACAAAGAACAGACTGGTAGTTGCCAGCTGCAGTGGGGTTTGTGGGGGAATCATTATGTGGGTGATGGGGGTCAAAAGGTATATATTCCAGTTATAAATAAGTTCTGGGGATATAATGTACAACATGGAAACTATAATTTGGTAGACCATCTTAAATACAAAACTTTGTTGCATACTTTCAGCCATTTTGCCTCTTGGCACAGTTCCATAACTCAACTATTTACTTGTGTAAAACATAATTGTACATATTTATTGAATATATGTTACTACATACAAACACAATTTCTTCAGATATCCAAAGTTATTTTCTTACGGCCTCTTCTCAATTTGGGGATGAGAGTGAATAATGTCTCTATGTTTCATACTTTTAATCATTTTCTAAATATTCATCCTATCTTTTTTCAACTTTTGTGTTCTAGGATGGATCCCTAATTTTTGGAGTTTCTGAATTAATATTTCCATGTACCATAAATCTAACCAAATTCTCTGCACTAAAGAAGTTGCCTTTGGTCTTAAAAATTTACTTTAGGTCACTTTATTTTTTTAATTAATTAATTTATTTTTTCCTTTACATTTAGGTCACTTTAAAAGGAGAGATACTTTTCTGTGAGCGCAACTCCTTCACCTTGGAACCTCAGCATTAACAATTTTCTACCGAGAGAAGTTTTCCTTCCTAGTTCTACTTTATATTTTTAAGCCACTTTTCCTATAGCAAAGCAGCAACCCCCACACAATGGTTGCTAAAGTTTTGCTTTTCTAAACTAAATAATCTCCAGGTCAAATCCATATTGTAAGCTTTATAAAAGTTAACCTGCAGGTTAACATGTAAAGTTAACCTGTAGGTTAACTTTAAATATCATTTAGGTCCTGCTAGATAAAGTTGTTGTGGAAGCAAGCATTTATCAACAATAAAAACTACTGACATACAGCTTTATCCTTAAAAAAAAGCATATTTTTAAGCAAATATATGGAATATTCTTGAGTTTTCTTCATTAACAAGTTCTAATAAAAGAAATAATTTAATTTACTTTTTGACAATTATAATTTCAGGTAAGCAAACTTTCAAAGAATTTGATGCTAAAAGCTGATCTATGGAGCAGTTTTTTGAGGCCCTATGAATGGCTACAGAATTTATCACCATATATGAACAATGTTTCTAATTAAGAAACTGACCAAGTATCTCTTAATGTGAATTTAGTATAACTTGTGCTTTTGTCTTGTCATTTAAATACTTTTAAAAGTACTTAAAAACTTGTAAAAGTGATACTGTTATACTTTAAATTTCACCACTGATGAAAATACAAAATTTTTGGACATAAATGAATTAGTTTATTACTCTGTATAGAAGACATTACACAAAAAAACTTGATTATAAAGGCAAGTAAAATAATTTTTTTTTAAAAATCTCAGTAAAAGAGAGATACAAAGAGATACTATCAAAGTATCTAATACAAAGTATCTTTGTCAGCTAAAATTTGACATTTTTGTTTTAAATTAAAAAAGAATCAGAAGCTGGGGATGCTGAATGATTACTCTCATTTCCTAGAAGAAGCTAACCAACTTGGGGATCCTTAAAGAGTAACTACCTTTGAGGAAACTATTGTTCATTTTTTATATGCAGTAAAGGTCTAAAGTTGTTCCCAAATTCATAGGACAGAAAAGAAATTTAATACCTAACTAATAGATTCAAGGTCATGCTGAACCTAACCACTATTAAGTGAGTGATAAATTTCTTTGAAAATCTCCATTACGTTTTACCTTTAAATATTCAAATTAGATTTATTTTACTTATAATTAACACTTTAGTCTGTTTTTAAATTGAAAGTAGAGAGCAACTGCTTCCTCTGTTATGGTACTTAAAGTACTTAATTTGTAGAAAAACGAGACAATTATCATCTTTTCTATGACTTTTAACCTTATTTTGCTACATTACTTGCATTATCTCATCTTATGTGTTTCTTTCTGGTAAAAAAGAAAAACATAAATGGATCCATTAATTCTTCCATTTTAATAATGTAAAAAAATCTGAAGACCTTCCTTTAATAGAAATATACATACTGTATTTGATAAAGTTTCATTAACTCAAGGGGATTTATAGAAAGATGAAACAGGATTTATTAATTATTTCAAATCTAAGAATGTAAATAATTTTCAAATGTCTAATGAGTAATTATTTATAAAAGATTTAGCCAATATGGGGGAAATAGATTCTTTCTTAGACTGACATATGCAAATTGAACTAATTGCAATGTATGAATGCTACCCTAATTTTGAAAAAGGGTTCAACTTGACTTCAGTATTCTTTGTCTCGTGTGTGAGTGTGTGTGTGTATCTTATAAAATGTTCTGAGCAGCAGTGAGTTTATAGCAGAACATGATCATGGAAAGTGCTCAGTGAGCAGGCAATACTCTTCATTTCCATTACTTAAAAGTTAAAACAAAAACCGAGTTAAAATATAGTTCCATTTAAACTAAAACTCTCTTTTCTCCCAACATTCCCCAAATATTTGTGGAATTCTGTATGCTTGAATTAAAACTGAGTGTGGTAGTTCCTGATTCATAGCACTGAACATACCTACTACTTTCACTTACAGTTTTTTAGAGTAATGCATACTATTAAATAAATGCACAATGTTCACATTTAGATTCACTGATTTATTTACTACAAGTCAAATATAATGATTTTCCCAGAATAGGTGGGTATTAAATATTTAGTGAGCAATTAATTTTTATATTTTTTTATGGGGTAATGGTGACTCTCTTCAATTCATCTAATTTGCATAAGCTTTCCAATGGATGAATCACATTGCAAACTAACACATAACTTAAGGGCTCAGTCTCCTACAGATAATGACTGATTTGATATTTTGTAATACTTAAAGGCAAATTTATCTAAGAAAAGATATATTAAAATGTAATACTAGCATTTCCTATTTGCTTTCCAAATTGCAATATAAAAAATAAAGTCGATAAATTCATTTATACCAATTTTAGTTAATTAGGATTCTGACACTCTAATGATGCATAATTATTTATTGATAATTTATTGTTTTTTTTTTACTAAATATACTATTTATTGGTGCAAATAATCAGATAGATAAAGTTTTGTATCATATAGATTTAGAGGATATATTTTGTGATTCTTTAACAAGAATAAAGATAAAGTGGCATTTTTATGGCCACCCGGCTTAAAGAATACAAGAAATTGTTTTTGTGGTTAGGAGACTCTAAAAAGTTCCTGAAATTTTATATATAAATACATGTATAACTATTTACATTATATGTTGTCATTAAATTAACAATATATAAAATTATAGGCTATTTATCATACAAGATTATGAGGACTGTAAATATATGTATGTATATATATATATATATATATATATATATATATATATATATACCTATGATCTACATGTAAAAATGTACCTGTGGGTCAGAATATCTGAAACATCATTTCACTCAGAAATTCTTGAAATTCTTATATTTGTGTATCCCTTTAACTAATTAAAACTGCAACAAATACAGAAAGTATTTTTAAAAAATCACAATATCCTATAACACAAGTATTACAAATAAAATATTGAATATTTAGAGATGCTTTCCTACTTTTTTGACATGAAATGCCAGAGATATATCCATGTTTACCTTTAAAGATTTATTTGAGATTTAATAATTGCATATTTTACTTCCAGCTTTGAATTAATATAAAGTCTAATGTAAAGGACTATTATCACTGTGGCTTTAATTTTGGCTATCTGTATGTCTTCTTTGGAAAATGTCTACATAGTGGTACCTCAAAAAACTGAAAAGAGAACTATCCTACTTTCCAGCAATTCTACTCTACCCAAAGGTTTTCTTTGGGAACACTAATGAAGAAAGATATATGCATCTCAATATTCATAGCAGCTTTATTTAAAATAGCTGAGAAATGGAAGTAATCTAACTGTCTATCAACAGATAAATATAGAAAATGTGGTATACAATAGACATTACTCAGGCATTAAAAAAAAAGAGAATGAAATTCTGCCATTTGCAACAATGTAGATGGATGTGCAGGATATTATGCTTAGTGAAATATGTCAGACAGAAAAGGACAAATACTCTATGTTATCACTCATGCAATCTAAAATATAAAATAAACAAATGTATATAGCAAAACAGAAACAGAGATTTAGAGAACAAACTAGAAGTTTCCAGTGGGGAGAGATAAGGGGGTAGGGGCAAGGAAGGGCTATGGAACTAAGAGATACAAACTACTGTGTATAAAATAAGTAACAAGGACATATTGTACAGCACAAGGAAATATAGCTATTGTTTTGTAATAATTTTAAATGGAATAAAACCTATAAAGCACTTGAAAAAAATAAAGGATTATCATCAGTTCTTTAAGCTTGAAACTGATTCTCTACAATTGTGTCTATAATAAATTTAGCTAACAGTATTTTAACCCCATCTCAGCTCCCAGTAACGTATACTACTAGGGTTTAAATAGTAAGATCTGAATTTCAAGATACCTGTTTTATGGTACAATCCCACCAGTTATTTAATAAAAAAAAAAAAAACCTGAAAACACCAAATGTTTTATACTATTTACATATCCAAAGGTTTTTTTTTGAGACTTCAAATTGTCATCAACATCTTGTGATGAGTCTTTCAGAGAAGGCTACAAATTCCATGACTGTCAGAGGGCAGAATGTTATTTTGTTGAGGGATCAGGATGAAGCAAAAGCAAATAACTAGTCACATACATCATGTTAAGACTTTTTTGTTAAGTTGTTGAGTCACGGTTGACTCTTTTGTGACCCCATAGACTACAATCCATTACCAGCCAGGATCCTCTCTCCATGGGATTTTCCCCCTGGACTAGGATACTGGAGTGGGATGCCACTGCCTTCTCCAGGGGATCCACTTGATGCGGTATCTAATCCAGGTCTCCAGCAGTGGCAGGCAGATTCTTTACCAGTGAAGCCAGTGTTAAGAATAAGTATCCTTACATGATCAAAATTAAAGATTGGTTATAGCATTCAGCTAAAATGCAAAATACACGTTATGACAAAGAGGTAAAGAAGCAGCACCCACGTTTCTTCTGTTTTAAAGGTGCTGTCTCAAGAATGGATGATGGGATGTGATCACATTAGCATTGTGAAGGCTAAACACTCAGCAACAACCAACTGATGCCTGAGAAGGAGATTAGCTTGGACTGATGATCACCGTTTTGTTGACAACAACATGAACAAATATTTGGACATATTTTCACAACAGCAAATTATCTCCTTCAGTTACCCTCCAATTTGTGCTTGTGCTACTTTTAACAGCTAGATTGTCCTTTTGCACAAATAATAAAAGGCCTCAGTCACTAAAATGAAATTCAAAAGGAGGGAAAAGCTTAGCTTTATTAATGCTGAGACAGAAATGTTAATTACAGAGGATAATGAAATATAAAAGGACTCCCTTTGCTGTCTCCAATCCCTTTTGAACTTCTCAGGGGTTTAAATATAATGTTTGCTTGGCGGTTATTCATGTCTGGAAAATAAAGAAAAGGAAAAATACTATACCAAAATAAAAATCTCAAAAACCCAGTAGCCAACTCTAATCTTTATCAATCAAAGAAGACTAATGCCTTTGGGCAAAAATTCTTTTAAAAAGTCCAAATACAATTTGAAGTTTCTTTTGCTAGAAAACACATAATTTTATCATCATGAACAAAAACATTGATGGCTAAATGACTGAACAGAAAACACTGTTCATGACTCTTCTTCCTAGTTAGAGAAGTAATGAATTAATCTATCAGTCAGACAGACATACTTACGCATATATCCTTAAAAATAACGTGTGAAGTTTTTGTATAAGAAAAATACAGGTAAATTATCACATGTGAAATGAATCGCCAGCCCAGGTTTGATGCATGATACAGGGTGCTCAGGGCTGGTGCACCAGGATGACCCAGAGGGATGGAATTGGGAGGGAGGTGGGAGGGGGGTTCTAGAAGGGGAACATATGTATACCCATGGCGGATTCATGTCAATGTATGGCAAAACCAACACGATAATGTAAAGAAAAGAATTAATTAATTAAAAAAAAGAAAAATACAGGTAAATAAGTGGATTAGATCTTATTTAATTGAAATATCTTATTATAAAAGAACTTAAAATGCAGTTGTGCAAATGCATTAAAAGGAAAATAGCATTTTGCCAAATGATTTTAACTGCCTTCTAGTGTTCTGACTAACCACATTAAGTTAAAAATTATGTGCATTTTGACAGTGTTGAGTGTTTAAATTAAGTAACAAGAATGCATCACTAACAGATCTAAATGTATGTAGCTTTAAAGTATAAAACAAATATTCTTTCACATAAGATTTTTTTTTTTCCTTAAATGATACAGAAGAGCCTGACAGTATGCTGTTTAGAATTTGCCAGTGTGCTTGGAGTACATCCCTACTCTTTTCACGGTTTTCACAGGTACTTAGAAGTACCTAGCATTCTCTCCTCTCCTTTCCCTAGTATAACATGATCAAGTCAAACGTGCCTTTTTCCATGTCTCAAACACTCCCTTGGGGGCCTTTGGCTCCTCTGCCTAGAGCATCTGACACATGGCTGGCATCTTCTCATTTCAGTTCAAAAAGACTTTCTTTACTATTCACTCAAAATTAGCTGTTATCTCTCCACAGTCTCTCTCTAGACTGTTTTATTTCCCTCTGCACTTAAATCTAACATACTTCACCATACTGATTTACTCATGTTCTTACTAACGGGCTTCCTGGGTAGCTCAGTGGTAAAGAATCTGCCTGCAATGTAGGAGACCCGGGTTTGATCCCTGGGTCGGGAAGATCCCCTGGAGAAGGGAATGGTAACCCACTGCAGTATTCTGGCCTGGAGAATCCCATGGACAGAGGAGCCTGGCAGGCCACAGTCCATGGGGTGGCAAGAGTCGGACACGACTGAGCTTGTTAGTGTTTGCCCTGTCCTCCTGAACTGAGTTTCAAGAGGACAGAATGATGTCTACTTTATTCACCAGTTGAGCTCTGATAATAGAAGGGTGCTGGGCACAATGTCCAAATTAACATTTGCTGAATGAAATAATTAAACTAAGTAAATAAACATCTTTCCAGTTATTTTCCCTATCAAAACATTTTACCAGAAAGCTAGCAAAATACAGCTCTCCTTATCTACTGCCTCTCTTAATCACTACCAAAGGATCTATTAGCAATTTTCAGTGACCAATTATTCGATTAACTTGTTTTTTTCACATTTGTGTTTGGTTATACCATACTACAGTTACAAGGTAATGATATTTTTAATTTAGATAAGGAGTTTATCTAGTCATATAATTTTCTTAATCTGTGTTTTGAAAGGTATGAGATAAAAACTAGGAGCTAAATTCAATTATGTAACAAAATTAATGACTTCCTTCAAAAAGTCTTCCTATAGCAAGAATATTCTGTTTTACTTATAAAAAATATCAAGTCTAAAATTATTTTGGACTTTTTAATTACATTAAAATGAATTAATAAAAAATATAAAGCATATTGAACTAAGTATATTAAAGAGAAAATTTTCACATAGTGTTTTGAAAACCAGATTAAAAAAAAACCCAATCATGTTACTTTTGCTGATTGAATAGACAGAATAGAACGTCTTTAAGAAATGCATTAAATTGCAAATAGAAAAATCATCTTGGATAAGATAAAAACCTAAAAGGAAAAAATCTTCTTTGGGGAAAAATGTTAGTATTTTATAAGTATGTTTTTGAAACTATAAAATGGTATAAGTTGTATCCATCTATACTTACATACACATTTTACCTATATTAATATATGTTTAGTATACAATAAATATAAAGAAAAATCTGGAGAATTTCACATAGATTTTGAAATTATAACATTTTTTCCCAGGGTTAGTTTTTCATCATTACTTCAGTCCCTCTAATTGGCATCCTAGATCACTTAGATTTTCATATTTATTCACTCAATTATTTATTGCATTGCACTTTGTAACTTGTGCCAGGCACTGTTCTAGTTCCAGGAACATACTGGAGGATATATAAAGTCCTTCGCTAGAGACACTCATGAGGAATTCATCAATAGCCTTAAATATTAAGAGAGCTAAATGAGAAATGGAATAAATTTTATTTTAAAATAGAGATATTTAGTGAGCATTATTTTCTAGAACTAGCCCTGCATAAGAAACAACAACATATCAGAAGTTGCCAATTCAAAGACACCAAAAATGAAGTGAATTCATCTCATGTTAAGGTCTGGACACATAATAAGCACTGCCTATTGAAGAGGTGAATGAGAGGAATGAATGAAACATTTCGGTCTCAACAATTTTTACCATTTTGTTTCTTAGTGAGTCTGCAATTGACTGTTGGAAAACATCCTATATTATAAATATCCAGTTTTAGCTGATACTTTGCCAGTATCCATTTGGAAAAGATACATATTTAAAAATTGCATGTTTTCAATGTTAAAGATATACCTTCACTGCATGTGAAATTGTTGTTAAAGGTTTTCTTCTTCATTGTAAACTGTGCTCAAATTGGCCTGTGGAATAAAAAAAAAAATCTGTTCTCCTATTCTCCAAAACCCAGAATACAGTGGAAAGCCAGCTGGCAGGGCCCGCTGGCAGGCTGCCATTCTCATCTATGGTTGCAATGCAATCCTACGGGAAAAAACAATCATGAATTCTGTTTAACTAGGGCCATAGAATGACAGTTGTTTCTTGATGGGCTGTGGGTCTATTACTAAGACAAACCAGATGAAAGCCATTCAAATCCTACTCTCTGTGACTCTGGGAAGATCAGAGGGCTGAGGAAGTTTTGAGAATAGAGATTATGCCGTTTGTTATTCTTTAACACAGTGACAAAACAATCAAACAGAAAGGAAAATGAGTTCCAGCCCCAATTCATTATTTGACTAACATTTCCCCTTCAAGTCGACTGCATTGTCTTGGCATGGTATAGGATCAACCTGTATATGAGGAAATAACAACAAAACAATTACAATCGTGATAATTAGCAGTTATTGTTACCTTTTTCCAGGCATTTCTCTAAGAATAATGGTGTTCATTAAGTTACTGAAATACCCCAAACAAGTCTATAGGTAGTTGTACTCTTATTCACATTTTACAGGTAAGAAATATGAGAAGGAAGACTAAGTAATTTACTCAGGGTTAATTTGATTCTATATAACACCTTTTCAACTGTACAGACAGGGTAAAGATTTATAAACTACAGTCACTGACATTCAAGCATTAGTGAATGCCTCAATAAATTCTTGGTTAGTGAGGATAGGAATTCAGCTAGGAGGATTTTTCAGTCTGAGATGTTTCACCCCTTTGGGAGATGGGGAGGAAGGCTACCTAAAGCACAAGTTCCAAATGAGGTTTTATATTATATTTAGTTCATTTCCTAACTTTGAATTGCAGCTTTGCCCATGCAGAAGTGTTGTGTAGACTAACTCAATAAGATAAAATAACATCATTTTTTGTGTGGAATTTAAAATATAATACAAAGGAGCATATATACAAAATAGAACCAGACTCCCAGGTATAGAAAACAAACTTGGGGTTACCAAACAGAAGACAAGAAGGGAGGGGCAAATGAGGTCTATGGGATGAGCAGATACAAACTATATGAAACAGATACACAACAAGCATTTACTATGTAAGACAGGGAACTAGACCCATCTTATAATTACCTATAAATGGATATAATCTATAAAAATACTGAACTGGTAAGCTGCACACCTGAAATCAGCTATACTTCAATAAATAAATAAATACCAGTGCCTCATCACTGATCAACACACTATTCCACATCTGAGAAGAAAAACGTTCCCCTACCATATTTTTATTTTGTAGTATACACTTATTAACAGGTAAGTATGATTTTTGTGAGATCGTAAACAAAAAACTTCAATATAGGGTGCACTCTATAAATATATATAGCACAACTTTAGATAGCATGAATATATATGGCACAATAAATATATGGATCCTTATTAGTTATATAAAGCAAATCAGATTTAATTAGATAGGATCTAATCAAATCAGTACTAGAGCATCAACTGTCTACTCTTTTAAATGATCAAAACAAACTGCTTCATATGCTTCAACACAACAGTCTTCAACTGTCATTTTTTTCAGGCTTACAAAATTTTTGCAGTGATCAATATTCACCTCTGAGACTGAACAGCATCCAAGGTCTTGTCTAATAAAAAAAGTTTAACTCCTACTCACTAAACATATCATCTTAAGGATAGTTTATTAAGTACTATTTCTATGTTGATACCATTGAACTACAGAAAAAGGAAAGTCACTTTTCTCTTAAGCTCCAAAATCATTAATAATACCCTGATATTTGACATTTGTTAGAAAATAAATTAACCTGAATATTTTTCAAATGATATTTCAAGGAAACAAAGTACAAAAGCTATTTTATAATACATTTTAGCTTGATCACTGTGAAGCTACCACATATTTAAATGCACGGTCTGCTACTTCTATAGTCTATATGTAATAAATTTAAGAAAAATTTTTTAAAAAGTAAACATCTTATTTTTTAATTGACTGCTGATATTGTCACAAATCTACTTAGATACTACATAGAGGTATTGTCACAAATCTATTTACGTATTATACATAAGTCAAAAGGACTAAAGTACATTACTCTGAGGTTCTAAACTTTAAGAAAGATAAATAGTCTAATTACGGATTTCAGTTATGTGAACTTAAGCTAATTTTTTATAGAAAGTGTTTTATATTGAACTTTAAAATTCCTATTATCCTTTGTAAAATATATATAAAATTGCTTTTTTTTTCTTTTTGTATACATCAAGGAGAAATGAAGGAAAATTGATACCTTCTTTTCAAATAATTTTTAGCATTTAATATATTTCATACTTTACACTATTTTAAATCAAAACAGAATGAGTTTAGTATCTACAGTATAAATGATTAGCAAAAATATCTTGAGTCCTAAATACGGTAAAGGCTCCATTTACATGGGTGTATACAGTTTGCGGACATTTGCCCTAGGGAGGGCGGTTGCCATTCACTTCAAATTAAGTTCACCTCATCTGCATTTCAGAATGTGTGTTATGTCCTATATTAAGCATACACGTTAGATAAAATTTGGGGTTGTCTCAGAAAAATCTCTTTTCCCAGGAGATTTACACTTGTTCCATTGACCACGTTTTCTTATTTGTTCAACAAAAAATGAAACTAAAATGCTGTTCTTTACCCTGAGGTATTTCCCTAGTTGTTTACCACGTGTTTTCATATCTCTTTTCTCTCAAGCACATTTTTCCAATGTATTTATCTTGTAAGTCCTGAGAAGACCCTACACATTCACTAGTTAGCAGGACTGGTGAAATAGCCAGTTCTTTAGGCAAACAGGGCATAAAATGTGGCAGTCAAAGTTAGAAAAGAAAAAACTCAGTTCTAACTTTACACTAAAAAGAACTAGAAAGGATTTCTGTGATACTTAAGAGTTGAATTTCTAAAACAGATGCCTTCCTTCACTTATGTATACTGCAAAGTCTCAGACTATACTCCAGAAATGACCCAGGTGCTTTCTGTACATCTACCTTTGAAGTCAATATAACGACTTCCATTTTACATTTGGGGAAAAACCTTAATGGTAAAGAAATTGCCCATTGCATGGCAACTAAACAGCTGAGCTTGCCTGCTGTCCTTTGGTTTCTTTTGGCCATTTTCTTTCTCCTATACGTTACATTTTCATGGGGTCCTCAGTATAGCAGCAGGCCTGACTTCTCTACCTTGGAACTGTAGTCAAAGAGGCCATAAACTGCAGTCGTGCCCATAGATTCAAATACAAAGCTAAGAAAACATGTGACACAGGTACTGTTACTCTTGCATCTTTTTTTTTTTCCTTTTGTCTTTAATAGACCAGAATTAGCTCGCATTATTCAGATAGTTTGCACATATCACAATCATACATTGTTGGACTTCAAATGCATGCCTCGTTTAAAATATTTTGGATTTATCAAAAACATGGATTAACAACAGAAGAAGTGTTTTTTATAGAATACCTTCAAAAATATTTTTAAAATACATCAATCACAGAAAAATGAAAATGTTTCTGTAATAACATATTTTAGTTTACAAATGAAAATGCCATCGGTCAAGCCACTGTCTTTTTTAGAGTCTTTTTATTATGTGGGAGGTACACAAATGCCAATTCTTTAGTAATTGCTAAGGTAAATATTATTTTACATTAAGTTCTCAGCAGAATAAATATTATACTAAATAATTTTTGATTGTTTTATTACCACGTTGGTTACTTAATCCTCTAATCCTAAATGTCATAAAGTAGTTTTACAACGAAGCATTTTTTGTCTTTTCTCATTTTGTATTTCAAAATGATCTTGTAACTTGCAATAATCAAATCTTTTATGAATAATTCATGTCAGTCCTCAATTCAGGCTCTGATGATATGGAATCTACCTTTAATGCAGAAGACCTGCATTCGATCCCTGGGTCGGGAAGATCGCCTGGAGAAGGGAATGGAAACCCACTCCAGTATTCATGCCTGGAGAAATTCATGGACAGAGGAGCCTGGTGGAACCACAGTTCATGGTGTTACAGAGTGCTGGACATCACTGAGCAACTAACAAACTTACACACACACACACACACACACACACACACACACACACGTTGGTACAAATTTATTTTTGCAGTATTTTATGGGATGCTATGGAAACCTAAAATTCTGACTTAAATAGTCATAATTGTAAGAACTAACTTATGAGTTTTACTGTTGTCCAAGCTTTCTAACAAGCACCTAATATTAATCATCTCATTTACTCCTGAAAACCAAGTCTATGAGGAGAATACTATTATTTTGATATCCATCTGATAGTGAGGGAATGGGTCCCAGAGGGAGCAACAGAATGAGGAACTTGCCTGGTATCACACAACTAGGAAGACATGAGGCTTGGAAGCAAGTCTCCATCAAATGAACTATTAGACAGGAGCCAATTGTTAACAGACGAGGCAAGCAGTGAAAAGCAGGAAAAAACATATTCGAGTCATCCATTAAGACTAACACCAAAAATAACTATGCTCAAAGTTCAGTAAACAAATAAGAGCACTTAGAAGAGGCAGTTGGAATAGGCTGTGAATGACAGGTAGGCTTTTAACAAGTAGGAATGAGGGGGAGAGAGATTTAGGCAGAGGGAAAGCAAGCAGGAGCAGTTTCAGGCACTGAGTTTTATGACCCTTGTACAATTCTGAGGGCACTTTGGAGGAAAAAAATCATAAAAGCACTAGGAATACAAAGTTAGGTGCAAAGGACATAGTCATCTCACTAATTATGGTTAACATAGCATATTTTTGCATACTTTACTTAAAAAAATCCACTGCCAGCCTCTCTGTTCCCCCAGAATCTTGGAAGGGTCTGTGTGCATCAGAGGTCCTGAGAAACATAGAGGACATCTTATTATGTTGTATATCATTACCTTGGTGATGACATGAGTGGGTATCTACGTAGTATGCATTTAAACTCATTTCCAATTTATTAACTTAATGCACCAAAACCAAATGTCTGTTTTGGTTATCCATATAATAGGAGATAAATCCAGTCTTTAAAGTATCTTTAAAATTAGGTTTAATTCCACTTAAGAGAAATTTGTTTTCTGTAACACATTATCATCTACTGCTCAGGTTTTAGCAGAAATTAGAGTATATTAAATTGCATTCTGGAAGGAGGCTAAATATTTTTGACTCAACTTTTCTGCAGTATCCCCAGTTAGCATGAGTTTCATGAGTATCCAAGTTTTTAGGCTTATTTTTCAGGTGTTCCGTGAATGCTGGTACTTAGATTTTCTTCCTCTTCAATACAAATGAAGAGGAAGGTATGTACCTAGATCATCTGGCTTTAAAAATTACGCTTAGTACTGAAATCCAATTTTGCAAGCTATAATAAAGTTTATGTATTCTATTTCTAAATAATGTTACCATCAGTGTTAATCTGTATGTTTTGACAATTGAGCCCAATAAAAAGTAAAAAAAATTAAGGTAAGAATTATTATTAGTAGACTGGAAGAAGTACACTGTCATTAACTGTTACTTAATTTGACTTTTGATGTTGCAACTGCCCAATAATCTGGAATGGTTTCCATTTGTATGCTCACACTTGGCACGTTCATACTGGCTGCAATCATGATGGGCATCCATTTGTCTGCACAGTCCTAACAGAGCTTAGTAACCACTTTTGGTGGCAAAGGTCATCAACAGATTAACCATGTTAGCTGATTTAGTTATTGGAGAAATCATAATGTGAACATTATAATAATACATTATATGGACTATTTTTCAATTTTAGAATTTGACTTATGTTTGTCTCTTTTTTCTCTATTAACGTCACTTTCCTCAAAATAAGACTTATATGTACCTATCTTTAACGTATTGTGAGATTTTCAAAAGTACCATCTTCTCATTGTTAATTGTCATTTTTTTTTAACTTGGGATGATTTGGGGAAAGAAAACATATGGCTAAATCCAATCTGTATATGTATTCTACAAATACCAAACATCTTTGATTAATAAGCACTGAGAAAAAAGAATATATATCAAGAGTCATCAGTTCAGTTCAGTTCAGTTCAGTCGCTCATGTGTCTGACTCTTTGCAACCCCAGGGACTGCAGCACGCCAGTCCGCCCTGTCCATCACCAACTCCCCGAGTCCACCCAAACTCATGTCCATTGAGTTGGTGATGCCATCCAACCATCTCACCCTCTGTCGTCCCCTTCTCCTCCTGTCTTCAATCGTTCCAGTATCAGTCTTTTCAAGAGTCAGCTCTTCGCATCAGGTGGTCAAAGTATTGGAGTTTCAGCTTCAGCATCAGTCTTTCCTATGAATATTCAGGACTAATTTGTTTAGGATGGACTGATTGGATCTCTTTGCAGTCCAAAAGACTCTGAAGAGTCCTCTACAGCACCACAGTTCAAAAGCATCAATTCTTCAGCTCTCAGCTTTCTTTATAGTTCAGCTTTTACATCCATACATGACTACTGGAAAAACCATAGCTTTGACTAGATGGACCTTTGTTGGCAAAGTAATGTCTCTGCTTTTTAATATGCTATCTAGGTTGGTCATAACTTTCCTTCCAAGGAGTAAGCATCTTTTAATTTCATGGCTGCAGTCACCATCTGCAGTGATTTTGGAGCCCACCAAAATAAAGTCAGCCACTATTTCCACTGTTTACCTTTCATTCTGCCATGAAGTGATAGAACCAGATGCCATGATCTTAGCTTTCTGAATGCTGAGCTTTAAGCCAACTTTTTCACTCTCCTCTTTCACCTTCATCAAGAGGCTTTTTGGTTTCTCTTCTCTTTCTGCCATAAGGGTGCTGCCATCTGCATATTTGAGGTTATTGACATTTCTCCCAGCAATCTTGATTCGAGCTTGTGCTTCATCCAGCCCACTGTTTCTCATGATATGCTCTGCATATAAGTTAAATAAGTGGGTGACAATATACAGCCTTGACATACTCCTTTTCCTATTTGAAATGAGTCTGTTGTTCCATGTCTAGTTCTAATTGATGCCTCTTGACCTGCATACAGGTTTCTCAAGAAGCAGGTCAGGTGGTCTGGTATTCCCATCTCTTTCAGAATTTTCCACAGTTTATTGTGATCCACACAGTCAAAGGCTTTGGCATAGTCAATAAAGAAGAAATGATGTTTTCTCTGGAACTGTCTTGCTGTTTTGATGATTCAGTGGATTCTGGCAATTTGATCTCTGATTCCTCTGCCTTCTCTAAAATCAGCTTGAACATCTGGT
The DNA here is from genome assembly GCA_007570785.1 of Antilocapra americana. Classification (NCBI taxonomy): domain Eukaryota; kingdom Metazoa; phylum Chordata; class Mammalia; order Artiodactyla; family Antilocapridae; genus Antilocapra; species Antilocapra americana. The sequence continues at coordinate 29,609,896 of ML663565.1, forward strand.
AGTTCATGGCTCACATATTGCTGAAGCCTGGCTTGGAGAATTTTAAGCATTACTTTACTAGTCTGTGAGATGAATGCAATTTTGCGGTAGTTTGAGCAGTCTTTGGCATTGCCTTTCTTTGGGATTGGAATGAAAACGGACCTTTTCCAGTCCTGTGGCCACAGCTGAGTTTTCCAAAGTTGCTGACATATTGAGTGCAGCACTTTCAGAGCATCATCTTTGAGGATTTGAAATAGTTCAACTGGAATTCCACCACCTGCACTAGCTTTGTTTTGTAGTGATGCTTCCTAATGCCCACTTGACTTCACATTCCAGGGTGTCTGGCTCTAGGTGAGTAATCACACCATCATGATTTTCTGGGTCATGAAGATCTATTTTGTACAGATATTTTGTGTATTCTTGCCACCTCTTCTAATTATCTTCTGCTTCTGTTAGGTCCATACCATTTCTGTCCTTTACTGAGCCCATCTTTGCATGAAATGTTCCCTTGGTATCTCTAATTTTCTTGAAGACATCTCTAGTCTTTCCCATTCTATTGTTTTTCCTCTATTTCTTAGCACTGATCGCTGAGGAAGGCTTTCTTATCTCTCCTTGCTATTCTTTGGAACTCTGCATTCAAACGGGAATATCTTTCCTTTTCTCCTTTGATTTTCACTTCTCTTTTCATAGCTATTTGTAAGGCCTCCTCAGACAGCCATTTTGCTTTTTTGCATTTCTTTTTCTTGGGGATGGTCTTGATCCCTGTCTCTTGTACAGTGTCATGAACCTCCATCCATAGTTCATCAGGCACTCTGTCTATCAGATCGAGTCCCTTAAATCTATTCCTCATTTCCACTGTACAATTGTAAGGGATTTGATTTAGGTCATACCTGAATGGTCTAGTGGTTTTCCCCACTTTCTTCGATTTAAGTCTGAATTTGGCAATAAGGAGTTCATGATCTGAGCCACAGTCAGCTCCCGGTCTTGTTTTTGCTGACTGTATAGAGGTTCTCCATCTTTAGCTGCAAGTAATATAATCAGTCTGATTTCACTGTCGACCCTCTGGTGATGTCCATGTGTAGAGTCTTCTCTTGTGCTGTTTGAAGAGGGTGTTTGCTAGGACCAGTGCGTTCTCTTGGCAAAACTCTAATAGCCTCTGCCCTGCTTTATTCTGTACTCCTAGGCCAAATTTGCCTGTTACTTTCTTGACTTCCTAGTTTTGCATTCCAGTCCTGTATAATGAAAAGGACATCTTTTTTGGGTGTTAGTTCTAGAAGGTCTTGTAGGTCTTCATAGCACCATTCAACTTCAGCTTCTTCAGCATTACTGGTGGGGCAGGGATTTGGATTACCTTGCTATTGAATGGTTTTCTTGGAAATGAACAGAGATCATTCTGTCGTTTTTGAGATTGCATCCAAGTGCTGCATTTCAGACTCTTTTGTTGACTATGATGGCTATTCCATTTCTTCTAAGGGATTCTTGCCCACAGTAGTAGATATAATGGTCATGTGAATTAAATTCACCCATTCCAGTCCATTTTAGTTCGCTGATTCCTAAAATATTGATATTCACTCTTGCCATCTCCTGTGACCACTTCCAATTTGGCTTTATTCATGGACCTAACATTCCAGGTTCCTGTGCAATATTGCTCTTTACATGGAATCGAAAATTGCTAATTTGTAATATTATGATACTTCTATTAACCTATTCATAGTGTTTTGGATCTTTTATCTCTTGATCTTTTGTCACACCTACAAAGATTTATCTTAATAATTTTCACCACTTGAGCTTAACAACACTGGCTTTTTAGATCTAATAAGATACACATGAGATAACATGCATCTAAGTTTAAGGTTGGTTTATTTTCTTACCCTCTACCATGCTTTTAAAGAGAAAGACTGCTTAATGAATATCACTAAGAAGTGACTTGTAACCTTCCTCCTGAGCACAATTCAAATAGTCACAGGTTTCTGAGGACATTATCATCAGTTTCCTTTTACCCTACATATTCTGAGACATCTTTAAGTTTTATACCTTAAAAGGCTGTCAAAAATGCCTCCATCCCAATATAAGTAAATACCAATTAACTTTCATTTCACGGCAGATACTTTACAATCCAGTAATATCTAGAACTTTTGTTAGCTATCTTGATAAATTTGGTCCAGACCCACTGCCCTTTGAGTATTAGAAACTCTTCAGACTTTTAACTTTCTTTTATAAAATGCAGCCCTAGAAGACAGCTATTTTAACATGGAAAGCTGGATACAGAGCAGAAGTATTGAGCTTAATGCTTAGGTCAGGCATTGCCTAATTTCCTATTCCTGACCAAGTCTGTTTCCTTATCTTCAAAAGGAAGATGATGATGCATCATAGTGTTATTAAATGAAGAAAAGCATGTGAAAATGCTTTGTATATACAGTGTAAATTACAATGTATGTTAGTATTGATTATGTATCATTCTCTCCTAAAATCTTGCCTTGATGTGTAGTTTCAAAAATAACTACACATCATGAGCCCATTTTGTGCCTAATGATATGATAGATGAAAAACACAACAGGCAAACAAACAAAAAGACCAGGAATAGGACCCTTGATCCAGCCAGCAAAAAGATTTTGGTTAAGGTGGAAAGCTAAGTAACATCTATATATGTGAAGAATCAGCATGATTAATTCCACATAAATGCAAATGCAAAATATAGTATAAAATAGTGTACTATCTACCTAGTTAAAATCTAGAAGTATTTATGTTAGGATCATGATTACTGTTTTATAGTTCTTATTTAGAAATATTCTAGCTGATGGCTTCTCAGTTAAGCCTTGAAGGTAGGGTGACATTTACACTGAGGGAAAGGAAACAGAGTCTAACTCTGGATAGGAGATCCATGGTAACAGAAATGTCAGTGAGTGGAGAATGAAGATGTAAAATATGGTATAAGGAGAAGATGAAGAAAGTTTTCTGGGAAGAAGGGATCAATTTGGGGACGAATGAGTGAGTTGGAAGATGAAGGACTGATTGCAATTGAGATAATGCAACATTTGGAAGGGAAGAGGGAAAAAAAGGAGGATGAAGATAATATGATTTGAAGGAAGAAGGTCATGAGCAGTCCAGTTTAATATAGCACTGAGATATTCAAGCACAGATGTCTACACTCAAAAGCTACAAAATCTGAACTTTTTTTTCTTCTAATTGGATAGACAGAAGCCTTGAAACAAAACACACTGGATCTATTTAAGAACACTAAAATATTCAGCCTAGGTCAGTGTAAGCTGCTGTAATATAATTTTCTATTGAAGAGATGTACCACTCATGTCTTTTTGAAATGGACCATAGTGTCTTTCTTCATGACAAACCATGCTGATTATTGTTATTTCAAAAAAAAAAAAAATTCTTGAGGAATACTTAAGGTCCTCAGAATCTAAATGTTTTTAAATCTAAGAAAGATTAGCTAAAAGATACCTGCCATGAATATTTTTACTATTCAACATTTTAAATCATGGCAATTATTAATATATCATGTACTCAACAGTTTTATTTATAAACAAATATAATTCAAGTAGGCTCTTCATTATCTTCCCAGACACTCTAATCAATACTACAAATTCTAAGGACTTGTTCATATTCTTTTCCCTACAGGTTGGATGTCCCAGAAAACTTTAATAAATAACATTTCTAAACCCAGATGAAGTTCCAGTTCTTCCCACCAATTTGTTACTGATTTTTCTCTTCTTAAATATTGTACTATATATCACTTCATCCTTATTTCATACTGTCATTTACCTGTTAATTCACCTCTATTGTAAGCTCCTTTTCCAGAGAAATGGGTTTTATGCATTTTTGCCTCTATTGTGGGTGCATTTTGACCTTTTTGGCATCTTAATCCTTTGATAATCTGATGGAAAATATGAGCTTATTCCACAAAAAAGAAGGCATCTGCAAACATACACACCATGTTTTCCAAATAATTTCAAGGAAACTGTTCTGAAATCCTTGAGGCAATATGGATTCAAGGATAATATATCCTGAATTAGTGTTTAGCAAACATCCCTGGATAGAACTGGAATTCAATAAATTCTTAACAGATTTAACTATAGCAACCGAGTCATTTTTTATTGGTTTAACAAAATTAACTGGCAAGATACTTGGGGAGAACTGGGGCAGAAAACTGATAACAGTCAGCCCAAGGAGGGGAAAGAGTGGGGGATGTAGGAGAAAAGAAAAGTGTTGACCTTAGGTATTAATCTAGCTACTGCAGTCTTTCCCTAGTAAGGATTTGTTACCAAGTACACATTTCTTATAGAGGAGCAGGTAGTAAAATCTGTGGATGTGGGAAACCTCAGAATACAAAATGCCTTAAAGATCCTTATGCTCTAAAGTAAAAATAGAAGTGACAGTGAGCAGGAGGAAGGAGGAGGATATGCTGGGATGCAATTCACACCCTTGGTTTCCTGATAAAGCATGACTCAGAAGCTCCCAAAGATATTATCCATTCCCAGGCAGAGGTATACTGAGCAATGTAAAGTGAAGAAGAGTTCAAAAAAGGTAAATGGAAAAAGTGATCTCTGAAGCATTTCAAAAAGTGAACAACTCTAACAAGATTAGTAAGAATAATAATAGCAATTATAGATACAATGATCATTGCAAAGATTTCTCCTTTAAAATGCTGCCTTTAAAAATTCTAGAATGTCTGGCTGAATGTTCATCTCATAGTAAGCAAGTAAAGAAAAAATATTCCGATGGTTTACTGAAATACTAGCATATACTGACAAAGACAGATCATCACAGCTATAAGTGTTATAAATACTTTTTAATTCTGAATAGGTTGCTACGAATCTGACTATGATAAGCACTACTTGGACTATGGTTAATTTTAGAGAATTATATCAAAAGTCTTATAACTCTCAAAATAAGCCTTCAGTAGAGTGGGTATCATTTGAAATGTTGATATTGATATATTTTTGTTTAAAATGAAATGAAATGTAAAATATTGCAAAGCATTTTGTCTAAAAAAAAAAAACAAACTTTAAAAGCAGTGTCAATCCAGGTATTTTATGGGAGATGGCTTTTAGAACCAATTGCATTTACTCTATATTCATGAACCTTAATGCTTCTCTTCCTCTAAATGTTTGAAAGTGCATTCATTAGTAAGTCTTTCAAGCAAAAATAAATAAATAAAATAAAAAGATTTTCTTTGCCACTTTCCCAGATGCCTTGAAGTTAGAACAACTTTTATCTGCTTGCTCCAAGACAAAGATGACAGGTATAAAATGCTAAAAGAAAAAAAAAAAAAAGAGAGAGAGAGAAAGAAGAAAAAAGTGAAAGTATTAGTCCCTTAGTCATGTCTAGCTCTGCGACCTCATGGACTGTAGCCTGCCAGGCTGCTCTGTCCATTAGATTATCCATGCAAGAATATTGGAGTGGGTATTCTCCAGAGGATATTCCCTGGAGAGGATTCTTCTCCAGGGGATCTTCCCAACCTAAGTGTGAAACCCAGGTCTCCTGCATTGCAGGCAGATTCTTTACCGTCTGAGCCACCAGGGAAGCCCTAAGGGGGGAAAAAAAAACTTTCTCATTTCCTAAATGGTCATAACAGTGGACATACCTCATAAAGGGCTTGAAATAGTATTGAGTGAGTAATGCACTAAAATACTTGGTATAGCAACTGGCATGTAATGAAAGCTCTCTACATGTAAACAAAGTCTGCAAAGACCCCGAAAACCTTCATATTCTTTCAAATATTTTCCATATTCTTTCTTTTTATTGTAAAATACTTGTAATGCAGCCAAAATAGGCAAGATTATTCTTAATTATTTTACACCTTGAAACACTTTATAATCCTTAAGATTAACATACTGCACCCTTAAACAAAGACATAGTAAATGTGATTATAATATCTTATTTATAATAGTGTCTGAACATTAAAAATACCATAGAGGAATACGATTTCTAATAATAGTTACTTGTGAAAATAGTCACTGTAAACAAGACATTATATCTGCTGACATAAAGATACTTTGCAATATGAGAAAAGTAAAACTTTATAAAAATCCTTAAATATGGTCAAATCTATAAAATAATTTAATATACCTTATGTGAATTATCACTATCATCATGAATTATACAAGAAAATACTTGAAATCATAAACCTGATTTAGCTTAAAGTTAAACTGAATCACTTGCAATTAACATATTTTATAGAATTAAAAATGTTAATGTAATATGCAAACAAATTTGGAAAATTCAGCAGTGATCACAGGACTGGAAAATATCAGTTTTCATTCCAATGCCAAAGAATGTTCAAACTGCAACACAACTGGATCATTTCAGATGCTAGAAGGTAATGCTCAAAATCCTTCAAGCTAGGTTCCAGCAGTACATAAACTGAGACCTTCCAGATGTACAAGCTGTATTTAGAAAAGGCAGAGGAACCAGAGATCAAATTGGCAACATTCATTGGATCATGGAAAAGCAAGGGAATTCCAGAAAAACACTGACTATGCTAAAGCCTTTGACAGTGTGGATCACAACAAACTGGAAATTTCTGAAAGAGATGGAAATACGAGACTACCTTACCTGTCTCCTGAGAAACTGTATGCAGGTCAAGAAGCAACAGTCAGACCCGGATATGGAACAATGGACTAGTTCAAAACTGGGAAAGGAGTACATCAGGCTGTATAATGTTACCCTGCTTATTTAACTTCTATGCAGAGTACATCATGAGAAACGCTGGGCTGGATGAAGAACAAGCTGGAATCAAGATTGCTGGGACAAATATCAATACCCTCAGATATGCAGATGACACCACCCTAACAGCAGAAGCAAAGAGGAACTAAAGAGCCTCTTGATGAAAGTGAAAGAGAGTGAGAAAACTGGCTTAAAACTCAACATTCAAAAAAACTAAAATTATGGCCTCCAGTCCTAGCACTTCATGGCAAATAGATGAGGAAACTACGGAAACAGTGACAGACTTTATTTTCTTGGTCTCCAAACTCACTGAAGATGGTGATGGCAGCCATGAAATTAAAAGAGGCTTGCTCTGTGGAAGAAAAGTTATGACCAACCTAGACAGCATATTAAATAACAGAGGCATCATTTTACCAACAAAGGTATGTATAGTCAAAGCCATGGCTTTTCCAGTAGTCATGTGCAGATGTGACAGTTGGACTATAAAAAAGGCTGAGTGCCCAAGAATTGATGCTTTTGAACTGTGGTGCTAGAGAAGACTCTTGAGAATCCCTTGGATTGCAAGGAGATCAAACCAGTCAGTCCTAAAGGAAATCAACTCTGAATATTCAGTGGAAGGACTGATGCTGGAGCTAAAGCTCCAATATTTTGGCCACCTGATGAGAAGAGCTGACTCACTGGAAAAGACCCTGATGCTGGGAAAGACTGAGAGCAGGAGAAGGGGAGGACAGAGGATGAGATGTTTGGATGGTATCATTGACTCAATGGACATGAGTTTGAGTAAACTTCTAGAGATAGCGAAGGTCAGGGAGGCCTGGCATGCTGCAGTTCATGGAGTCACAAAAAGTTGGACACAATTGAGCTACTGAACAGCACCAACAATAACAACATATTTAGTTCATGTTATATTAACCAAAAGTGTTAGCTATACCTAACATACAAAATATATTATGTTCACTATGAAATAATCATAGCTTGTACAAAATGAAATACCATATAAGATATATAACAGTATTCAATAAATTAAAATGTATAGAGCATTGTATATATAATGGAACATTAATTTTAAATGTGATGTATGTTTGCATATGGACATATCTTTGCTATGAGATATAAGAGGCTATTAACAATGGCTGACTTTGGGATGATAAGAAGTCACTTTCAATTTGCATAGTTTTTGATTACTTTAATATTATTAATATTATAATGGAATATTTTTTCATTTAAAAATCAAGTTAACACTATATATAAAATAGATAAACAATAAGGTCCTTGTCTAGCACAGGCAAATGAGTATATTCAATATCCTGTAATAAACCATAATGGAAAAGAATATGAAAAAATATGTGTATATACATGTGTAACTGAATCACTTTGCTGTACACCAGAAACTAACACAAGTTTGTAAATCAACTGTATTTCATTTTTAAAAAATCAAGCTAAAATATTTCTTTAAAAACATTACTCTTTAGTAGCAATAAACCATACTTTTCTATAAAAATGTCAGTTTCCAATGTAGAATATTAAACATATATTGAAGATTTATATAAAAATAATTTTTTTCTTGTAATAGAACTTTTTCTGTGCTTTAAGTGCAATACATATTTTTGACAAATTGAGAAATCATTAAAAACAGACAAGGAAGAAAAGGTGGAAAGGAGATAAAAGGGGAAAAGTAAAGCAAAAGAATGATTATCTGTTTTAAAGATAGTTATCACTAACCCAAATAATCCAAAATAGTGGCCCCATTAAAGTGGAATTGGAATAAGTTAATATATAACGTGCTTTTACTCTTAATTTTCTATCACATTTGAATTAGCACACATTTATTTGGAACTTAGTAGTGAGCTAGGGGATGATTTATTCTAAAGAAGTACAGACTGATTAAAGAAAATAAGTAATGTTTCACCTTGGATGAAATAAGTCAACTATAACTAATTTAAGTTCATAAAGATTCATTACCAAGGCCAAACATTGAGTTTGAATAAAAGTAGAAATGAGAAACAAATTAAAAAAAAGACATCAACAGGATGATTCACCTAGTGATTTGAACAGTGGTTTTTTTTTTTTTTTACTTTTCATATTAATTATTTTCTTTTTTTTTCTTTTCTTTTTTTTTTTTTTTATTGTTTTTGCCTTACAATGTCATGATATCACCATGGGTTTACATATGCTCCCCCTCCAGAATCCCCCTCCCTCCTCCCTCCCCCCCGGGAAATCTCGCTGCACCAGCCCCGAGCATCAATCCTGGGCTGGCGATTGATTAGACATATGATAATTAACTTGTTTCAATGCCATTCTCCCATATCATCCCACCCTTTCCCTCATCCACAGAGTCCACGAGTGAACAAAGTGTTTTAAGTTCCTACTTAGTGAAGTGTTAAGCTAGACCAGTTGACACTGATGATATATAATTGGAAACAATATGATAACCATTAATTCTTCATTGTTAAAATTAGGTGAATTATTGTTTGAAGAAAAGTATAGAAATACACACATAAATTTAAGAGATTTTTTAACAAAGTCTCAGACTTTTCAGTCTCAGTAATCAGTAATCTCAGTATCCAGAGATTTTTAAAAGATCATATCAATTTGTATTTCTGTTACAGCCTCACTATTTTATCTTTAGTTAGAAGATTTATTTTCACTGCATTTTCCCAAGTATTTTCTGAAAATGTGTTTTCACACCCAGAGGATGTGAAGATCAGAGTGTTCCCATCACAAAGAAACGAAACAAACAAGAGGGGGGGGAATGACGGCATGACTTTGAAAATATATATTCTAAACTGGAAAAATTCCTAAGGTTAAAGTTTTAGCAATATACATCTAAAGCACTGTTCTCTATACCACTAAAGATTTCCTTCAATTGAATTTAGTTTATTCTGTACCCTTACCTATATGAGATGAATTTATAAATATATTTCTTCTTTAACCGCAGCTAACTATTCAACGTCTTCAAACTTATACTCTACTTAGGGTTTCCCAAACTATAAAAATACTTTCAATTACTGTTTAAATCCCTTTCTACCACACAGTGATTGTCAGCTCTTGACAACTCTGCAGTATTTTGAAAAGTGATATATTTAAACTCATAATATGGAAAAACTGAACCTGAGAGTAACTCAGATCTAAAGAATAAAAATTAGTTTAAAAAAGTTGGCCACATTACATGGCTGGGTTTACAATGTTAGTATCTGCCAACAGTAGACATGTTCCATGGTAACCCGAGCATAGGGAGAAGCACGTGCGAGGGCCCTGAAGCAGGAAGTCTGGAGCATTAAAACTTGACAGAAGGCCAAAGTGGAGAATGGGAGAAACAATACAAGAAATTATTCTATTGACTAGGAGGAGCCAGGTAATAGATGGACTTGAAAGTCCAAGTAAGAATAGGAGAACTGAGAAGTCAAGGTTGGTTTGATTTTGGTGTGGCATATGGTGTGGCAATGGACATAAAGAAAAGCAAACAGATTTAAAAGATAATTACAAACTAAAATCAATAAAGATATCAAATATTTAGACCTGAGTTCAAGAGAGACAAGAAAACAAAGATGACTCCCAGGTTTCTAGACAACACAACTAGACGGGCAATGGAATCATTTATTAGGATCAAAGAACTGAAAGTTTAATTTTTCCAAGGTGAATCTGAGGTGTCTTTGAGATCCTGGAGAAGGAAATGGCAACCCACTCCAGTCCTCTTGCCTGGAAAATCCCATGGACGGAGGAACCTGGTAGGCTACAGTCCACGGGGTCACAAAGAGTCAAACACGACTGAGCGACTCCACTTTCTTTTGAGATCTCCAAATGAAAGTGAAGAAAGTGAAGTTCCATGGACTACACAGTCATGGAATTCTCCAGGCCAGAATACTGGGGTGGGCAGTCTTTCCCTTCTCCAGGGGATCTTCCTAACCCAGGGATCAAATCCAGGTCTCCCACATTGCAGGTGGATTCTTTACCAGCTGAGCCACAAGGGAAGCCCAAGAATACTGGAGTGGGTGGCCTATCCCTTCTCCAGTGGATCTTCCCAACCCAGGAATCAAACCAGGGTCTCCTGCATTGCAGGCGGATTCTCTACTAACTGAGCTATCAGGGAAGAAATCCAAATAAATTTGTTAAATTGACAGTTGTTATTTTATGTCAGCACTTCTAGTAAGACAGAAATGATTTAGTTCACTCACCAAACCTACAGGAGTGCTGGCATGCTTCAATACATATTCAGTGTTTGAGATTCAGGTAAAAAAGAGAGAGAAGCCTTAATTAAATAACGAACTGTCTTTTATGATAATAGAAAGGTCCCTTAGAGGGCAGCTCGTGCGTGCATCACCTCCTCTGTGAAGCCACAGCTGTCTGACTCATTGATCACTCACTCTCACCTGCTTTCAGAAAGTTTTCACTTTCCTGTTACAGCTAATAAAAGAGGCTTCAAGAACTTGGCGATATCTTGTCCTTTCAAGCCCCTAATATTAATAGTTATTAATGTTATCCCATCACATCTCTGTATTTTCTTCTACTCTATAAAATTGTTTATCCATAACCAAAAGAGAAGTACAATATATTGACATCATTTCAACAAAAAGCTTAATAGCTTTTTAAAACTATTAACAGAAGAAAACAGACTGACATGAATCTGCTTGGTTGAGAATGACCAGGAACAGCACTGGTGCCAGATTCATTGTGAGCTTCAAAAACTTGGAGAACCCTTGTAGTTGCAGGCCACATTGGCTGGATCTGAGAAGTGGTCTGTAACTAGAAATTCTATATTCCTCAAAGCAGCTAACTGCTGGTGAGAATCCATCCAGTGCTTTCCTCCTGACTGCAGTGAATTCTTAATACCATTGTATCATTAATGTCATTATTTGGAGAGACAGTGTTATAAGTCACTGAAGCTCTCAACATTCTGGGTTCCTGAGTGACACAAATCAGAGGATCCTCTGCCACCCCCTCCAAACACACACATACTTTTCCACAACGGTTACATTGTACAAACAAGAATTCAGGTTTATGTGTTTAAGTCCCTGAGGCTTTTCCATTGTTTGTCACCATAGCATATCCTAACCAATCCTGACTACTTCATAGCACACATCTGAATACATTATGACTCCTTGCTTCTATAAGTGGTTGGCAGTGTCTGAGAGTTTGTGCTCTCAGGTATTTTTGAGCAGATTGATGAATGACTAATAGACTGAGGACATAATCTAAAAAAACTATCGTGAGAAAACTCACATGGGCAGTAGGAATGCCAAAGAAGCAATTCAGTGCTGAGCCCCTTGAATATCTAATTCCCTTGTAGAGAAACATCATGATCGACTAGAGAGCATCTCCTGAGAGCACAGAAAGGTATCAGGGAGATCATATTGTAAAATCACCACATCACAAACCTAATGACAGATTGAGGGGTTATATTATTTGCTTATTTTTATTTTTGAACACAAGACTCAAAGTATTTATGTTCATTCTTCACTGTTGGCTCCATAGACTAGTTCTCTATTCACTACTTTAAAGAAAGAACCTCCTGCCACATCTCTGTATTCTCTTCTACGCTATAAAAATGTTTATCTACAACCAAAAGAGAAGTAAACTGTATTGACACCATTGCAACAAACGAAGAGATTAACAGCATTTAGTTAAAAGCAATTAACCAAATTCCTCAGATTGCAGATGAACATTAATCTGCTTGGTTGAGAGGGATCGGTAAGAGCAACAGATGCCAGATTCATGTGAGCTTAAAAAGCTACAGTAAAGTTCACACAAAACCACCTGTGTGTGACTACAGTTACGAACACCATAATTTTGATCTGGGAAATCTACTGAATTTCATTCATTTACAGTATAATACTTTTATGTTTCAAATAAGCCACTGCAAGTTCCTATATATCCATTATATTATACTTACGTATGTTTAATGAGATCTGAAATATACTAAAATTCCTTGAAAGCTGATAATATTTTTTTAGGGAACTGTTTTTATTTAAAACTGCAGATTGGTATGCTGAGTATGCTGTTACACTAACTTAACGTCACAACCAGTATTTCTTTTAATGAATTAAGGACAAAAGGAAAAGAACTGAAAAGGAGGTATCATAGTACAACACCAGTAATAAATATTTCATAGAACTTTTGTTCATATAATGTGTATGTGTGTTTGGCAGCAAACTGTGTTTGCATGTCATTCAAAAACATTAGAAAATATAGATTTAGTGTATTAATTCACTCATTCAGTAAACATTTTATGGAATGCTCTTTTCCTACTGTTTGTCAGAGTCAAAGGGTGATAAAAATAAATATGTCATTGCAAAATCTTGAAAAACTTACGTTTTTTGTGTGCGATCACATACATTAAAAATCTAAATATACTATATGCACAAGTATAAATGTAGAGATGCAGAAAAATGAGATATTTAAGATACAAAAAGAGCCTCGTGCCCACTGGTATAAGGAAAACAGAGTGTATCACTTGATAAGAATAGAACTAAGGAGATAGGGAGGGATTGGGGTTGGGGGACAATAGGTCTGATCTTGATCATATAGCTTGATTTCCCATTTTCAGCTTTGACAAAATCCAGAATATTCCTGGATATTATGGTAACATGAGCTTTAAAATCCCTTTCTCTCTAAACCATTTTTGAGTTAGATGGCCCTTTTGAAAGTTAAAGAGTTCTCCACATTTGAGTCTGTTCTAAGGAGATGGATAAAACTGGAGCCTATTACACAGAGTGAGGTAAGTCAGAAAGAGAAACACCAATACAGTGTATTAATGTATATGTATGGAATTTAGAAGGACGGTAATGATTACCCTATATACAAGACAGCAAAAAAGACACAGATGTAAAGAAAAGACTTTTGGACTCCGTGGGAGAAGGCAAGGGTGGGATGATTTGAGAGAATAGCAATGAAACATGTACATTACCATATGTGAAATAGATTGCCAGTGCAAGTCGATGTATGAAGCAGGGCACTCAAAGCGGGTGCTCAGGGACAACCCAGAGGAATGGGATGGGGAATGGGGTTCAGGATGGGGAGACACATATATACCCATGGCTGATTCATGTTGATGTAAGGCAAAAACCACAATATTGTCATGTAATCAGCCTCCAATTAATGTAAATAAATTATCTTTTTTAAAAAAAGTGAAAGAGTTCTTGACTAATAAATAAGGGTGAAGAGTGATCAGATCTGCCATCAGCAGACAATCTGCAAAATCATTACATTTCCATTCCTGGTGAAGTAAAGCTTTTAGTAATGAAATATCTTACTGAGGCTCACCGTGTCAGAGGAGGTCTCTACACCCAGACCTAAGAGACCCCAAATTTCATGCTTTTAGCACATTGCCGTAATGGTCATCTGGACTCAGACCATGAAGTACAGTCTGCTTATGGCTCTTCAACTTCTTTTGATCACTTCTACCTCCTTGCTTACATCTGTTCTGTATCTTCTACCACTGAGGAGTCTGATGATTATGATTTCTTATGGTTGAGTATTCACTCTAGAAATAGACTCGGGTTTGAATCCAATTCCTTCTACATAACAGTTGTGAGACCTTAGCAAGTTACTTCTTTTCCACATTTTTCTCATCTAAAAAATATAAATTTGTACCAATCTCATAAAATTCTTAGGAATGTTAAATGGAATGAAGTGTGGAAAGTACAATAAAAAGTGCTTGACATAGTAAGAGTACAAGAATATGATTAACCTTTAGTCATAAATTAAATTTTGGACAAATTTTGTGTTTGTCCAAAAATTCCCCATAAATACCAATTTTACATTCCAATTAATCTTGCATTCTTTCTATAAGCCTTCCCATTTAAAACTCCTGTTTCCTTCTATCAGATCAGCTAGAAAATCAATTATGATAATCCACATTGCAATGTATACAGCTATTGGTAATCATTTCCAAATGTGCTTGATTCTTAACATAAAGATTTGTCAATTGATGGACATCACACTAGGAGGGCATAATAACTGGGGCTTGAGTATATTCCCTGCTTAGCCATTTCTATCTGGAAATAAAGAACCAATAGATTCAACAGCTTCCATCAATGTTCAGGAAACAGTGAGAAGTTGGATAAGTGTCAATGAGAAAAATAATGTGAGGTGAGGTTGGAAATTTGCTAGTAAAACTGCAACACACATTTTCCCCATCACCTCTCTGTAGCCTCTAGGAGGTGCCTTATGACTCTGTACTTTATAAATAAGGAAACATACATATAAAGATAACATTTAATATCAGAGTGATGTAGCAATGACTAAAGGCTAACTGAATCAAGTGACTCAGGATCAGTCACTTCTATTATAGATTATTGTCCCTTGAATAACTTTTAAAATAAATATATTCCAAAGTTAGAGTCACAAAAGTAATGACAGTATATTAAATTGTCCTTGTGTTTTCAACGGAAAGAATAAAGACTATTCAATACATAGTGAAGATGTTAGATTTTGTTTTTATTTTTGATAAAAGCAAACTAGAGAGAATTCAAAAATTTACTTGAGTATTTTTTTGTTAACCGCTGAAGCTATATGAGTCAGTAGGTGAAAATTATTAAGGCTTCCTAAGTGTGTAATTACAGGCAAGTAACCTAACTTCTGAGTCTCCTTTATTGCATCTGTAAAATGGAGAATCTCTTCATTATCAAAAGCATATAAGGCAACAAAATTTTTTTAAATTCAGTGAGATACAACTGTCATGAAAACAGTGATGTAAATGTTATCATTGGAAAAATAAAATTTAAAAAGAGACCTGAAAATGCATGCCATTTGTTTTGACTTTTAAATATGATTGTCTTACCTCTAGTCAATCAGTTTTGTTCTAAAAATTACCACTGGGATAACTTTTACACAGAAGTTCTCAAAAACTTTCAAATTATGATACATTCCATTCAAGTGTGCCAAATACATGAACAAATCATTCTCCCTTATTTATCTATACATACCTTTTGTGAAACTAATCTGAACTGTATACAAACTAAGAGGGAATTCTCTTGGTTATGACAAAAAATAAATTCATCAAGTAGAGATGAGTATGGGGTCTAGAGTACCAAGTTCCCAGTAGTTTCTAGGGTAAGATGATTCATTAAGATATGAAGAAAAAAATAGAAAAAAAGGAAGAAAAAGAGGGCAGGAAGGAAGGAGATAAAAAAGAGGGGGTGGGGAATGGCAGGGAAGGAAGAGAATGTAAGAGAATTATTGTATCACACTCTTAGCTGGAGAGCTGAACAAATCTTTCCTACTCCAGCAGTGAGTAGTAACATGCTTCAATGCATACAGGTCTGAAAGTCCAGAAGTCAGACAAATCAAACTGTTGCTATGTGTTCAATATATAAATGATGAAACGGATTCTCAAAGGCATAACATAACACGTCTATGCTACTCTTCCCTGAAGGAGTCGACTCTCTCCTATCATTAATATTTATTCTGTGTTATCTAGGAATGGTTCTGAAAGTATCTATGATTCTTCTGGAAAAAAATAAAAATCCAAAACCAAAAGGAATCTTGCATTTCAAGTACATTTTCCCCGTACAATTTTAGAGAAGGCAATTTTAGACAATTTAGGAATAGGTTGGCTTTTTGTGGTTTTCTAGAATTATTAAACTCAACTATATCTCAAGATGATTGGATGATTGTTTGGCATTTTATATTTAATATTATAATTGAATAAAAATACAAAAATAGGTACGTTACTTGCAATGTCACATTGTTAACTAAGCTTTCATGTACAGGAAACTCCGTACAAAGACAAAAAATTCAAGCACTTTTAGGCATATAATAATCTGGTTTATAGATATTTAAAAATAAAACTTGTGGTCTTGGAATATCTGGACATTGGTTAAAATAAGATAGAAATGTTATTCTATTTATAAAGAGATGCTAGTGCTCTAGAAACATGCTCTAATGCCCAACAGTTCACTTTATTCATTCCTCAAATCTGATAAAAATGCTACGGATTAGGCAGAAAGCCAGCCCTGTAAACCAGGATCTGGCAGACACTCCAAGCCAGAAACAGATTCCATGCTTTGCTACCTTGTCTTTCTCCTGATAAATCGTGACAACTTTTCCTCTTAATAATCATGCTAACTCAGAGCCTGCTTGTTACACGAGCTTAGCTAGGCCTTAGTAACCTGTGTTGTATCATTGATCCTTGTTTCAAAGGCCATCAAGTCATTTGTCTAAAAAATTTTTGTTAATGACTTTTCCCTCAAAAATAAGCAGCTTCCATACTTCAAGGGTGGAGAACAAGGACCGACCCACTGTTTATAATACACAGAATACTAGGGTGGGGGTGTGTGCACAGAACATCATTTGGAAAAGACATAGTTGACTCTCCTTCTCAAGGAAAGAGCAAACAGTTCCAAATTGACGTTTTCATGAGTGTAGCCTGCTGCTATGCTGCTGTTTATACTTACAGTTACTTTCACATAAAATTGTGTCTGAAAAAAAAAGACTAACAATAATCTGTCCTAAAAGCAACCCTATGTGATGCTTCACAGTAATATTCAGAGATTCTACAGGAGTACGAACCGGTTCTCAGGCATCCGTGATGAGCAGGATGAGGTACACGAATGCTTAAGAAGCTCTGTAACAAGACACAGGTGGATTCTGGAAGCATTAAAGCCAACCTAAGGATGTGAAAATATTTTAAATAATTCTTTCAGCTTTATCCACTGGTGTTAATAAGTTAAAAAGTTAGACTGATTCATGGTTTCGACAGTCCCACCTTTTGCTTGGGTCACTTGTGAGTAATCACGAGAAATTCCATGAAAGAAAAGCTATTTTGTCAGTTATGAAAAGCATTTTGAAAGGGTTGACATGAAGTTTGTTACAGCTGAGCATGGTTCGGGTGAGTATTTCCATGTGTTTTTGCCTTCATGTTGATGAAAATATGCCAATAAATCTGAAAGTAGCAATTGCTAAACCCAATTATCTGCCTCCAGCTAGAGTGAGGCTTGGGCTGGCATGCAAGGAGACTGGCCCAGAAGCAAAATGAGCCTCAGATAAAAACAGAAGACGGTCCCCTGGAGGCCACACCCAGGGAACCATCCCCAGGGGTGTTAGTCTGCTTTCTTCTTTATTCGCCTATGGCGTAAAAGTTGGTTGTAGTCTGGCAGGGTGTGGGAGGCCAACAAGAGATATTGTGTCTCATTTAAGCAACTGGAGTATCAGAAGGCTTTGTATTTAACTAATTCTCGGATTCTACTAGTGCTTAAACACCTGTGTGCATTTTATCCTTGATTAGCTAGGTGAATGATTTAGAGAGAAAAACAAAACATCTATTGAGGGAAACAACGTATAACCCTCTTTCCTTGTATAACACCCTTTGGCAAAAATAATACTGCACTATATGAACTATAAGCACTTCAGAATTATAAGCAAAGCTACACTGAACAAGTAAAGAAACAACAGGTTTAGTGGGATGAGGCAAGACCAAGTTTCAGTATCATACTCGGATTGAATTAATTGGATATTCTGACCAAAACTCCTTTTTGACCGCGTCACTTGGTTAAACGTCGGAGGCACAGTCTGGGAGCTGCTGCTGCAGGACTGTTGTCGAGCATGTGCGATGAAATGCGTGGCAGGGCTGCTAGGGAACTGCACTTTAACCAACCTATTACAGAAGCCAAACTATTTCCCCAGATTCTTATACAAGCTGAGAAAGGCCATTCTCATTCTACATGGGAATTCTCCAGCTCCCATTTTGTACAAACAGTTAAAATACAGAAGGCATTTATTATCCTCATAAGCTTTATAGTCTTCCAGGGCTCCTCTTCAACAAAATGACTCGGTATGTGGATAACTAATATGCTCAACACATTACTAGTGAGACCGATACAGGAATGATTGATTTCTTTTTGTCTACACAATCGCATAACCCAAAATGATGAACTCTGACCTCCCCTCAATCACATTACTGATAAGTTATGGAAACCAATGTGCCACATCCTTCCAAGAATTGAATGTATTTGTAAAGAACCAGAATTAGTTCTAAACAATTAGAAGTTGTGGTTTAACTAAGTAGAAAAATTTTACAGAAATTGCAGAAATTTTTTTTTAACTGCTTTGGATTTTCCAAAGGCATGTCACAAAATTTCTTTCTAACACAGTATAAACATGCTATTGTTATTCTGACATAGGTTCCAATTTGTTTTATAATCCTCTTAAATAATGTTTTTAAATTTGGAAAGAAAATATTTTAAAAGGAGGTTTCCTTGATATAGGAATTATCTTTAAAACTATAGAAATACCATCCCTAGTGCTTACTCTTCCTACAACATAGCAGTGTTTCTCATTGCACAATTTAAAAGTTTTCCTTTTTAAGATAATCTAGGAAAGGTTAAAGTTTTATTCATATACAACAAGAAAATACTGTGTGTTCTCTTACTTCCAGTACATAACATGACTATATTTGCAATATTATTTAATATACATTTATTTTCTTAAGCTAACACATACGAGTAGAATGATGCTCATATATGTCCAGCTATCACAGTTGATTTTATAGTCAATATAAAAATGATTCTTCAAGAAAGAACACTCCTAAAATGACAGAGAAGGTAAAAGGAAAACACTATTTCCTTCAGACTGGAAAGATTACATGCTGCTTTTAAAAAATGGCCACACTTAAAGGAGAGGTTTGAATCAAGTTTATAAAAACATTATGAAAAAATAATGCTCATTCTTAAAGAAATTACTAAAGATACCAATCTAAACCCCCTTACCTAAAAAGACAATGATAATCACGTTGATTATATAAAAGATTAAGAACAAATTTACCTTTATGCAAATATTGAAAGAAACAAAATCTTAGAAAGATAGAAACTTTAAGGCCCTGTTATGTCTAAATCATATGAAAATATGATTTCAGTTTATTTGTTACCTGCATATAAAAGTGTATCTTGTACTGAGAGGTTTTATTTTTTTTTCAAATCCATGATTCATAAAAAAATCACTTCTGCCCTAAGCCATAGAAGAGCTATATAAAGGGAAAGATCTATACCCCCATTAATTTTGCCTCTGGGTATTCCTAGTCTTTTCAGCCAAATAAATATTAAAAGTGTCCCTAAGACACTGTCATCTTTCATTAAATGGTACTTTTTACAGAAGTACTCTCTAGTTTCAGCAGATTATATGCTATTGCCCACTAGTCTTGAATCCTTTCAGAAAATACTACATAATATATACATATATATATATACACACACATACACATACATATATACACACATGTGTACATATATATATTCTTAAATACTAGTTGAAATTATTTATTTGGACTGCCATATACTTTATTCTTATTTAAATAGCTTTGAACAATGTCAATGGCAAACAATTTCAACTAGAAAGCATCTCACACGTTAAACTTTTGATACAGATGTATTTATGACAAACAAATCATTGAAACATTTTTAGAATCACAAATGTTTTAGGTATTTAATTTTAGTAAGCATTAGTTTTCAGCAAAACACTTGTAAAACCCATACCTACATTATTCTATACCAGAAACTCTAACTTGGTCTTGGTTTTCTGTAATATTAGATCAAATTTGCTCTGTTATGTAATCACACTATTTACTTTTGCTTTCCCTTCCCCAAATCATTTCATCACTATCATTAGGACAAAAATATATTATGCTGCAATTTGGAATTAATGGTATCTCTTCCTAGCTATTACACAAACCGGAACTCTTAAGAGCTCAAAGTATTTCAGGCTCACATAATTGTCTATGTTAAGTGTGAGATTTTTAAGATTAGATGGCTATAAAAACCTAAATTGGGAATTCAGTATAAATTGATTTAGTATATTGAACTTAAAGAAGATGAATTGATGTTATATCTATGGTGTCATTAGGCAAGTTCAAATTAGCTTTCAGATCTAACATATTCTGCATTTTATTTATTAATCATCTAGTTCATTTTGCAAATACAATTAAGAGAAGTTACTATAGTCTAGCTTTATTTTCAGTTAGCACCAAGTTTAATATGCAAATGTTGTAAATATCATAACCATTTTCCTATTTCTGGACCAGAACTATCTGACAATTTGACCAGAAAGAATAACTAATATTCTCCATTATGAAATGAAGTTCAAAACTACTCTGCAACAATTCTCTATTGTGTGGTATTTTATAAAATTAGTATTTTAGGATTTCCCCTGTAGAGTAGCAACCTTTAGTTCTGATAAAAGCCTAATTACCATATTTGCTCTGAAACATTAATAAGATTTACTAAGATATTCTTTGAAAAGGAGAAAAGATGAAGGTTGTATGAAACTGTTATACTAGAACATTTTATGGGATGACAGGGCAATAATTTCCTGCAATATATCATTTAAAGTCTTACTTCAATCCACTCACTATATATTGGAATTAGTTCTGACTTCGGGGATATAAAGGCATGATTTTTTTGTAAGCATGTGAAAAACTCAATACCCATGTGCATGTCTTTACATGTCACTGCTATAATTGACATCTGTTGAGAGTTTCGAACATAAATGTCACAAACCAAGCCCAAGCTTGCAACTTTCCTAAGACACGGTGAGAAATAACCAAGGAAATCTTAATTTGCTCACATGGAAAGCAGTTGGTTTCCTTTCTCTCTTCATATCTAAACTTGTTAATTCAGATGTACACATGTGAGGCAATTAAACGACTGTCCTTTTGTCCTTGTAACAGAAAGGTGGCACCTCTAAAAATTAGAGTTAGCTTTCAACAGAGGTATTACATTAAAAAGTGGAAAAAAAAACATGCATTTAAATGTCAAAGCCTTAGAAAGAAGATCTTGTTTCTGTGACTCGAGGTTAATTCTACTGAAATAGGAAAGATGTGTCTCAAATGGAAAATAGTTTAGAAAATAACACCTATTACATTATTACGGTAAATAAATGCAGCTCTTTTCTCTATCAGTGTCCACTACAGAAATGTAATGAAAATAATACTTTCTGGGATACACAGATGAGTGTGGAAGGTCAAGCAGAGTTGAGAAAGAAGGCTCCCTTTTCTTATCCCAAGTGGACATAAAAAAAAAAAAAAAGACTTGGCATTTCCTCTGATAAATCAAAGGGGAAGATTTATCTGGATATCATATCTGCTGATTTCTCTGCACTCATGTAGGATTCACTTGGAATGCTTTCCCACTGCATTCAACCAAGTACTTCTTTCTACCTCCTCCCATCTGACAGCCACCACTTATTTGTCTCTGATGAGTGACAAGAAAGGAAAGCTTATACCACTGACGATGGAATTAGAAATTTCTGAGGCTACCATCAAGGTTCTGTCCAACAAGTCCTGTTCACTTAACCTATCATGCAGGCAGCCAGGGTACAGAATTGTTTTGACATCTTTCTCTGTATTATAATAAGAGATGAGAATAAAAACATTTTTCCCATTAAGATTTTTGAAATTTGAGGCTATCTTCCTACCATTACTTTCCAAACTTTGTTCCAGAGAATTCTTGGCCAACTGAGCTTCCATGTGCCTTCTAAATGGAGTACTAAAATTGCATAAGCATCAAGTTTACATCTATTAAATATACTTATTGAAAGAAAATAAGGCAAAGCAGAAATTCAATATCCGGGCAAAAGGCAAACAGCAGAAAGATAGAATGAAGTCACAATTCATACACAAATGCAGCTTTAACACAAAAGTTAAATGTTTACTTTATTTTAAAGGGTTAATCTTCAAGAAAGTCAAAATCAACACATACACAAAGCTAACTAGATTAGCTTTCTCAAAGTAGAAACCCAAGCCTCCTGATAGTGCTAGTGTCACTTAAAAATGTTTTGAAACTTTATATATATATATATACACACACACACATATATATGTATATATATATTGCTCCCCAACATAAAGGCCATACCAAAGAATCTCAGGAAATTAACCTGTTAATTTTTTTTTCTCTATGGGAAAAGCTTCTCCAAGTTCCGACATTACCACTGATGGCCAATACCAAATAGCCCCACAGGACAGATGGAAACAGGAAGAGTCAAACGGTGGGCACTTGAAAGCAACAGCAATTAAGCAATTGAAAGTGGGTTGAAACGTGGTTTATTTTTGTTCTATTTGAAGGAATCAAGTGAGAGACACAGCCTCTTGCAAGGAGATCAAGTCAAACTTGACGCTTCCCCTGTCTCCCAGCCTGAGATGCACAGCTTGTCTACTTCCTTTATTCAGTTTAATTGCTTTCCCTACTCTAATTTTTGCAGAGGTTGTATTCTATCTTGTTCCTTCTCCCCTGCCCTGGGCAGAAAAAAAATCTGACTCCTTTCATCACTACCTTCCTCTTTCCAATGAGAAAAGGCAATCCTCTCCAGGATGAGAAAGAAGCCCTGTGCGTTCTTCGGATGGGAGGAGGGAGAAGAAGAGAGATTAAGAAAGGAGTTGGGGGGAGAGGGGTGGTGAGGGATAGAAATTGAGGGTAGGGGGGCGGAGGAGAGGGGAGGAGAGAAGGAAAGAAGAAGATGGGGGATGCCCAATATCAACTCCAGGCTCTGAAACACAGGCGCTGTGCTAAGTGCTTCTCCAGGAAATGCACATGTGGTCTCATTACAGTGCTCACAATAGGCCACCCGGGGCTCCCTTCCCAGGTCTCAGTCTCCCCCCACCAAACCCCAAGTGTGCCGAGAAGAAAACCTTCTGGACGGATGCAAGCAAATAGGCACCGCCGAGGTGGCCGTGCCGCCACTCCCGCTGCCTTACCTGGAGCGGGGAACAGGGGGTGGTGCCTGCTCGCCGGTCCCTCCTGCTTCCCCGGGCTGGCCGGTGCACACGACTCCTTTCGCTGCCTCTGCTCTTGGAGGGGCAGCCTGCAACACAAAAGCGGGGTGTGGGTGTGGGTGTGTGGGAGGTTTTCCAGGGCCACCAGCTGGTCCCAGCTGGCCGCCCCTAGCTTACACACACCCCTCCGGGGCCCCAAGCCCCGCTGTCCGGGGAGCACCACCCTGGGGGCTGGCCCCGGCGCAGTCCCAAGTTGCCGCTGCCAAGTGCTGCCGCCGCCGCTGCAGAAGGAGGAGGTGGAAAGACACGGGGGGCAGGACTCGGGCTAGAGCATCCCCACACTGCAGCTTCTCCCGGAATCCCTCCAGTGAGGAGGCGGCCGCCCGTCAGCGCCCAGCCCCGGCCGCCTGATTGGCTGCACCGCCGGTACGCTGAGCCAGGGAGCCAATCCGGGCGCACTAATAATGGGCGGATCCGCGCAGCCCCCAGCGCCCATCCCAGCTCGGGTAGCATCTCTCCATCCCCGAGCGGACAGCGACTTGAGGAGGGGGTGGAGGAGCGTGGGGGGTCGGGGTCAGCTGTGAGGGGGGCAGATCCCCAGGAGACGTAATCAAGGACACCCGACAAACCCTCTGGGCAGTCACAGGAATGCCCCGCAACCTGTTCAGCAAGCCGTGAGCACAGGAGAGGGAGACAGCATAATGAAAAGCTTTTTTTTTTTTTTCCCTTTCTCTCTCTCTTTTCTTTCTTTCTTTTTTTTTTTTTTTTTGTTACTTTCAATCAAAACCTGCCCTGATACTGAGCATGCCCAGACTGCAGCAGCGCCCTAGGAGTTCCGATGTGTGTGGGTTTTGCAGCCTGTGGGTTTCTTAAAATGTGGGAGCCGGGAAGAAGAGACAGAAGTTTGTCTTTGGCTATCTGACCCAGAGGAGTTGTGGAAGCAAAGCAAGGCGGGGATAAGAAAGGAGCCCGCCGGAGAGTCCTCACCCTGAGCCTTGAGAAGGTGGCCCTCTGGGCCACCAGAGGTTGTTAATACCATTGTGTGGGTCCAGGGGTGGAAGCGTTAGGACTAACCGGAGCCTTTCTAGACGCCCGGAGACTTTTCTTGAATCAAGGGTGCGGTGCTTGGGAGAGGCCGGGATGCGGGCAGGGGAGGCTCCTTCCCCTAGGTGGGGCCGGGAAGCGACTCCACCCTGCAGCAGGGGCTGCCAGGCAGAGGAGAGCGCGCTGGGAGCTTCCCCTGCGGCGACCAGTAAGTTTGTAGACTTGGGTCAAGTACGGGGATGTTGGGGATGCAGTTTCTGCCAGCTCCCTCCCCCATCTCTCCACCCCTGGCCAGCGCCGTGACGACTGAAGCGTGGGTGCTCTCCCTCCTTTTTCTCTTTACCCTCAACGGTTCGGGCTCGGAAGTAAGAAGCTTTTCCCCTGTGAGAGCAGTGCTGACCTGATTGCCTCTAAGCTCTAGGGCAATTTATAGCTGGGTAATACGGAGAAGCCAAACTGGGAGATTCAGCGATAGGGGGCAGGGACAGCTAGCAAGGCAAGGGGCGGAGCGGACTCTGGCTCCCGTAGGATCGGGTCCTTTCTCTGCTCCAGAGGTGCAAGGCTTCTGAAACGCAGAGAAGTATCTCCCTCTCTCACCCACTGACCTTGTTTACTGGCCTTTGAACCTCCAAATGTTTGGCTTAGAAACGCTTGCAGTTTGTGTAAACTTTGCCAATGGCTACAATGGAGAACTCTCCTAATCGGGTTCTTTATTTTACTGAGAAGATTATCATGGTATCTCAGTTAAGGAAATAAATAGCTATCTCAATTCCCCAAACCCATCCACTTTGAACTGGAGTTTCATTAACACTGGTTTGCCAAGGTAACTGTTGCAAGAATTCAATTAACAGTAACACATTTCTTCAAGTTTTTAATTAAATCTCTGCAATTTATGTAATGTTTAGGATCCTTATTCTAAATTTAGGGGAAAAGAAGAGAACTTGATACAAATTAATCGTTTTAATAACAAACACTTGTGTATTCCCCCAAATTGTAACTATATGTATCTCATATTTTTAATATTTATCTCGTATTTTTAAAAAAATTCCTCAAATCTTAAGAGTAATTTCATAGCTAGAAAAAGAGATGTTAGTTTAAAATCAACTCAAATATCTGTTGCAGAAAAAGAATGAGGAGGATGAGGGTGGAAGAGGAGAAAAAGAAGAATCAATTACCAGTCTAACACTGCTTTCCAATAAATGTCCTCATACTAAAGGATCATATTACCCACCTAATAAAGATCTCTATTTTAAAAAATACTCTTGGCACACTCTCTAGATTCCAATAATTAAAAGTTGCATGTTTTTAAAAGTTGTGTCCAATAGCTGCATGTGGAAACAAGTAAATTTATTTTAGAAGAAGTTAGTAAGTAGACCATGATTCCATATTAGTTATCTGTTACAGACTGATTCTATCATTAATATCTTAGCCAGTTTCTCTTCCTGTCTACTTCACATCCTATCCAATAATCAACTCTCTCTCAGTGGTCAGAATCCTAGACATGAATGGTGTTAGATGTTTGCCTCCCAAAGTTCCTTGCAGAAGGAAGGAACTAACCTTCCTGGTTAGCTGGCTAATACAAAAAATGGATTTTACAGGTACGCTATGATTCACTTTAGAATAAATAGAATTTCTGATCATGACTATTAGGAAGATTCCACTTCCATACTGCATATTAATATGCATAATTTTCACAGAACTAAGATTTTTATCCTTTCCCTTATTCTTATGTTTTCCCAGACTCTGGGAAGGAGCTAAAGACCTCCACCTGCGTTCACGTACCATGCTATTCTGTTGCACAGGGTATATATCATCTTTGACTTTATAGCAGACTCACCTCCATTAAAAGAAAGATCAGGTCAGTTGTCTTTTCTCTCTAACCAGTCTCTCAGGTACTTTTAAAATCTAGAATGCCTATGTTTTATGCTACTAAGATCTAACTCATTCCCTGGTCATACAGTATAAATATACACTTATGTATATTTGCTATTTTAAAACTGTTTTTATTTTGTTCAATGTTTTCCTTCATTATTCTTTGCTTAAAAAATATCCTTGATCATTTTTCTGCTTCACATTTTTGCTCTGAGATCTTGTCATCATTTTCTTTATTCCTTTTTCAATGGACTCATCTATTTACTACTTTAATGTTCCCTTTGCCATCTATTTTAGGCTATGGGATCAGAATAGAAATTAAATTGGATTGGGGCGCTGAGGAGAAAAGTGTGTCTTATGGCAAGAGTGGGAATTAGAGACTTTAGAAAGTAGAAATTCATTAAGTGCGAACATGGCTGTTTTCTGTAGACCATAGAAAGAATAAATGAAAAAGGTACCAAGGAAATTCTGTGTTGTTGGAAAAGCTTATATATGTTCGTTGACCAGTTATACTGAAGAGTTCCATTTAATCAACACTCTCCTGTACTATTAAAGTTTGTAACTTTAATAACCACACTAATTGATGATACCTAAAGTATCATTTCTAAGAGTTGTGAAAAATGAAAAAATAACCAACTTTTCCATATTTTGCCTGTATAGATTTATTTGTTTATATGGATTCATATTTTATTATTCTTTTAATTTTACATCTATTTATTTTCTGCCATTGCCTTTCAAGATACAGCCCTTTTCCTCCTTCTTCCCAAGTGAGAGGATTCATTGTTTGTTTTCTGGAACAAAAATCTGGATAAAATTTCACCTTCAACATTGTTTAAGTGATCATCAAAACTAACCCTCTAAGCCTCAGTTTTCTCATCTGTAACACAAAGGACATAGACATATCTTTAGAACTTTTTGTGAGGATAAAGTAATGCAATGTTCATATAGTTCTAGTTTCAACCACATAGCAAGGACTTAATGACATTAACCACTATTATTATTATTAACATTTCTTTTACTTTCATTTTTATTTTTCAGATTTCTAGGAGATGGGACTTCCTATCTCCTAGAGATTGGGAGCTCAAGTCCATTTAAGACAACAGTGAGATGGACACTCTTTACATTTGAGCATTGAAGTTAGAAAAAAATTAATACGTGTGGTAAAAATTTGTTTATACATGAAGTGTGAATAGTCTTCTATCTTGCATGTGTTGATCTTAGACTATAAGTTTCTAGGAGATGAATAATTTTTAAATAATGTGCACTTATGTATTTTGTTGTTAACACTTGACTTGTATTACTCTTCAAAACTGGCTTCCTTGGTGACTCAGATGGTAAAGAATCTGCCTGTAGTGCAGGAGACCTGGGTTCGATCCCTGGGTTGGGAAGATCCCCTGGAGAATGGAATGGCAACCACTCCAGTATTCTTGCCTAGAGAATCCCCTGGACACGTTCTAGGCAATACCATGGGCACATCTGACTGCGTCTCTCTCTTCAAGTGCAAGAAACTCAAGTCATCTTAAAAAAATACAAAGCAAAAAAATTACAAAAAAAAGAAACACACAAAAAGAATGCCATGGACAGAGGAGCCTTGTGGGTTATATAGTCCATGGAGTCACAAAGAGTCAGCACAACTGAGCGACTGCACTTTCATTTTTTTCACTTTTTAAAATTAAGAAAAATCTATTCTTGTGCAAAAAATATGATCACTGATGTTTTTGGGTTTTAGGAAGCAGATGGAACCATCCATATGTTTTCAAAACACCTAAAGACAGTGGAGTCATTCATTTCAGTTTCCTTTTTCTCAAAATGTTATGGCCTGACAGTATTGCTAATGATGTTATAGGGAATAGGTAAGGAAAAAACATATCAGAGCTGTATTGGAATTAACAAAAAGAAATTAACCACAATGAACTTTTTTTTTTAAACTGGGCACCCACAGTTTTAAACAAAGAGAACCTAGAATTGAAAGAGGAATAAAAGAAAATGAACACAGGTAGGAATCATGGTAGAGAGTAAGAGCCTATAATTGAACTACAATATGTTACAATTTTCACAGAAAAGAAAATAAAGGGCTAGCAGTATTCAATATGGCTTTACAAAAGACTTTTCTTAAAGTTATGGCTTTGAAAATGAAAAGGAGGACAGTGACTCAAAAGTAATATACTGTGTCAGGCAGTTGAGGTTAGTAAGAAAAATATTTAAGTGAATCTATCTCAAGGGCAAAATAAAAGTAGTTTGAGCTAATGTTAGTCAAAGATTTTAGAAAGAAAACCAGCAGTATGTTTTTCAAATACCCTATCACAGAAGAAATATAGCAAAAAAAAACTTGCTAATAAAGAAAGCAACATTAAATTTGATATTAAGTCCCTTTAAAATCAAGCAGAGGATTCTATTTAACTGAAAACATGAGTATCATAGTTCATCTACTGTCTTTAATTTTTGTTTAAAAAAAGTGTCCAATGATTAATTACTTATTAAAATATACAGAGAGAGTTAAGATATGGTAAGGCTGTGGAGGAAGAGTAATATTCTTTGTTTTCAGCAAGCTAAAATGTTTTAATAATGTTTAGGAAAGAAACAGGACATCCACCCAGGACTTTAAAATTTGATTCTGGAATGGTGCCTAGCGTTCTGAGAGAGGGCAGGAAAACACAAATACATCTGATTTATTCTAAGACACTCCTAGAAGGGTTTTTGTAGAATGGATTATCTGAGTTTGCTTCAATAATTTATAGGCAACCTGGTCCATTTGTCTCTAAGTTGTCTCTAATTCACCTAATACTAAATTAAGCATCAGAAACTGCTAGGCTCTTGAAGGAAAAAGTTCCTTTATTGGATATTGAACAAAAGTGCTAGTCACTCAGTCATGTCTGACCCTTTGTGACCCCCTAGACTGCAGTCCACCAGGCTCCTCTGTTCATGGGATTCTCCAGGCAAGAATACTGGAGGGGGTAGCCATTCCCTCCTCCAGGGGAATCTTCCCGGCCCATGGATCAAACCCAGGTCTCCCACATTGCAGGTGGATTCTCTACTGTCTGAGCAACCAGAGAAGCCCATGCACTGGATATTGAACAAAAAGGAAAGATAAAAAGAACACAAGGGTCTCTACCTCCAGCCTCAGAATAAAGTCTCTCATGGGTTGGGAAGATCCTCTGGAGAACTGGAAGGCTACCCACTCCAGTATTCTGTATAGTCCATGGGGTCGCAAAGAGTCGGACACCACTAAGTGACTATCACTTTCATTTTCACTATGGAGCTGGGCGTGCTTCCCTTTTGGATACTAGAGAGTTCTGACAGAGGTGACAGGACCTCTTGGTCTGTGAGTATGCTTCCACCTTCTATGGATGCCATGATGATGACATCTTCTGGACCATGGTTAGCTAGTATGTGTGTCCCCACGGTTTCTATCTTAAGAAAAAATAGAGGAATAGACTTGGCTATCAGAAAGTTGGGCTTCCCTAGTGGTTCAGAAAGTAAAGAATCTGCCTGCAATGTGGGAGACTTGGGTTTGATCCCTCAGTTGGGAAGATCCCCTGGAGGAGGGCATGGTGACCCACTCCAGTATTCTCCCCGGGAGAATCTCTATGGACAGAGGAGTCTGGCAGGCTACAGTCCATGGGGTCACAAAGAGTCAGATACGACTGAGCGACTAAGCACAGCACATCAGGAAGTCAATGGAATTTAACTATTAAAAATATATTTGAGAAAATTGAAACATAAATGTTCATTTATCCAACATCACCCCGTGTATCTCAATCCCCAGGACATGACAAAATTAAGAGAAATTTAATATGCATTCAAAATAACTGACTATTTCAAGGATTCCAATCCTTCTTTAATAGCCTCCAAAAATAAAGTAAATGGAAAGACTTATGGATTAAGGAATATCTCAAATAACATTGATAAAACTGTCTCATCATCACCAAGAGAAATGCATGAAACTAGAACAGGAATATTTTGCCAGCCACTCTCCTTAATGAATAAGGTTACTGAGTTTTATCTGTTAGCTTTAGAACTCTTAGAAATGTTCATTATAAAATAGTATGCATAGTTGAAAGTTTATTAATAAAGACACCATTATATTCACCATCCAGCTTCAGAAATTAAGAACTAAAAATTACCTTTGCCCCCATTCATTTGCTCTTCCTCATCTGATACTCTTTCCTACCTGCACCAAGTAGGTAGGAAACACCTATTAAAAAGAAGGTAAGAAAACAAAGTAGGTAGGAAACACGAAAGTAACCACTATCCTATATTTTGTGTTTACCATTATCTTGATACTCTATAGCTTTACCACATATATATATGTTAAAATTGTCATTTTTAGTTTTTACTGTTTTTGATTTTTTTATAAATACAATTGTTCAATAATATATATTCCTTCAACACACTAGCCTGAGTACATTGAGATTTGTCCATATAGCTGAAGTTTATTCACTATAACTCTTATGTGGTACTCAGTTATATGAATATATCATTGTTTTTGCCCATTCTTTTGTCTAGAGATATTTGCATTGTATGCTATTACATACAGTACTTCTATTATCAGTTTCAGCCCTGTCTTTTGTTCTGCCTATGCATGAGTTTCTCTTGGGTATACACCTAGAACAAGGGTCCCCATCCCCAGGGCTGTGGGCTGATATTGGTCTGTGGCCTGGTAGGAACCATGATGCACAGCAGGAAGTGAGTGGTAGGCCAAACCAAGCCCATCTCCCCAACCCCAGTCCATGGAAAAATTGCCTACCATGAAACCAGTCCCAGGTGCCACAAAGATTGAGGACTGCTACTCTAGAGAATTCACAAAACCTATAAAATCTATTACACACTCAAAGTTTAGTGATAATAACCCCATGTTGAGTATTCTTAACCATCACTTTAAATATGGTTTCTAAAGGAGAAAGATATCAGTGCTATATCTCAGAATATTAAAAAGATATTTTGAAAATTAGCATATTTTATAATGACAGTATGTTGGATTTTATAGAGTATTTTTGCTCATATCCTCTTAATGTCATAGTTGTCTGATGTCATTTCCATTGTTCCCACTTAACAGAGGATGAAAGAAGGTCACATTGTTTAAGAGTCTTGAAATGAAGGGTAATAGGAAGTGTAAATCTGGTTCTACTGATGCACTGTCTTGTTTTACCCATTCTCCCTCTTTACTTTCTGCTTTGGTAGCAGTGGAGGACATACTGATGCCCAGCAAATCTAGAACGGAGTATCTAGGGTTAGGTTCAGGGTATGGCAGTAAGCATGAACAAAACTTGGAGCAGGCTCACTAAACTGGCTGCTCTGGGGCCCACGGGAGCTGGTTGAGAGGGATCGTGTGGCAGGATGCGTGCAGACTCGCACCCAGTGGTCATTGTCTCGGCGGCAGGCACCATCATAGGCTCCTTCAATGGTGCCTTATCCACCGTTCCTGTCCATGACCTGGGCTCAACTGTCATCAGAGAGGTCCTGAAAAGGGCCGCTGTGGCTCCTGAAGAGGTCTCAGAGGTCATATTTGGACACGTTTTGGCAGCAGGCTGTGGGCAAAACCCTGTTCGACAGGCCAGTGTGGATGCAGGAATCCCCTACTCTGTTCCTGCGTGGGGCTGCCAAATGATCTGCGGGTCAGGCATGAAAGCTGTATGCCTTGCAGCCCAGTCGATAAGGATAGGAGACTCCAGCACTGTTGTTGCAGGAGGCATGGAAAATATGAGCAAGGCTCCTCACTTGGTTCACTTGAGGACGGGAGTCAAGATTGGGGAAAAACCACTGACTGACAGCATACTCTGTGACGGGCTCACTGACGCCTTCTACAGCTACCACATGGGCGTTACAGCTGAAAATGTGGCCAAACGATGGCAAGTGAGTAGAGGAGACCAGGACAAGGTTGCAGTTCTGTCCCAAAACAGGACCGAGAAGGCACAGAAGGCCGGCCATTTTGACAAAGAGATCGTACCAGGTTTAGTATCTTCTAAAAAAGGTCTTACTGAAGTTAAAACAGATGAATTTCCTTGCCATGGGAGCAACATGGAAGCCATGTCTAAGCTAAAGCCTTGCTTCCTTACGGATGGAACAGGAACAGTCACCCCAGCTAATGCCTCAGGACTAAATGATGGTGCTGCAGCAGTGGTTCTTATGAAGAAGTCGGAAGCTGGCTACCGTGGGCTCACACCCTTAGCGCAGATACTTTCCTGGGCACAAGCAGGTGTGGAGCCTTCCATTATGGGGATAGGACCAATTCCTGCAATCAAGCAAGCTGTTGCAAAAGCAGGGTGGTCACTGGAGGATGTTGATGTATCTGAAATCAAGGAAGCCTTTGCAGCCCTCTCTGTTGCAATAGCTAAAGAACTTGGATTAAATCCAGAGAAGGTGAACACTGAAGGAGGAGCCGTAGCCCTGGGCCATCCTCTCAGAGCCTCTGGCTGTCGGATTCTTGTCACCCTGTTGCACACACTGGAGCGAACCGGGGGGCGTCGTGGTGTTGCTGCCCTGTGCATTGGGGGTGGGATGGGAATAGCAATGTGTGTTCAGAGAGGGTGAAACTGCCCAACAGCTCATTAGGCTGAGTTAAACTAACCCACAACTGCATTTTAAACCAACAATACTAAGTCACGTGAAACCAGAGGACCAAAGTGAGGGTGGAAACTATCTCCCACTTTACAAGAAACGCAAGACTCAACAGCCTGTTGCACTTTAATGTGTAATATTCGAGGTACAAGCAAGCTGCGTCTAATATTGTTATAAATAAAACAAATCAGTCATCAAGGGCAAAAAAAAAAAAAAAACTTGGAGCAACCAGGTGAAAATAGCCACTTTGATTCAATGATCAAAAAAGTTTTTTTCCAAGAGATGAAAGAACTGTGGTGGCATTAGGTTAAAGAGTAATAATAATTAAACATTAGGGGTGAGCAATGGGAAGGTGAGCAGATGGGAAGCAGATTTTATACATGTCAAACAGGTCAGAGGACTTAGAAACTGACTAGAGAAAGACTGTGGGCTGCTTTGAGAGCAGGCAGCAAAGAACCAGTAAGTAGTGATAATTTAACCAAGCTTGAATTGACCTAAACTTTGGGAAATTAATTTTATCCTGTCTGTTTCTAAAGTAGTAAGTTAGATATTTTTTCACAAGAGAGGGGCTGTAGTAAAAAATTAAAGTGTGTACAATTGATATTTCTATGATTTGACTTTAAATAATGTGTCTGCAAGATGCAGCTTTCTTAGGATTTTTTTTTTTTATCAAAATGAGGCTGAGTGTTTGTTGTTGTTGAGTTGCTTAGTCGGTCTGACTCTTTATGACCCCATGGACTGCAGCACATCAGGCTTCCCTGTCCTTCACCATCTCCTGGAGCTTGCTAAAACTCATGTCCACTGAATTGATGATGCCATCTAACCATCTCATCCTCTGCCGTCCCTTTCTCCTGCCTTCAATCTTTCCCAGCATCAGAGTCTTTTCCAATGAATTGGCTCTTTGCAACAGGTGGCCAAAGTATTGGAGCTTCAGCTTTAGCATCAGTCCTTCCAATGAATATTCAGGACTGATTTCCTTTAGGATTGACTGGATGGATCCCTTTGTAGTCCAAGGGACTCTCAAGAGGCTTCTCAACACCACAGTTCAGAAGCATCAATTTTTCAATGCTCAGCCTTTTTTATGGTCCACCTCTCACATCCATACATGACTACTGGAAAAACCACAGTTTTGACTAGACAGACATTTGTTGGCAATGTAATGTCTCTGCTTTTTAATATGCTGTCTAGGTTGGTCATAATTTTCTTCCAAGGAGCAAGCATCTTTTAATTTCATGGCTGCAGTCACCATCTGCAGAGGTTTTGGAGCTCCCCAAAATAAAGTCAGCCACTGTTTCCACTGTTTCCCCCATCTATTTGCCATGAAGTGATGGGACTGGATGCCATGATCTTTGTTTTTTGAATGTTGAGTTTTAAGCCAACTTTTTCACTCTCCTCTTTTGCCTTCATCAAGAGGTTCTTTGGCATAAGTGTGATGCCATTCATGATGAAAGAATTAAGAACTTCATATAATCTATTTAATGATTTTTGCTTATAGTTGTCTTATTCTTTTCAAAATGTCTCCATTTCCTTGCTTGACCATTTCCTAGGGTTACTCAACTGAACAATCGAAATGTTTATATTTTCACTTATAACTGCAGAGTTTACAAATTGTTGAAAAAAATGAACTAGAATTTTTATTTAATCTCAGTTAGGATAGATCTTTTTAATCTCAAAATTAATGTGTGAGATTTTAAGTTTTATATAGTACATTTTATTTTCATAGCATTTATCTTAATCCTGGAAGATGAGGCTGTGAGAGTGCTGCACTCAATATGTCAGCAAATTTGGAAAACTCAGCAGTGGTCACAGGACCGGAAAATGTCAGTTTTCATTCCAATTCCAAAGAAAGGATATGCCAAAGAATGCTCAAGCTACCGCACAATTGTACTCACCTCACATGCTAGAAAAGTGATGCTCAAAATTCTCCAAGACAGGCTTCAGCAATACGTGAACCGAGAACTTCCAGATGTTCAAGCTGCTTTTAGAAAAGGCCAGAGATCAAATTGCCAACATCTGCTGGATCATCGAAAAAGCAAGAGAGTTCCAGAAAAACATCTACTTCTGCTTTACTGACTATGCCATAGCCTTTGACTGTGCAGATCACAATAAACTGTGGAAAATTCTGAAAGAGATGGGAATACCAGACCACCTGACCTGTCTCTTCAGAAACCCATATGCAGGTCAGGAAGCAACAGTGAGAACTGGACATGGAACAACAGACTGGCTCCAAATAGGAAAAGGGGTATGTCAAGGCTGTATATTGTCACCCTGCTTATTTAAGTTATATGCAGAGTACATCATGAGAAATGCTGGGCTGGAAGAAGCACAAGCTAGAATCAAGATTGCTGGGAGAAATATCAATAACCTCAGATATGCAGATGACACCACCCTTATGGCAGAAACTGAAGAGGAACTAAAAAGCCTCTTGCTGAAAGTGAAAGAGGAGAGTGAAAAAGTTGGCTTAAAGCTCAACATTCAGAAAACTAAGATCATGGCATCTGGTCCCATCACTTCATGGGAAATAGATGGGGAAACAGTGTAAAGAGTGTCAAACTTTATTTTTTTGGGATCCAAAATCACTGCAGATGGTGATTACAGCCATGAAATAAAAAGACGCTTACTTCTTGGAAGGAAGGTTATGACCAACCTGGATAGCATATTGAAAAGCAGAGACATTACTTTGCCAACAAAGGTCCATCTAGTCAAGGCTATGGTTTTTCCAGTAGTCATGTATGGATGTGAGAGTTGGACTATAAAGAAAGCTTAGCGCTAAAGAATTGATGCTTTTGAGCTGTGGTGTTGGAGAAGACTCTTGAGAGTCCCTTGGACTGCAAGGAGATCCAACCAGTCCATCCTAAAGATCAGTCCTAGGTATTATATTGAAACTGAAACTCCAATACTTTGGTCACCTCATGCGAAGAGTTGACTCTTTGGAAAAGACCCTAATGCTGGGAAAGATTGCAGGAGGAGAAGGGGATGACAGAGGATGAGATGGTTGGATGGCATCACCAACTCGATAGACATGGATTTGGTTAGACTCCAGGAGTTAGTGATGGACAGGGAGGCCAGTTGTTCTGCGATTCATGGGATTGCAAAGAGTCGGACATGACTGAGTGACTGAACTGAAACACATACTGAATAGTGCTAATGTAAAAATGACTGAGCAATCTAGATTGATCATATGCACAGAAATCGAAAGAAATTTAAATTTTAACAAAATTAGTTGTTTGCAATTTAATTGCAGTGCTTTTCCCCTTTAAATAATTGTGTCAAACAAGTATATCTTCATGAACTGCCTCAAGTCTCAACTCTGATATTTTCCAGGCAGTGAATAAGGTAGAAAATTATTTCATATCTTTTCTGCATTAAAAATGTCTTCCCCTGAATGCCTCATAATAATTTTTCTTTCTTACACTTTGAAAAGTTGTTAGAGGTTTAAGTTATTTATCCTTTATAATTTCAAGCTTAGGGTTCATAAGAATTTAATAGATGAAGTTAATGGAGAGATGACTGGAAATTTCTGCCTGCCTTCTTATTTCTGTAGGTCTGCAGCCAAGGGTCTTGTTATGGGTCAGTGAGCATCATTGAGAAGGAGAACTGGACTTAGAAACAAATGCAAGACCAAGCTAAAAACTATCAGGTTCTTTCTGTTACATGTATCCTGCCAGATTCTATTTGATACCATGTCTAAGCATTAGGACCTTCAGGGAACAATACCTACAATTTCACTTGTGTCTTACATATGTCACACAGGTACCTCTATAACAACTCTATTTAGGCATTTGACATAGAAGAACATTCTGGAAAATGGACTTACCTAAAATAGACATGGACACAGAATAATAAATGTATAGATAAAATTCAATACCAGTGTTAATGAAAATTGACAAGCTGATTAAAACTCTGTATGGAGCTACAAAGATTTATAGTTTGTGTGAAGTTTTTAGACATTTGATAGAGTTGAGTCGGTTTGTAAGATTACTATTGTTAATCTTGGTAAAGCGTCTGCCTACAATGAGGGAGACCCAAGTTTGATCCCTGGGTCGGGAAGATCCCCTGGAGAAGGAAATGGCAACCCACTCCAGTATTCTTGCCTGGAAAATCCCATGGACAGAGGAGCCTGGTAGGCTACAGTCCATGGGGTCACAAAGAGTCGGACACAACTGAGCGACTTCACTTCGCTATTGTTAATCTTACAATAGTAGATATGAAACCTGGTATAAAGTCTCATACTCAAAACCATGTGATATTGGTATAAGAACAAACAATTCAATAGATCTAAAAGTAGAGTCCAGAAACATTCTCACATATAAACAGTCACCTGATTTGTAAGAAAGGAACATCTATAATTCACTGGGGAAAAGGATTTATTTTCAACAAATGATAACACACCAACTAAATACATTTATCCAATTAAGTAATTGGAAATAGATCATAGCCAAAAATGTGAAAAAAATGGTAAATCTTATTGAATAAAATATAGGAGAATGTCTTCATCAACCTGAAGTGGCAAATAATTATTAAATAAAACACAGAAATAGCTAAACATTAATGGGAAAATTGATATAATGGACTTCATTAAAGTAAAAATTTTTGATCAAAGACAATGTTCAAACGTGAAAAGGCAGATCAGAAGCAGAGAAATCATTGGTAATGCATATATCTGACAAAAGAACTAAATTCAGAACACTTAAAAAATCCCTACACTCTTAGAATGAACTAGTAACTATGAAGGAAAATATGAATTAAGTTCATCAATATTAAAAAACTATTCAAAAGAAACTTAAGAAACTAAATAGGCAAGACCCATACTGGGAAATATTACTCACAAACAAGTACCTTGTTTGTGTCCAGAATATACTAACAATTCCCATGACACAATAATAAAGACAACTAAACAATTCAAAAATTGTGGACAGATGCTTTACATGATATGAATGGATAATAAGTACATGAAAACATGCTCATATCATTACTGTAGAGAAAATTCAAATAAAAAAATGTGAAACATCCCAATAAAACCTGCTAATAAAGCAGTGCAAGAGCAGGTCACTTTACTGATTAACTTTGCCAAAATTTTACATAAGAATTCTCCTAAATATTTGTCAAATGTATTTTAAAAATCAAAAGAGGAGGAAACACTTTCTTCACACATTCTTTGAGGCTAGCCTGACAAAAAGCCAAGGAAAAAAATGTCCTTTTAATCATAAGGGAATACAATAATTAAATTCCTTTTAATCATAAGGAATACAAAAGCAGGAAGTTAAGAAATACCTAGAATAACAGGCAAGATGGCCTTGGAATACAAAATGAAGCTCGGCAAAGGCTAACAGACTTTCACCAAGAGAACGCACTGGTCCTACACAGTAAACATCCTCTTTCAACAACACAAGGGAAGACTCTACACATGGACATCACTAGATGGTCAATACTGAAATCAGACTGATTATATTCTCAGCAGCCAAAGATGGAGAAGTTCTATACAGTCAGCAAAAAGACCATAAGCTAACTGTAGCTCAGGTCATGAACTCCTTATTGCCGAATTCAGACTTTAATTGAACAAAGTAGGGAAAATCACTCAACCATGCAGGTATGACCCAAATCAAATCCCCTAAGGTTATACAGTGAAAGTGACAGATTCAAGGGATTAGATCTGATAGACAGAGTTCCTGAAGAACTATAGATGGAGGTTCATGACATTGTACAGGAGGTGTTGATCAAGACTATACCCAAGAAAAAGAAATGCAAAAGGCAAAATGGTTGTCTGAGGAGGCCTTAAAAATAGCTCAGAAAAGAAGAGAAGCTAAAGGCAAAGGAGAGAAGGAAAGATATACCCATCTGAATGCAGAATTCCAAAGAATAGAAAAGAGAAATAAGAAAGCCTTCCTCAGTTATCAATGAAAAGAAACAAAGGAAAACAACAGAATAGGAAAGACTAGAGATCTCTTCAAGAAAATTAGATATACGAAAGGAACATTTCATACAAGGATGGGACAGAAATGGTATGGACCTAAGAGAAGCAGAAGACATTAAGAAAAGGTGGGGAAAATACACAGAACTATACAAAAAATAAAGAATCTTAATGACCCAGATAACCATGATGGTGTGATTACTCACCTAGAGCTAGACATCCTGGAATGCAGTCAAATGGGCCTTAGGAAGCATCACCTAGTAATGCTAGTGGACGTGACAGAATTCCAGTTGGATACCTCAACTAGAATTCAAATCCTAAAAGATGATGCTGTGAAAGTGCTGCACTCAATATGCCAGCAAATTTGGAAAATTCAGCTGTGGTCACAGGACTGGAAAAGGTCAGCTTTCTTCTTGATCACAAAGAAAGGCAAGGCCAAAGAATGTTCAAACTACCACACAACTGCACTCATCTCACATGCTAGCAAAGTAATGCTGAAAGTTCTCCAAGCCAGGCTTCAATAGTATGTGAATGGAGAACTTCCAGATATTCAGGCTGGATTTAGAAAAGGCAGAGGACCAGAGATCAAATTGCCAACATCTACTGGATCATCGAAAGAGCAACAGTGTTCCAGAAAAACATCTCTTTCTGCTTTATTGACTATGCCAAAGCCTTTGACTGTATGGAACACAACAAACTGTGGAAAATTCTTCAAGACATGGAAATACCAGACCATCTTATCTGCCTCCCGAGAAATCTGTATGCAGGTCAAGAAGCAACAATTAGAACTGGACATGGAACAGTGAACTGATATCAAATCAGAAAAAGGAGTTCGTCAAGGCTGTATATTGTCATCCTCCTTATTTAACTTCTATGCAGAGTACATCTTGTGACATGCCGGGCTGAATGAAGCACAAGCTGGAACCAAGATTGCCAGGAGAAATATCAATAACCTCAGATATGCAGATGACACCACCCTTATGGTAGAAAGTAAAGAGAAGCTAAAGAGCCTCTTGATGAAGGTGAAAGTGGAGAGTGAAAAGGCTGGATTAAAACTGAACATTCAAAAAATGAAGATCATGGCATCTGGTCCCATCACTTCATGGCAAGTAGATGGGGAAACAATGAAAGAGTTTATTTTGGGGGACCTCAAAATCACTGCACATGATGACTGCAGCCATAAAACTAAAAGATGCTTGCTCCTTGGAAGAAAGCTATGACCAACCTAGACAGCATATGAAAAAGCAGAGACATTACATTGCCAACAAATGTCTGTCTAGTCAAAGCTGTGGTTTTTTCCAGTAGTCATGTATGGATATAAGAGTTGGACACTAAAGAAAGCTGAATGCTGAAGTATTGATGCCTTTGAACTGTGGTGTTGGAGAAGACTCTTGAGAGTCCCTTGGACTACAAGGAGATCCAGCCAGTCCATCCTAAAGGAGATCAGTCCTGAATATTCATTGGCAGGACTGATACTGAAGCTCCAATACTTTGGCTATGTGACTGGAAGAACTGACTCATTGGAAAAGACTCTGATGCTGGGAAAGATTGAAGGCAGGAGAAGAAGGGAATGGCAAAAGATGAGATGGTTGGATGGCATTACTGACTCAAAGGACATGAGTTTGAGCGAGGACTTGGCGATGGACAGGGAAACCTGGCATGCTGCAGTCCAGGGGTCACAAAGAGTTGGACATAACTGAACAACTGAACTGAACTGAACAGAACTTACAAAAATCATAGACATCACAAGAAAAGTACTGACCAATATTTCTAATAAACACAGATGCAAAAGTCCTGGATAACATACTAGCAGACTGTATCTAATATCTACTAAAGGATTAAACACCATAACAATTTGACATTTATTCCATGAATGTAAAAGGAACCTAACATGAAAATTTAATATAATATAATCCTTATGAAGGAAAGTTAAAAAAAAAAAAAAGATCATCTCAATTGAAGCACAAAACACTTTACAGAATCGAGTCAGTTTTATGATGATATAAATAAATTGCATCCAGCTATTCATAATCCCTTGGACTATAGCCCACTAGGCTCCTCTGCCCTCTGATTTTCCAGTCACCAATGCTTGATTAGTGCTATTTCCTACTCCAGGGGATCTCCTGTCCTGGAGATCAAACCCACGTCCTTGCATCTCCTGCATTGGCAGGTAGATTCTTGACAACTAGCCCCACCCAGGAATCCCATTTCATGGTGATAACATTCAGCAATCTAGAAATAGAAGGATCTTAGTCAACAAGACAAAGGGCACTTATGAATAACCCACATCTAGCATAACTGTCAATGGTGAAATACTGAAAGCTTTTCCCTTAATGGGAAAAAGAAAATGATTTCACTTTTGCACTTCTGTTGAACACTGTACTGGAAGTTATAGCTATATTATTAGGCCAGAAAAATACTAAAAGGCATCCGCATGGCGATAGAATAAATAACTAAATATATTCTCAGATAGCAGGATCTTTTGTATGTAAAATCTTAAAGAATGCACAATATAACTGATAAAGGACTAAGCAAATTCAGGAAAGTTAGAGGATACAATACCAACACACAAATATTATTTGTATAGCTATATACTATCAATGAATAATAACAAAATTTAGCCAATAATTCCATTTATAATAGCACCAAAAAGAATAAAATACTTAGGAATAATTTTAACAAAGAAAAATTGCACTTCAAAAACAATGAAACTTCCTGAAAAAATAGAAGAAGCTTAAATAAGTGTAAAGACATCTCACATTCCTGAATTGTAAGATTTAATTTTGTTAAAATAGCAGCACTCCCCAAAGTGATATATAGAATCAATGAAATCTCTATCAAAATCCAATGATCATACTGCAGAAAGGGAAGCCTGATTATAAAGTTACCATGGGACTGCAAGGGACTCTGAAAAGTCAAGGCAATCATATTTCCTGACTGCAAAACCTACTACAAAGCTACAGTAATCAAAACAATGGCATTGGAGGAGGGGATCAAGATGGTGGAGTAGGGGGATATGGAGCTCACCTTCTTCCCACAGATATATCAAAAATACGTCTACATATGAAACGACTCTCACCAAGCATCTACTAAATGCCAGTACAAGACCTCAGGCTTCCAAAAGGGCAAGACAATCTCTGAGTAACGGAGTTGGTCAAAAGAAAAAGGAAGGGGAAAAAAATGAGAGAAATCAGTATGGGACCTGTGCCTCTGGGAGGGAGCTGTAACAGATGAAAGGTTTCCATACACTGGGAAGTCCCCTCACTGGTGGGGACAGAGAGGGAGCTTTGGAATAGAGAAGAGCTTGAAGAAGAGCACAGCAACAGAGGGCAAAGTGGAGAGAGACTTGCACAGAGGGTCTGTGCCTGAGATGCTTGTCCAGTTGGGTAGTGGGGCTGGCACTGAGATTGGTTTCAGAGGTCAGACCCAGTGAGAGGACTGGGGTTGGCTGCAGGAAGATAGCCCACGGGTGCTAGGTGTAGTGTACCGCAAATGAGGGAGTCTGGGAAGAAGCCTGGGCCTATCAGAGAGGCAAGGGACCATTGTTTGGACTGTATGAGGAGAGGAATGGACTTGCCATAGGAGCTCCCTTCTCTGTGTGCTCATGGGCTGAAGGACACTGACTACAGGGGTGAGCATGATCTATGACTATCATCTTGGACCCCAGAGGCCAGTGTAGACTGTTGTTGCTGCTTCCACTAAGGGTCCTATGAGCAAGTGCAGGTCCAGGGCCAACTTCCCTGGAGAGTGCATGTGCATCCCAGTCTGTTACAATTTCCTCTTCCACTAGAGATTGTAGGATACTAAATTAATGCACAGAAATCTCTTGCATTCCTATAGATCAACAATGAAAGATCAGAATGAGAAATTAGGAAGCAATTCCCATTTACCATTGCAATTTCATTTTTTCCTAGATATTGTAAAAGTACCTAGGAATAAACCTACCTAAGGAGGTAAAACACCTGTACTTGTTGCAGGGAAGAGCCAGTTCTGACTCCATGATGGATCTGTTTCATTGACTTTAACTTCTATTTCTCATTGCTTTTGTTATTGTAATTATACACAATGACCTGCCTCAGGGAACACTGGCCCTCTGCTTGAAGGGGCAACACATTCCATTCCTGAGGTTGGCCATTCCAGAAGATGTTTGCAAAATAATGGTCTTTACTCCTTCAACTCCTCCCCCTCTCTGTTTTATGAAAGAATCTGGCATCCAGACCCCTATGATATGTTTGTTTTGAGACATTAGTTAGCCATCTTCTCAGCCAGCCAGCTTTCTGAGTAAAGTATATTCCTTGCCTCAACATCTTGCCTCTCAGTTAAGTTGCCTGCCATGCAGTGAGCTGACTGAGATTGGACTTAGTAATAGATTTAGTAAACTATAAGACACTGATGAAAGAAACTTGAAAAAAAAATGACACAAGCAGGTGGAAAGATATACCATGTTCTTGGATAGAAAAAAATCAATATTGTAAAAATGACTATTCTACCCAAAGCAATCTACAGATTTAATGCAATCCCTATCAAATTACCAATGGCATCTTTCACAGAATTATAACAAAATGTTTTACAGTTTGTATGGAAACACTAAAGATACTGAATAGCCAAAGCAATTTTGAGAAAGAAAAATGGAGCTGGAGGAATCAGGCTCCCCAACTTCAGATTATACTACAAAGCTATAGTAATCAAGACCATATGGTAGTGAAACAAAAGCAAAGATATAGATCAGTGGAACAAGATAGAAAGCCCAGAGATAAACCCACATGCCTATGGGCACCTTATCTTTGATAAAGGAGACAAGAATATACAATGGAGAAAAGACAGTCTCTTCAAAAAGTAGTACTGGGAAAATGGGACAGGTACATGTAAAAGAATGAAGTTAGAATACTCCCTAACACTACACACAAAAATAAACTCAAAATGGATTAAATACCTAAATGTAAGGCTGTTCTACTCCTAAATGTAAGAATTCTATTAAACTCTTAGAGGAAAGCATAGGCAGAACACTCTATGGCATAAATCACAGCAAGATATTTTGACCCATCTCCTATAGTAATGAAAATAAAAACAAACAAACTAAAAAAAAAAAAAAAACAAATGGGACCTAGTTTAATTTAAAAGCACAGCAAAGAAAACCATAAATAAGACAAAAAGACAACCCTTAGAATGGGAGAAAGTATTTGCAGATGAAC
Organism: Antilocapra americana; assembly: GCA_007570785.1. Classification (NCBI taxonomy): domain Eukaryota; kingdom Metazoa; phylum Chordata; class Mammalia; order Artiodactyla; family Antilocapridae; genus Antilocapra; species Antilocapra americana. The sequence goes on from ML663565.1 coordinate 29,653,832, forward strand.
AACTAATAAGGAGATCCACCCTGTCCATTGTAAAGGAGATCAGTCCTGGGTGTTCATCGGAAGGACTGATGTTGAAGCTGAAATTCCAATACTTTGGCCACCTGATGTGAAGAGTTGACTCATTGGAAAAGACCCTGATGCTGGGAAGGATTGGGGGCAGGAGGAGAAGGGGACGACAGAGGATGAGATGGTTGGATGGCATCACTGACTCGATGAACATGGGTTTGGGTAGACTCCGGGAGTTGGTGATGGACAGGGAGGCCTGGCGTGCTGCGATTCATGGGGTTGCAAAGAGTCGGACACGACTGAGCGACTGAACTGAACTGAATCTCCTAAATTTACAAACAGCTCATGCTCAATATTAAAAACAAACAAACAGATAACCTAATCAAAAATGGGCAGAAGACCTAAATAGACATTTCTCCAAAGAAGACATACAGGTGGCCAACCAACACATGAAATGATGCACATCATCACTAATTATTAAAGAAATGCAAATCAAAACTACAATGAACTTTGTAGTTTTGTAGCCTCACCCCAGTCAGAATGGCCATCACCAAAAAATCTGCAAACAACAAATGCTAGAAAGAGTATGGTGAAAAGAGAATCTACTTACACTGTTGATGGTAAGATAAATTGGTCCAGCCACTATGGTGAAAACTATGGGGATTTCTTGAAAAACGAAAAAATAGAACTACCATATTACCCAGCAATACCACTCTTGGGCATTTTCCCAGAGAAAAACATAATTAAAAAAGATACATGTACCCCAGTGTTCACTGCAACAATATTTACAATAGCCATTTAGGTTACAAAAGCAACGTAAATGTCCATCAAAAGAGGGATGGGATAAAGAAGATGTGGCGGGTGTGTGTGTGCGCTTAGTTGCTCAGTCAAATTTTGTTCCTTTTAACAGCTGAGTAATATTCCATTGAATACCTATATTCTGTTGAATATGCAATGGAATGTTACTCAACTATAAGAAGGGGTGAAATTGTGCCATTTGCAGAGATGTGAATGGGCCTAGAGACTGTCATATAGAGTGAAGTAAGTCCGAAAAAGAAAAACAAATATCAAATAATGTTGCTTATATGCACAATCTAGAAAAATGATACAGATGAACTTATTTGCAAAGCAGAAAGAAACAGAGAACAAACATGGACACCAAGGTGGGAGGAGGGTGGGATGAATTAGACTGAGACTGACATATATACACAACTATAATATATATGTATATATAATAACTAATGAGAACCTACTGTATAGCACAGAGAACTTTACTCAATGTCCTTTGGTGACCTAAATGAGAAGGAAATTCAAAAAAGAGGGGATATATTTATGCACATGGCTGTTTCAATTTGCTCCCAGCAGAAACTAGCACAACATTCTGAAGCAACTATACTCCAATAAAAACTAACTTTAAAAAAAGGCACCGGCATCAGGGCAACTTGTAAACCCATGAAACAGACTTGAGAGTACAGAAATAAGTCAAATACCTATGGCCAACTAAACTTTAACAAGGGTGCCAAGGACATTCAATAAGGAAAGGGAGAGAATTTTCAGTGAATGGTTCTGGGACTACTGTATATCAATTTGCAGAAGAATGAAGTTGTATGCTTACCTCATGCCTTACATAAAAATAAACTCAAAACACTTCATAGTCCTAAAGTTAAGAGCTAAAACTCTTAGAAGAAAATAGGTAAATCTTCATGATCTTGGACTTGGCAATGATTTCTTAGATATACATAAAGAGCATAAGCAGCAAAAGATAACAGATAAATCAGGTTTCATCAAAATTTATTTTGCTCATTAAAAGACCCAATCAAGAGATTTCAGACAACCCAAAAATTGGTAGAAAACGTTTTCAAGTCATATATCTTATCAGAGGCTTTAGTATCCAAAATATATAAATAACATTTACAACTTATCAACAAAAAGACAAGCAACCCAATTAAAAACAGGCAAAAAATCAAATGCATGTTTTTCCAAAGGAGATATACAAATTGCCGAAAAACAAGTACTGAATATCTTCAGTCATTTAGGAACTTATGACCACAATGATACAACTCGTATCCATTAGAAAAGAAAAAAAATGAAGATATATGTTGGCAAGAGTGTGGAGAAACTCTAACCTTTAAACACTGATTTTGCGTGTGTACCCAGTCACTTCAGTCATCTCTGACTGTCTGCGACCCTATGGACTGTAGTCCACAAGACTCCTCTGTCCATGGGATTTTCCAGGCAAGAATACTGGAGTGGGTTTCCGTTTCCTCCTCCAGGGGATTTTCTCCACCCAGGGATCGAACCCATGTTTTTTAACTCTCTTGCATTGGCAGGTAGGTTTTTCACCACTAAGCGCCACCTGGGAAGCCTGCACACTGCTGCTGGGAATATCAAATAGTGCAGCTGCTCTGAATCCAGTTTGTCAGTTATGTGAAATGAATCGCCAGCCCAGGTTTAATGCATGATACAGGGTCCGGGCTGGTGCACCCGGATGACCCAGAGGGATGGAATTGGGAGGGAGGTGGAAGGGGGTTCTGGAATGGAAACACATGTATACCCATGGCGGATTCATGTCAATGTATGGCAAAACCAACACAACAATGTAAAGAAAAAAGTCTTTCTTGAATTTGTACAATTAAAAAAAAAAAAAGTACAACAGAGTTGCCACATGATCCCGTAACTCTACACCTAGATAAATACCCAAAAGAATGGAACATGGATATTCAAGTAAATGCTTGCACAAAATATTCATAGCAGTACTATTTACAATAGCAAAAATACAACTCGAATTTCCATCAGCAGGTGAATGGATATTGTGGTGTGTGTATAAAATGGAATACTGTTCATCCATGTAAACTATTGAAGTACTGATACATGCCACAACACGAATAAAACTTGAAAACATTATGCTAAATGAAAGGAATCAGGCAGAAAATACCATGTATTTTATGATTCCATTTATATGAAATATCTAGAAGAGTTAAATCCATACAGACACAAAGCACATAAGTCACTGCCAGAGACTGAGGAGAGGGATAAGTAAAGAGTTAAACAGCTCAATAATTATAGGGTTTCTTTTTGTTTATTTAATTTTTAATTATTTTTTTGTTCTTATTGAAGTATAGTTGAATTACAATGGTGTGTTAATTTTCTTAGGGTTTTCTTCTGGATTGATGATAACTTTCCAGAACTAGATAGTGGAAATAATTGAATAACATTGTGAAAGTACTGAATGCCACTGAATTGTACACTTTAAAATGGTTAAGATAGTGAATTTTATGTTATATGCTTAGGTTATATATATGTTTTGCCACATTTTTTAAATCAGTGAAAAAAATATAGATGATCCCATGTGCCCGGAGGGAGAGAAGGAGACCAGAGAATGACACTATGTTTTACGTGTTAAGAATATCGCTTTTGATTTATGTGTGCAGTAGGGCTAAGAGGGATCAAGGAAATAGTTTTGGAACATGCATTCTAATTGAATATTTATGGGGTGCTGGCCGGAAGTTTTTTTCTTTAAGGGAGCTGCTTTGCTGTTTAGCATCTACATAGGAAGTTTACTAATTAATTTTTATACTGAATCTAACTTTTTTGACCCCGCAGTTAAATCTAACACATTTTCAGGAATCTCAGTAGAGATGCCCCTCCTCAATAAAATATCAGTGTATGCCCTCTGTCTCCACAATATTAAACAAATTAAGTCTGAGGAGGAATGTTGAGGTCTTTTTATTCTGTTTCTATTTTTTGTTTTACATTACAACTTTATTTCTTTAGCTTCCCCATATAATTCTTTGCTCATAGAGTCCTCTAAATTTTCTAATTTTCTTTCAGAATTGTGGTGTCCAGCACCATGCACAGTCTGACTGCAGTTAAATAGCTCCTAAATCCAAGTCACTTTAAAACAATTACTTCTAGGCTATTTCAAAGTTTCTTTAACTTAATTACACATCTTCTAGATTTATAGGTTCCAGATTTACAGGACTATATAGATGTAGTATTTTGTATTTGATGAGATTCAGGAAAAAATGGAGCAACATACATATGCCAATTTCTCTGTGTAACTATAGGTTAATTTTTAAAGCATGACAGTTATGTCTTTTCTAGTCTTTTAAAATGCATATAAATGTTTGTATTGAGAGATTTCATTGCTTTCAAATGTAAACCAGTGCAGGAGTTCACTTCTCTTGCTTTTATTCCAGTGGATTGTAGAAAGTTTCCCAATTCAAAATTACTATAAAAGCATTTACTACGGTAAGATTTTCAGGCATCTTCTTTAACAAGGTCTCCCTTTTTGTGTACAACAATAAAAACTTCTATTGTTAAAAATATTGATAACCTTTCTCATTTCGTCACTACGCATTTCACATAAATGCTTTTCCTATTGTTTCAGAATTCTAAAATGATGTAAATGATTTGATTAACTTCTATTTCCACCTCATTTCATAGAATATAAAATTCCGTGTGGTTACGAAACTATGCACTTTATATTTAGCCTCTCAAATAAACAGATTCAGTATTTAATCATCTAAGAGTAATAGAGAAATTACAATTTAGTGAGCATCATTAAGTAATGATACTACGCATATTTAATACTTTATTTCACTTTATAAAATGTCAGTATAACCTAAAGTAGAAGATATTGATATTGTAAATTATTTAAGACTTAAAAATAGAATAACAAAGCCATGATCCTTGAATATTTGAATTTGGAAAACTTCACTTATAATACAAAATTTAAGTAATTTATATATTGGTAAAATCTAAAGTATGCCAATAAAAACCCCTTGAAACACATGTTCTTCTATTTATAAATTTTTTAAAAAGACATACACATTAAGTTGTAACACAACATGAGGAAAGAAGAAAGGTTAAAAAGGTAAAAATTTTTTAAAAAATTCAGAAAGAGTAGCAATAGGCAGAAATATTTTAGTCAAATATAAATAATATAACTTTAGGTTTTAAAATGATATAACACTCTAAACATTTCAATAAAAGATTAAATGGATGTTGTACAGGAAAAGAAAATAATTCTATACAGCAACTGGAAGAATAATTTGTCTCATATATTAACAGCATTTTGATTTTCTCTAAAATAGTTTAATCACTGTTGTTTAGACAGCTTTTATTATTTAGGAATTGTATAAATAATCAACAAAATGATACCTCATGAAATCAGGAGTCCCCTCCTCCCACCCCCATGTGTAAGAGAGGGAATTCACTTGTAGACAGTGGAGAATATTCCTCTGGGATAAACCTCCAAGGAACTAAAATTAAGAATGTCAATAAAGTTTTTAAGCAATATCAACAAAAATGAGAGAATAAATTTTATGGCTGTAATTCTGAACTCCACTATTGTGACTTTTATTATTAAGTTTAATAATTCTTTTAAGAAGTAACTTGGGAAAAAAATCTCAGTGGAGAAATAATAATTTTCTAAAATTACCTGGAATTAAAAATAAGTGAGGCGTTAAATAAAATGTAAATTCTATAAGAGATACGAGATCATATCAAATGTCTTTTCAACCAGAAGAGTATAAAACTAGAAATCAATTACCAGAAGAAAACTGGAAAATTTTTAAAAATGTATGTGAGATTAAACAACTTCACTCCTGAAGACTCAATGAGTCAAAGAAGAAATCAAATAGGAAATTAATAAAAAAATTTGATACAAATGGAAATGGAAAGACAACAACCAAAACTTATAGGATACAACAAAAGCAGTTCTTAGAGGAAAGTTCATAGCAAAAAAAAAAAAAAAAATGCACACATGAAGAAACAAGAAAGATCTCATAAAAATGACCTAACTTTACACCTCAAGAAACTAGGAAAAGGACAGACTAAGCTCACAGTTAGTAGAAGGAAGAAAATAATAGAAATAATAGTGGAAATAGAGACTAAAAAGGCAATGAAACCAAGAACTATTTTTTTAAAGGAATAAACATGAACAAACCTTTAGCTAGATTCACCAAGAAGGAAAAGAGAGAAAAGAAAGACTTAGAGAGAATTCAGAAATAAAAGAAGAGCTGTTACAACTGATACCACAGAAATACCAAGGATCTTAAAAGACGACTATAAACAATAAAATGCTAAAAATTTGAAGTACTTTTGCTTTCCTGTGCAAGTATAAGGAATGTCATCTGTTGTTAATAAGAATCCTGGCACTTTTTGTGTTTGTTCATAGTTTTCTTTTTATTCAAAATAGATACAATAAAAAGTTTTTAAGTAGAAAATTTCTGTTACTAAAATTCTTTCAAATGAGTAATCTTTGACTTTACATTACATGCAATGTACTCTAAGAAAATAATTTCATATATGTTATAAGGATACATTTATAAGAATTTTCATCACAGACATTCTTTTTAATAGTGAAAAATTTGAAGTGCTGTGAAAACCTATCAAAATAGAGTTGGTTTAGTAGACTGTGGTATACATACACATGACAGACTACACAGTAATATTTAAAATACAATGATAAGATTTTATGGTATATGATGTTACATAAAATAGTATGTATTACTTGCTTTACCACAGCTATATGAGGAAGATGGTTACTATTATTTTCCAACACAGACATGAATTTCAAGAGAGTTATGCAATTTGTCTTGGGTTCTATAATAACTAAGTGGTAGCTCTAGATCTGAAAATTAGGACATTTTAATCTACGACCATGATTTGATCACTAGGCTACTGAATTCTCCCTGCATTTATTGAGAGGAAGTATATCCTTAATATATTACTTAATTATACCAATTATTCAGGATAAAAATTGGAAAAGTGAAATATATAGCTACATCTTAAAATATTTCCAGTAGCTATATCTGAGAGCAAGGATTTATAGTAATTCCAATTTATTATATTTTTTCTTTCATCTTTTTCTAACTTTCTATAATATTTGTATTCAATTAGAAAATGTAAGATTCATGCATATAAAATACTCTTCATGTATTGGTAAATAATGAGTGTGTGAGGAAAAATAAAACAAAGAAAAACACATTCACTCATATAAATACATCTGAGCAGTTATTAACTAAAATATTAACAGATTTTATATTTAAATGCTAGGTTACAGGACAAATTTATTATCTTTTATGTATATTTTATTTTCTCTTTAGTGACAATGTTATATAAGTGATAAAAGTACAAAGAAAATTTAAAATAAAAAATATGACACAATTTGCTTTGCTTGTGCTGAGTACACAGTGTTTACAGATTATGATAGTGGCAGGATGGAAACATAACTATGAACCTTTCTATCCCTACAGCAATGTAAACTACTTAAGTAGTACACAGATAATTTAAGGATGATATAGTCAGTGTTCTCAGAGTAAGCAATTTTCATTCCCTTACCACAGCTGCATAAAGGACAACTCTCAACCACCTGCAACAATTTCTTTAAAGTATGTCCTAGGAGAATCTCAGCATGCGACTTAGCAGCTTTCTCTTTAAATGTGTCTTCATAAAGCAAAGAGAAATAGCCACTCACTGGACTTGAAACTTTTAAGTATCCATATAAGGGAAGAAACACTGTTTTATGCTAAACTAAGCTCAAAATTTGTCTTTGTGAGTAATCTGAACACATGACCCTAAGAAATGAATTTTATGAATATGAATAGATGGCATGTATATTATTCTTTTAATCCCAAATCAAATCTCACATTTTCTAACTGTATTTTATTGGGAAAGATCATAGAGCTGGATAATCACAATGACACAAAATGAAAACTTAAGCTAACTTTAATCTAGCTAGGTTAGCTAGATAATTAGTTTATCTTTAAAAAATTTTGTTAAATCTGGTGTAGTCCATGTTCCCTTTGTCACTTTTCTTACTAACACTAGATAAATACATTAATAATTCATTTTGAGCTATTTCTTAGAGGACCAGAATCAACGACTGAGAATTAATACTATACAAAGTCAAAAATGTCATTGAGAGTGATTGTGATTTCACAATATTCCTTATCATCTTTTTTATTAAAGCATCCATTAAAAGTCCATCATGCTGATTTAACAGGGAAAATCTAATAGATTGCCACTGGATAGCTTCCACCAGATTAATGTAGAAGAATAATAATCAGAGCCTTACCTGTTGTCATTAAGAAATAAAAACTGTAATGACATTAATTACAAGCAGAAATCAATGACACTATCAATGAATGAGATTAAACCTGTAAGACAAAATTTAGTAAAATTTTTGGTTTCCATTTTTTCCTTATAATTCATTGCTATTTTGGTCTCAGTGTTAGTTAATGCATCTCACTCATTATACTGTAATTTGGATTTGTATGCCCTAATTTGAAGTGCTATAGGGGTAAATCGTTCCTGTTTCCTTCCTTCTGAATGTGTTCATAAGATATTACATTTCCCCCTTATTCCTCTGGTGGCAGACTCTTTTGTAGGGGTGGCTGGCCCAATGCAAAACTTCCTAGTTGGTAAATTAGTCTATTTCTGTGAGTTCAGTGAGCAAAACAGTTTTGATTCTTCCATTATGTCCTTCCTCTTAACTTTTATCAGCAGTAAAGGAGATAATTTGGTTCTTCTTCTATTGGCCTTTTATCTTGCTTCCCAATTCATCTAGGATCAAGGCAGTGACGGAAGACACTCTATTTGGCTTCATCAAGGGACCTAACCTAAAGCATTTTATGTATTGAGTGTGTTGTTAGCCATTTTATCTTCATCTTTCCTATGGTGACCATTTCATATTTGGGGAAAAGATGATTACAAATCAGGAGAAACGCAATTATTTTTTAATGAGTGTATGATTCAATGAATTAACCAACAGCATAAAGGTAATATATTGTATAAAATTGCCTATCATCAATCCATAGCATTTATTAAGTGCTTGGCATTCTATGGAGGACTAGCATAAAAACAAATAAGACTTAAGTGACATCAACAAGAAGGCAGAACAGGAACCCCTGGGCTTCCTTACCACTGGCATACAAACTCAACAGCAATACACAGATAAATTCCCTTTGTGAGAAATCCAGAAACTAGTTGAGGGGCTCCTGCAGTTTGGACAAGTACAAAGCCAGTTACATCAAAACTGGCAGTAAAATTGGAGAAATCCTCTTGCCATAATCCTTTCTCTGAAACAGTGCCATAAAATTGAGAGGAAACCCTCAACTTTCAGCTTACTCATAAGGAGAGAAATAATTAGACAACACATATAGTATCCCAACTTTTGGGGGTGCTTCCCAAGGGACTGGCTTCTACCTCACCTATCTCAGAATGCTGAGAGGATCAGCATATGCTAGATTCCTGCCTGGGACCACAGAAAACAAAGGCAGTGATTAAAACTAAAATTCATGCACTCAGCACAGCTACTCAAGCTTAACACAAAACATGGGGGCAGGAGCCTAGATTCTCCCTAGGAAAGCAAACATTTGGATCACACATTCAGCTTTACAATCTCTCCAGTTACTACCAAAGGGATTGACTTCCACCTCTTCTGTTTAAGGGCACCTAAGAACAAAAATGGTTGTTTGGACTAAGAAATGTTTTAAAGGACAACAGAAGCTCTAGCTGGCTTGACTAGTCAATATCATCTTTTGCAGAAGGCCAATGTTTAAGACAGAGAGCTGGATGCTTTTTCCCCCTGGTATAGCTAACAACCCAATAAGTTAAAAGGAAATGAAGAAATATGAAGCTAAGTTGAAAAATAGGGCAAGGTAAAATTCCCCAAATCAGCCCTAATGAAGTGAAGATATATGAATTATCTGATAGTACAATAAGGCATGTGTAAATGGAGGATTTCAACAAAGACATACATTTATAAAAATAACCAAATATTACATGTAGAGTTTAAGAATACAATAACTGAACTGAAAATCTCAACAGAGGAGTTCAACAACAAACTACAGCAACTAGAAGAAAGAATTAGCAACTTGAAGACAGATCATTTGATAGTATCCAGTCAGAGGATCAGAAAACAGAGAGTGAAGAATGCTTTTAAGGGATTCCAAAAAGATAATCAGTATACACTATATTACGCAAATCCTGAAGAAGAATATAGATAGCAAACAGAAAACAATTAACAAAATAGCAATATTAAATCGACTTATTTCCCTATTATTAATTTCTTTAAATGTAAATAAATTAAACTTCAGTCAAAAGGCATAAAGTGGCTGAGTGGATTAAGGAAACAAAAATAAAACAGAAAAAACAAGATCCAGCTATGTACTGACTACAAGAAACTCACTTTACATTTATGGACACGCACAAGCTGGGGGAGGAAAGAATGGAAAAATAGAGTCCATGCAAATAAAAACCAAAAGAGAGCAAGAGTAGCTACACTTATATTGCATAAAAATGACTTTAAGTAAAAATTGTCACAAGAGACAAGTATATTAAATAACAATAGAAAGGTCAACTCAACAGGAACATATAACAATTATAAATATATATGTGTCCACATCAATATATAAAGAAAATATTTCTGAACTGAAGTAGAAAATAGGCAGCAACACAGTAATAATAGGAGTATACCATACTTTCAATAATGGATAGAACAACCGAACAAAATATCAATACAGAAAGAATGAACAACACTATAGAATAAATCAGTAATGTGCAAGTTAGGCCTGGGGTACAAAATGAAGCAGGGAAAAAGCTAATAGACTTTTTCCAAGATAATGCACTGGTCACAGCAAACACCCTCTTCCAACAACACAAGAGATTAGGCTGATTATATTCTTTTCAGCTGAAGACAGAGAAGCTCAATACAGTCAACAAAAACAAGACAAGGAGCTGGCTGTGGCTCAGATCATGAGCGCATTACTGCAAAATTCAGACTTAAAAAATGTATAAAAAAGCACTGGGCCATTCAGGTATGATCTAAATCAAATCCCTTATGATTATACAGTGGAAGTGACAAATAGATCCCAAGGATTAAATATAACAGACAGAGTGCATGAAAAGCAACGGATGAAGGTTTGTAATATTGTACAGGAGGTGGTGACCAAAAGCATCCCCAAGAAAAAGATGGAAAAAGGCAAAACGGTTGCCTGAGGATGCCTTACATGAAACTGAGGAAAGAAGAGACGTGAAAGGCAGAAGAGAAAAGGAAAGATATGTCCACCTGAATTCAGAGTTCCAGAAAATAGCAAAGAGACATAAGAAAGCCTTCCTATGTGACCATTCCAAAGAAATAGAGGAAAACAATAGAATGGGAAAGACTAGAGATCTCTTCAAGAAAATAAGAGATACCAAGGGAATATTTCATGAAAGATGGGCACACACAAAAAAGAAAGAAACAGTACAGACCTAACAGAAGCAGAAGATATTAAGGAGAGGGGGCAAGAATATAAAGAAGAATTGTACAAAGAAGATCTTAAAGACTCGGATAACCACGATGGTGTGGGCACTAACCTAGAGCCAGATATCCTGGTGTGTGAAGTCAAGTGGACTTTCAGTTCAGTATAGTTTAGTCACTCAGTCGTGTCTGACTCTTGGCAAACTGATGAACTACAGCACACCAGGCCTCCCTGTCCATCACCAACTCCTGGAGCTCATTCAAACTCATGTCCATTAAGTCAATGAGGCTATCCAACCACCTCATCTTCGGTCATCCCCTTCTCCTCCCACTTTCCAATCTTGCACAAAATCAAGGGTTTTTCCGATGAGTCAATTCTTTGCAAAAGGTGCCCAAATTATTGGAATTTCAGCTTCAGGATTAGTCCTTTCAATGAATATTCAGAACTTATTTCCTTTAATATGGACTGGTTGGATCTCTTTGCAGTCCAAGGGTCTCTCAAGAGCCTTCTCCAACACCACAGTTTAAAAGCATAAACTGTTCTTTATAGTCCAGTTCTCACATCCATACAATTCTGCTGGAAAATCCATAGCTTTGACTAGATGGATATATTTTAGCAAAGTAACGTCTCTTCTGTTTAACATGCTGTCTAGGTTGATCATAACATTTCTTCCAAGGAGCAAGCATCTTTTAATTTCATGGCTGCGCTCACCATCTGCAGTGATTTTGGAGCCCCCCAAAATAAAGTCTGTCACTGTTTCCATTGTTTCCCCATCTATTTGCAATGAATTGATGGGACCAGATGCCATGATCTTAGCTTTCTGAATGTAGAATATAAGCCAAATTTTTCACTCTCCTCTTTCAATTTCATCAAGAGTCTCTTTAGTTCTTCTTCACTTTATGCCATAAATGTGGTGCCATCTGCCTATCTGAGGCTATTGATATTTTTCCCGGCAACCTTTGATTCCAGTTTGTGCTACATCCAGTCCAGCATTTTTCGTGATGTACTCTTCATAGAAATTAAATAAGCAGGATGAAAATATAAATGTACTCCTTTCCAAATGTTGAACCAGTCTGTTGTTCCAAGTTCAGTTGTAACCTGCATACAGATTTCTCAGGAGGCAGGTCAGGTGGTCTGGTATTCCCATCTCTTGAAGAATGTTCCACAGTTTGTTGTGATCCACACTGTCACAGGCTTTGGCATAGTCAATAAAGCAGTAGATGTTTCTCTGAAACTCTCTTGCTTTTTTGATGATCCATCAGATGTTGGCTATTTGATCTCTGGTTCCTCTGACTTTTCTAAATCCAGCTTGAACATCTGAAAGTTCATGATTCACGTACAGTTGAAATCTGCCTTGGGGAATTTAGAGCATTAATTTGCTAGTGTGTAAGATGAGTACTATTGTGTGGTAGTTTGAACATTCTTTGGCATTGTCTTTCTTTGGGATTGGAATGAAAACTGACCTTTTCCAGTCCTCTGGCCACTGCTGAGTTTTCCCAATTTGCTGGCAGGTTGAGTGCAGCACTTTAACAGCATCATCCTTTAGGATTTGAAGTAGGTCAACTGGAATTCCATCACCTCCACTAGCTTTGTTCAGAGTGATGCTTTTAAAGCCCATTTGACTTCACATTCCAGGATGTCTGGCACTAGGTAATTGATCACACCATCATGGTTTTCTGGGTCATGAAGATCTTTTTTGTACAGTTCTGTGTATTCTTGCAACCTTTCCTTAACATCTTCTGTTTCTGTTAGGTCCATATCATTTCTGTCCTTTATTGAGCACATCTTTGCATGAAATGTTCCCTTAGTATCTCTAATTTTCTTGAAGAGATCTCTAGTCTTTCCCATTCTATTGTTTTCCTGTATTTCTTTGCATTGATCACTTGGGAAGACTTTTTATCTCTCCTTGCTATTCTTTGGCACTCTGAATTAAAATGGGTATACCTTTCCTTTTCTCATTTGCCTTTCACTTCTCTTCTTTTCTGAGCTATTTGGAAGGCCTCCTCAGAAAACAATTTTGCCTTTTTGCATTTCTTTTTCTTGGGGATGGTCTTAACCACTGCCTCCTGAACAATGTCATGAATCTCCATCCATAGTTCTTCAGGCACTCTATCAGATCTAATCCCTTGAACCTATTTAAAAGGTAAATTACAATTTATCAAGGTATGACTACCAGATATAAAAGCTGTACTGAAAAAGAAGAGCAATTGTGCTCCTAGGTGTTTATGAAAATATTTTGAAAACATGTCCAGAAAAATCCCTACATATATTCACTACATCTGTATTCATAATTTCCAAATTTTGAAGATGTCCTTCAATAGATGAATGGATATACACACTGTGGTACATCCACACAATGTAATATCATTCAGGAATAAAATCAATTAGAACCATCCAGCCAGTAAAGACATATGCTAAATGAAAGAAGCCAATTTGAAAGGCCACCTCTGTGTAATTCAACTCTAAGGCATTTTGCAAAAACAAAAACTACAGAGGCAGTAAAAAGGTCAGTGATTACCAGGGGTTGGAATGGAGGACAGTTAAATAGGGAGAGCACAAAGAATTTTAAGGGCAGTGAAATTATTCTGTATGATATATTATACATTTATCACAACCCAGAGGATATCCAACAAGAGTGAACCCTAATGTAAACTATGGACTTCCGTTAATAATAAAGCATCAATACTGGCTCATCAGCTGTAGTATTAATGAAAGGTAATAATAATATGGAAAACAGGAGGAAAGGGAATAAAAGGCAATTTATGGGAATTCTCCATATTCTGCACAGTTTTTCTGAAATCTTACCCTCCTTAAAAAATAAAAAATAAGTAATTACAACTCATGTCACAGAAATAAAAATGATCATGAAATACTATTAAAAACAATTATATAGCAACAAACTTGATAGCTTAAAAGAAAGGAATCCATTCCTAGAAATAAACAGCTTATCAGAACTTAATTAAGAAGAAAAAGAAAGTCTAAACAGACCAAGAAATAGCACTGAGGTTGAACAAGTTATCAGAAACTTCCCAATAAGAAAAGTCCACAACCAGAAGAATTCACTGCTGAATTCTAAGAGAATTAATGCTGCTCTTTTTAAAACTCTTTCAAAAAATTAAAGAGGATCAAACACTTCCAAACTCATACCATGAGGACAGCATTACCCTAGTACTAAAGTCCGATAAAGACAATACAAGATAAGAAAATTACAGGCCATTATTTCTGATAAATGCAAGAATGCAAAAACCTTCAATAAAGTTGTAGCAAGTCAAATTCAACAGCATATTAAAAAATTTATACACCATGACCAAGTAGGATTTATCCATGGGATGCAAGAATGATTCAATATATGAATGTCAATTAATAATGTAATACACTACATTAATAGGCAGCAGGATAAAAATGACATGATATTCTCAACAGATACAGAGTATTATAAAATTCAACTCTTTTTTCATCACAAACATTTGACAAACTAGGGATACAAGGAAAATACTTCAAAATAATGAAGGCCATATATGAAGCCTGAAATCACTGACATACTTAATGGTGAAAAACTTAGTTTTCCTTGTAAGATCAGGAACAAGGCAAGGGTGCCCACGCCAGGCATTTTTAATCAACAAAGAACTAGATGTCCTACCCAGAGCAATTATGCAGGAGGAAATAAAAGGCATCCAAATCAGAAAAAAAAGTAAAACTGGCTCTTCTGGCAGATGACATAATCTTATACATAGAAAACTTAAAGACATCTTTAATAAACCCTCATTTGAGTTCAGCTGATCAGTCCTGTCTGACTCTGAGAACCCATGGTCTGCAGTATGCCAGGCTTCCCTGTCCATCACCAACTCCCGGAACTTGCTCAAACTCATGTCCATTGAGTGGGTGATGACATCCTACCATCTCATCCTCTGTCAGCCCCTACTCTTCCCACTTCAATCTTTCCCAGCATCAGGGTCTATACATGAGTCAGCTCTTTGCATCTGGTGGCCAAAGTATTGGAGTTTGAGCTTCAGCATCAGTCCTTCCAATGAACATTCAGGACTGATTTCCTTTAGGAGTAACTGGTTTGATCTCCTTGCAGTGCAAGGGATTCTCAAGAGTCTTATCCAACACCACAGTTCAAAACTGTCAATTCTTCAGCGCTCAGCTTTCTTTATAGTCCAACCCTCACATCCACACGTGACTACTGGAAAAACCATAGCTTTGAGTAGATGGACCTTTTTTGACAAAGAAATGTCTCTGCTTTTTAATACGCTGTCTAGGTTGGTCATAACTTTCCTTCCAAGGAATAAGTATCTTTTAATTTCATGGCTGCAGTCACCATCTGCAGTGATTTTGGAGCCCCCCAAAATAAAGTCTGACACTGTTTCCATTGTTTCTCCTACTATTTACCATGAATTGATGGGTCCAGATGCCATGATCTTAGTTTTCTGAATGTTGAGCTTTAAGCCAACTTTTTCACTCTCCTCTTTCACTTTCATCAAGAGGCTTTTTATTTCCTCTTCATTTTCTGCCATAAGGGTGGTGTCATCTGCATATCTAAGGTTATTGATATTTCTCCCGCAATCTTGATTCCAGCTTGTGCTTCAACCAGCCCAGTGTTTCTCATGATGTACTCTGCATATAACTTAAATAAGCAGGATAACAATATACAGTCGTGACTTACTCGTTTCCCAATTTGGAAGTAGTCTGTTGTTCCATGTTCAGTTCTAACTGTTGTTTCTTGATCTGTATACAGATTTCTCAGGAGGCATGACAGGTGGTCTGGTATTCCTGTCTCTTATAGAATTTTCCACAGTTTGTTGTGATCCACATAGTCAAAGGCTTTGGCATAGTCAATAAAGCAGAAGATGTTTCTCTGGAACTCTCTTGCTTTTTCAATGATCCAACAGATGTTGGCAATTTGATTGCTGGTTCCTCTTCCTTTTATAAATCCAGCCTAAACATCTGGAAGTTCATCATTCATGTAATGTTGAAGCCTGGCTTGGAGAATTTTGAGCATTACTTTGCTAGGGTGTGAGATGAGTACAATTTTGTGGTATGTTGAACATTCTTTGGCATTGATTTTCTTTGGGACTGGAACGAAAACTGACCTTTTCCAGTCCTGTGGCCACTGCTGAGTTTTCCAAATTTGCTGGCATTTTGAGTGCAGCACTTTCATAGCATCATCTTTTAGGACTGGAAATAGGTCAACTGGAATTCTATCACCTCCACCAGCTTTGTTCATAGTGATGCTTCCTAAGGCCCACTTGACTTCACATTCCATATCGCTGGCTGTAGGTGAGTAATCACACCATCCTGGTTATCTCGGTCATGAAGATTTGTTTGGTTAGTTATTTTGTGTATTCTTGCCAACTCTTTTTAATATCTTCTGCTTCTCTTAGGTCCATGCCATTTCTGTCCTTTAATGTGCCCATCTTTGCATGAAATGTTCCCTTGGTATCTCTAATTTTCTTGAGAGATGTCTAGTCTTTCTCACTCTATTGTTTTCCTCTATTTCTTTGTATTGATCAGTGAGGAAGTTTTTCTTGCTATTATCTTATTTTGCTATGGTTTGAAACTCTGCATTCATATGTACGTATCTCTTTTCTTTTCTCCTTTGCCTTCGCTTCTCTTCTTTTCTCAGCTACTTGCAATGCCTCCTCAGATAACCATTTTGCCTTTTTGCATTTCTTCTTCTTGGAGATGGTGTTGTTCGCTGCCTCCTGCACAACGTCATGAACCTCTGTCCATAGTTCTTCAGGCACTCATTCTAGTATATCTTATCCCTGAATCTACGTGTCACTTCCACTGTATAATCTTAATGGATTTGATTTAGATTACACCTGAATGGTTTAGTGGTTTTCCCCACTGTCTTCAGTTCTAGTCTGAAACTGGCACTAAGGAGTTCATGATCTGAGCCACAGTCAGCTCCCGGTTTTTCTTTGCTGACTGTATCCAGTTTTTTCATTTTTGGCTGCAAAGCATACAGTCAATCTATTTTTGGTATTGGCCATCTTGTGATGTCCGTGTGGTCTCTTCTTTTGTGTTGTTGCAAGAGGGCGTATGCTATGACCAATGCGTTCTCTTGACAAAACTCTGTTAGTCTTTGCCCTACTTCATTTTGTATTCCAAGGCCAAAGTTGTCTGTTACTCTTAACTTTCTCCTTTTTCATTCCAGTCCCCTATAATGAAAAGGACATTTTGGGGGGATGCTAGTTCTTGAAGGTCTTGTAGGTCTTCATAGAACAGTTAAATTTCATCTTCTTCAGCATTACTGGTTGGTGCATAGACTTGGATTACTGTATGGTTTACCTTGGAAACAAACAGAGATCATTCTGTCATTTTTGAGATTGTACCCAAGAACTGCAATTTGGACTCTTTTGTTTACTATGAGGGCTACTCCATTTCTTCTAAGGGATTCTTGCCCACAGGAGTAGATATAATGTTCATCTGAGTTAAATTCACCCATTCTGGTCCATTTTATTTTGCTGATTCCTACAATGTCAACGTTCACTCTTGCCATTTCCTGTTTGACTACTTCCAATTTGCCTTGATTCATGGACCTAACATTCCATGTTCCTATGTAGTATTGTTCTTTACAGCATCAGACTTTACTTCCATCACCAGTCACATCCACAACAGGACATTGTTTTTGCTTTTGCTCTGCATCTTCATTCTTTCTGGAGTTATTTCTCCACTGATCTCCAGTAGCATATTGGGCACCTACAGACCTGGGGAGTTCATTTTCAATGTCCTATCTTTTTATATTTTCATACTGCTCATGGGGTTCTCAAGGAAAGAATACTGAAATGGTTTGCCATTCCCTTCTCCAGTGGACCTCATTTTGTCTGACCTCTCCACCATGACCCACCCATATTGGGTGGCCCTACATGGCAATAATTAAATGAGTGACTGAGTTAAACAAGTCATTGAGTTAAACAAGTGATTGCTGTGGTCCATTTGATTAGTTTTCTGTGACTGTGGTTTTCATTCTGTTTGCCCTCTGAGGGTTAAGGATAAGAGGCTTATGGAAGCATCCTGTTGGAAGAGACTGACTGGGGGAAACTGGGTCTTGTTCTGATGGGCAGGGCCATGCTCAGTAAATCTTTAATCCATTTTTCTGTTGATATGAGTGGCTGTGTGCCCTCCCCATTGTTTTGACTGGAGACCAACCTATGGTAGAGATAATGAAGTTCAAGGAAACCTCCTTCAAAATGCCCACTGCACGCGTTGCTGCTCTCAGTGCCCCGGACCCTGGAGCAGGCCACTGCGGCCCACACCTCCGCAGGAGACTCTTGGACACTCACAGGCAAGTCTGTGTCAGTCTCTCGTGGGGTCACTGCCCCTTCCTCCAGGGTCCTTGTGTGCACAGGGTTTTGTGTGTGCCCACCAAGAGTCTGTTTCCCAGTCCTGTGTAAGTTCTGGTCGCTCTATGGTGGGGTTAATGGTAACCACCTCCAAGAGGGCTTATGTCATACCCAGCTCTACTGCACCCAAAGCCCCTGCCCTGTGCCAGGCTACTGCTGACCTGTACCTCTGCAAGAGACACTCAAACACTCAAAGGCAGGTCTGACTCAGTCTCTGTGGGGTCTCCTGGTGCTCACAAGGTTTTGTTTGAGCTCTCTGAGTTTCTCTGGTGGGTATGGGGTTTGATTCTAAACGTACTTCACCCCTCCCACGGTCTTACTGGGGCTTCTCCTTTGCCCTTGGATGTGGGATATCTTTTTTTGGTGGGATCCAACATTCTTCTGTAGATGGTTGTTCAGCAGTGAGTTGTAATTCTGGAATTCTCACAGGAGAAGGTAAGCGCACATCCTTCTACTCCACCATCTTGATTTGTATCAGGTTGATTCCAGTATTCTGACCTGGAGAATTCCATGGACTATATAGTCCATGGGGTCACAAAGAGTTGGACACGATTGAGCAACTTTCACTTTAACATAGTATTCTTCTTTACCATTCTCTCTCTCTCTGTTTCTCTTTCAATATTTTTTTTAACTCTTCTTCCATCACCCCTTTAATCTTCTTTCTAAGAAGTTGATATCTTTTTCTTTTCAACCGATTCAATTGTTTCCTTCTTAAGAATTATTCCACAATTCGTAAGTAGAAGACTGACAAAACTCAATTGAGTTATCATTCCTGGGTGAAGGTTGATTAAACCAGGAGGTGCTAGTGGTAAGGAATCTGCCTGCCAATGCAGGAGATGTAAGAGATATGGGTTCGATCCCTTCTTCAGGAAGATCCCCTGGAGAAGAACATGGCAAGCCACTCCAGTATTCTTGCCTGGAGAATCCCATGGACAAAGGAGACTGGTAAGTTATGATCCACAGTGTCGCAAAGAGTCTGACATGACTGAAGTGACTTAGCACAGCACACAGCACAGACTAGAGGTAGATTCTTGATCCAACTGGGTTATATAAACTCCTTTGATATTTTGAGATTAAAGTTCAGAATCCTAGCTAGTCTCTGATGTTAATTACACTGAGTAGATGTGAAAATAGAAACTGAAAGAAAACTAAACTTCTAATCAGAAGCCAGTCTGCAGAAAAGGAAGAACTGGAAAAGAGGAGTGAAACAGAGTCCTTGTACTGTCAGCTTTCCAGTTCCAGGGGCTAGTCCTTAGACCTGGGTGAATTTCCAAGTCTCGTGTTCTCTGAGATACTTTTGTATCTTTATGAGATATTTTCTTGTTAATTAATTGTAGTATAGTTGTGGTGAGACTGTATAACCTTAGTCAAAAGAATCCTGACCTGGAATTTCTTTTTCTTTTGACTTATGCTCAAGCTCGTCTTTCACGTACTCTCTTTGCCATTTCTGGTATTGCCCTCTCTCTCTCTTTCCAGGATTGAGATAATCCTCTTTACTAACAGTTTTCTCTTCTTTCCCTGTTGCCTTGTCCTTCTATTTAGTATTTATGTCTCTTTTTCTACTTCTCCATCTATGTTTTCCTCCTAATGGTACTTCTGACCCTTTTCTGCCCATTCTTAACATAATTCTCCTCTATCATTTCTAGGTCTGTTCTCACTTCATTGCTTTCTTTTTCTTTCTCACTCACCACTGTCCATTCTTGAATATAATGTGTCTCCAATATGAGGCTTGTATCTGTACCCAAACCTTTCTGTAGACTTTTTAAGCTCTGAAATTTCCCATCTATGTGAGATAGAAACCTATATTTGTATATTATTAAAAAACAAAACCAAAGGAAAAAGCTGTTTCATCTCAAAATATAAAAACATGCTACACACAAAAACATATGTAAATATTGTATGAATTTTTTGCATCAAGGCAACTTACCAAAATCTATTTCATTTTTCTTTCCAGGGAAAGAAAATTAAACAGACCTCAAGTGCTTCAAGGTCAATATGTCATGATTTTACTAAAGCATGCAGACCAAAATTATCAGCTTGTACTATGTGAAAATCTGATAAGTAAGGTTTAATTTTGTCCTCAGTTAAAAATCTCACCGTCTAATTGTCCTTCATTGTTCTCTTTACACAAGCTGAAAATATACAGATGAGTGAAATTTCCATGAAGGTAATGTTTATAGTCATTTCTGGGTTAAAGAACAAGATTTATTTCACTTTATGGGAATGTATTTCCTGACATTTGTCTTATTGCATTATTATCAAAATGCTGTAGTGCTAAATATGGGAACTTTCCCAGGAATACAGACTATAAGTGATTATGCAAACATCTAAGCAAATGCAGTCTCCATTATGCACCCTGACTGTCAGAAATCCTTTGCAGGTTACATATTGTTGAATATAACAGGTTTCTGTCTGCTGAAATTCCATAGGAAAATTTGAATTGTTTTATAAGTATAAATATATATAGGTATGCTGTTGCCAATAATTTGAACTCAAAGAGATGGATCTGTTTGAATCATTCCCATGGAAGCTCATTTTCTTTAATTAATAGATTATGAAAATTTTGCTAGCCAATATAAAACAAAAGTTGGGTTTCAGTTTCATGATCTCTAACATACCAGATAAGAAAACTGGCCTGAGTAATCATATAATTCTCTGAGCCTCTATATGTCAACCATAAGTCAAATATGCTTGTTTTGCTGCTGCTAATAAGTATAAGGTTATAAATTCTTTATGCTAAATGTTGCTGGGGAGTGACTAGGATGTGACATGAAATTATTTAGGTTTTAGTTTACTGATTTTCACACATTCATAAAATATTCAAAAAGACTTGCAATAAAAAGCTTTATGCATTGAATTTTATAATTTAATCATTATTTCATTTAGGTGTCTGTTCAACTATCTCCTCCTCAGAATCCAAATTCAGCTTGTCTAAATAAGAACTTTCCTATTACCATTTATACCCATATCTTGCCTTAGTGTTTATTTTAGATATATGATCCCTTTACAAGTAGGTACATTTATCTGTTTACTGTTTGTTTCCCAGTTATAACACTGGCTTCACAAAGGAAGGGATTCTGCCTTCTTTAGTCCCAACTGTGTCCCCTTGCCAGAAAAGATTCTTGGTGAATGAACAAATCATAGAACTAGCTATAATGATAAAAAAAATGATGAAAATAAAGTAAAATAAGATGAAAGTAAACTAAATGAATCGCAAAAGAATGATTGTTGAATAACCTAGCATATACAAGGTTATATATACATAACTTGAATGATTAACATGATGTCTACTTTGTAGTAAAGGGTTTTTGTGGTTTTTTTTTTTTTTGGATAACATTACATGAATAAACAACCTCAGATATGCAGATGACACCATAAGATGGCAGAAAGTGAAGAACTAAAAAGCCTCTTGATGAGAGTGAAAGAGGAGAGTAAAAAAAGTTGGCTTAAAGCTCAACATTCAGAAAACTAAGATCATGGCATCCGGTCTCATTACTTCATCGGAAATAGGTGAAGAGACAGTGGAAACAGTGTCAGACTTTATTTTGGGGGGCTCCAAAAT
Organism: Antilocapra americana; assembly: GCA_007570785.1. Classification (NCBI taxonomy): domain Eukaryota; kingdom Metazoa; phylum Chordata; class Mammalia; order Artiodactyla; family Antilocapridae; genus Antilocapra; species Antilocapra americana. Next base: position 29,676,001 of record ML663565.1, read on the forward strand.
CACTGCAGATGGTGATTGCAGCCATGAAATTAAAAGACACTTATTCCTTGGAAGGAAAGTTATGACCAACCTAGACAGCATATTTAAAAGCAGAGACATTACTTTGTCCACAAAGGTCTGTACAGTGAAGGCTATGGTTTTTCCAGTAGTCATATATGAATGTGAGAGTTGGACGGTGAAGAAAGCTGAGCACCGAAGAATTGATGCTTTTGAGCTGTGGTGTTGGAGAAGACTCTTGAGAGTCCCTTGGACTGCAAGGAGATCTAACCAGTCCATCCTAAAGGAGATCAGTCCTGGGTGTTCTTTGGAAGGACTGATGTTGAAACTGAAGCTCCAGTACTTTGGCTACCTGATGTGAAGAGTTGACTCATTGGAAAAGACTCTGATGCTGGGAAGGATTGGGGGCAGGAGGAGAAGGGGACGACAGAGGATGAGGTGGCTGAATGGCATAACCGACTTGATGGACATGGTTTTGAGTAGACTCTGCGAATTGGTGATGGACAGCGAGGCCTGGCGTGCTGCAATTCATGGGGTCGCAAAGAGTTGGACACGACTGAGTGACTGAACTGAACTGAACTGAACATGAATAAACCAGGACCTATAATTTTATGTCCAATATAATCATCACAGTGTAAGTTATACCTGGGGTGGGGGGAAGACTGAGAAGAAACACCCCAAAGTATTCCTAGAACATGTTTCTGGATGAAGATATAATAGATTTTATTTCTAAATATCTTGCAATTATTATTTATCACCTGTAGTGAGAAGCAATAAGGCAAATAGGAAGAAAAAATAAAAAGTAGTGATTGAGAAGTGGCTATTAGTGACTGACAGATTAGCTAACATGCCAAAACACTGTAATATGAAGACTTTAACAACTAATAATTGTCCATGATGTGTCTTGAGTACTCACTATGTACAGGTAGCATTTGAAGTCTTTATATAAACAAAAAATTGCCTAGTTCTGCTAATTATCAAATAAGGTCAGTATTACTATTATTATTGCTATTAATACTACTACTACTACTATTATTCCTATTGTATAAATATAACCCAGAGAGGTTACACTACTTCCCAAAGTTATCCAGCTAAGAGATGGGGGGCCTGGAATTTAAAGTCAAAGTGTTAGTCGCTCAGTCGTGTCCGACTCTTTGCAAACCCACAGACTGTAGCCCCACCAGGCTCCTCTGTCCATGGGGTTTCCCAGGCAAGAATACTGGAGTGGGTTACCATTTCCTTCTCCAGGGGATCTTCCTAACCCAGGGATTGAAGCCAGGTCTCCTGCATTTCAAGCAGATTCTTCACCACCTGAGCCACCAGGGAAGCTTGTAAATTTAAAACTTGTCTAATTCAGAGTCTTAAAAGTAAGAAAAGAAATAGTTGATTTAAAAATAAGAATAAAGAACAAAATAGTATTTAATTCATAAATTCTTATTTAGTATTTTTCAAAATAAAGCTGTGTACAGTGTGCTGTTTACTACTTGAAATGGCTCTTTTGGGGTTTAGTCAAACATACAAAGCAATCTTTAGTATTTGGACATAAATGTGCCAGATGCTGCTACAATGTAAATTGGTGAGCTACAAGACACATATTATATTATAATTATAGTCTTTTGATAACATACCAGGCTACTGTGAACAGCAAGTGGCCTTAGTAACTCAGAAATCTGTATGTAAAGAAATCTTATTGAGTCTCATCTTTTTAAATTTTTTTTTTAACATGCACAACACTTTTATGGATTTGGGTCTAGATGGCATTTGGAAGTGGTCTGAAAACTCTATTTTTAATTTATATTTAAATATATATTTAATATATTTAAATGTATATATATTAAATATAAATTTATATATATATTACTTAAATCTTTATTTTAAAAATATAAGCCCTTTGGAATTAAATGGCTTGGGTTTGAATCTCAAGTGAACGTTTTTTTCTGGGATAGTATTCATGAGGCACTACATACAGAATAGATGTATTATGGAAGCTTAGGTAAGAGGATTTAATATTTCTCTAATGTTCAGAATATAGGCCATTGTGGTTCCATAGAGCTAACTAACCCAATTGTCTTTTTCAAAATTTAGAATTCCAGGTATTTATGACTTATTAATTATAATAAATGGGTTGATTATATAACTATAAAAGTGATTGAAGTCACAGCTGACAGCTGAAAATGCCTTTACAAAACAATATACCCAATTCTGTTTTCAGTGAAAACAGTTCAGGAAATTTAATTTAGGATGCCAGGTGGCACAATAGGTTATACATTAACTTGTCCCCTCTGGAAAATTAAATTTGAGTTTGGCTCTGGTCACAAATGAAATGAGTCATTTGGTACATGCCACTAAGGATACTTACAAAAAGCCGAAATGACATTTCATTGAAAAATCACCTGTTAAGAAAAATATCTGCAGTCACTGGGGAATTTTCAAGAAAAATAAACAAGTGCTAAGGCAAAGTGAATGGGATCTAAGGCCTATTGTACACTGTAGCCTTGCTCAAAGTCTGGAGGAAGGATCATGCTGTGAAATTTATGAGTTCATATGCAGAGAGAAAACCTTAATTTTTAGCCTGTACTTCCTGCTCTTCCCAGTTTCTAGATCCGAGCAGATTATTCACTTATGTCCAAAGAAAATTTTCCTTTTTTCCTGTCACAGGTTTAGTCAAATGTCATTTTGTATCAAATTATCAAGGATTACTGAGCTCACTGGAAGAAATCATCTAATTGTGATTTTAAACCATATGTTTTTAGATCTTCCTGTTCTTTCAGGTAAATAAACAATACAATTATGAATTGTGTTCTCTCCTTATTAGGGGACTAAGAAAATGTACAGTCGACAGACTTCAAAGATAATCTTTTTTGAATTAAACCTTGTTCTTTTCACTGTTTCATTCTTGTCCATAGGATAATCACACAGCAAGAATGTGCAGAGATGGTGAGATTAATAAGAGAGCAATAAAATTCCCAACATAAACAATAAAAGGTCAGTCCTTTCATATTCACTATTGGAGAAATAAAGTATGAAAGTTCTAAAATCACATTAATTGCTCATATTTCAAGTACTTGTTACTGAATTCTAAAAGATATTTTAATTCTTTGTTTTGGGGCCTACAAACTATTTCTTTCTGCTCAAAGTAATATCCAGACCCATACTTAATTATTCCATGACTGCTGTCAGGCCTCTTTCTGATAGTTGACACTTTCAAAGTCTGAGTGGTCCCAGGCATCTTAGTCATCAGGACTGAGCATGCAGGGGCAAATCAAGGGAACCTCTAGCTTACAGTTTTCCCTCAGCAGGCAGATCTCAGACCACTATACCCGTCACTGAAGAGAGGTTATGATAAAAATTTATAGCATGACTAGGTTATGGTAATGACCAAAATTTATTCACAGGATCTCTGAATTTTATTCCCAACAGTACTTGCTAGATAAAGGTCCTTGTTTAGCAATCTTATGAGACCTTAAACAAAGGGACAAACCTCATTCTAAGTAGATTAAGACAACTGGGTCACGCAGCAAGATCTTAAAAAAAAAAAAAGTTATAGGATTTGCATATGTTAATATATCCTTCCTTAGTGCAAACATGCAAATGTATCTTTACAGAAAAAAATGCACTGACCTTCTCTTAAACCTTACGTAGGAACAATGGCCCTGGATTTATTAATATTCTCTATGCACATAGAAAGGAGAAATTACTGCAATTGGGATGACTGGGGAAAAAAAACATAATAGCAAAACTCAATAAATACACATACATAAAAATGGATATATTCAATTCTTCTACAGAAAAGAAGAAAACAGCTTTATAAGCGTAGCTTCTGTCTTCTCTGTGGCCTAACAGAAGATTAGCTTCTTGTACTCTATTTTATGTTTTTTTCTTTTATTATCTTGGGAATCTTAAAAACTAAAAATTACTGCCAGTTTTATGTGATAACATCTAGACCTATATTCTCTAGCAAGGGCACAATATATACAAATAACAAGGAACTCTTGCTGAAATGTTCAAGTGTAATGGGTGAAATTATTGGTATTATTATTTTGCTTTGATAATTTTCAGATTTGTAAAATCTGACAAGGAGACTGGCAATTGTGAAAACAAAGACAGAATTGGCAATAAGTATTGATGCACTGTCTCACTTCTAAGAGACAGGTACTGTTAAATCCAGTCTTACTTTTTCAGAAGTTCTTTTGTTACCTTTAAAACAGAGTTGCAAACATAACCAGAATCTGTGAAAACACTTTAAAATCAATGGTGAATAGAAAATTAGGTCTGTGGAATTTTCAGAATACATTTCTTTAGCCATACCGTTATAGAAATCATTTCTCAGGAATGGAAAGACTATATTAGACCTGAGTTGGGATTTATTTAAGGTGAGCATTGTAATGAGAACACAATATCACTATATTGCATTTTTTAATATTTGCAGTTCTCAGATTTATGACTCAATTAATGGGAAAATTCTATCAATATCTTTATTTTTAATGACTTTGTTTCAATAGACTTATAATTTGTAAAATACACTTCTAATTGTATGTTTTTCAAAGGTTATTTGGGCTTATTTATTACAGCACAACTGGATCATATAATTTATCAATTTAAACTCCTTCAATGAATACTTATGGCTTTTAGGGTAAAAAAACCATGTGTGCATACACATATTTCTTTTAGGGTTCTTAGTTATAAGTACCAAAACCACTCTATTTTAAGAAAGGAAAGATTTTTTCTGTTGGAGTGCCCATGCTAAGAATGGATAGCTAATGGAAAGACTTGGAAGACACACAGATTATCAGGGAAGGCTAGGGCCATATGTTCTGTCATGTCTGACTCTTTGCAACCCCATGGTCTGTAGCCTGCAAGATCCTCTGTCCATGGGATGCTCCAGGAAAGATCACTGGAGTGGGTTGCCATTTCTTCCTCCAGGGGATCTTCTGGACCCAGGAATCGAAACTGTAACTCCTGTACCACAGGTGGATTCTTTACCCCTGAGCCAATGGGGAAGCCCATATTGGGCAGAGTTGCGAATACAAGTTCCAAAATGAGTTTAAAATATTTGTAAAATACTTGCTAATATTTGTAAAATACTTAGAGCTGGACTGGAGGCATAGGAAGATCTATATGTATATTTGCTAAATAAAATAAATAGCCAGATATTTTTGTGTCTGGATACAGTCACAGCTAACTTTTAACAAATGCTAATTATTTTATTGCCTTTACATCATTCATTTAAGATATAATACCCAAGCCTGAGCTTTAGATACTTTTATATCCTTTGCTGCCATTACACGCCATTTCCTTCAGTCTCCATAGTGAGAAATTAAACAGATATTACACATGTTGGCTCCTTTTTTACCAGTAGAAGGAAGGATCAAAGCCAATGGTACCCCATGCCATGAAATGTTCAGAAACTCACTCCCTTGGTTCTCTGATTTCCTCATTCATCTTTCTACTTATACCACATTTCAAAAAAAAAACATTCCCTCTATAACATAACCAGCCTTAAAACTGCAAACATACATAACCCACTTCCCTCAAGAAAGGCAAACAATCCAAAATCTTATCAGTTTTTTCAGAGAGCTGCAAGAGTTTTGGTATATAAGGCCAAGATTTTTAGGTGGCACCTTTTATTTCCTTAGGTCTATTTATATCCTATCTCAATAAAAAAGTGATCTATAAATGCTAGTAAAAGAAAGGGAAAAAGAACGAAAAATACAAGCAAAAATACAGGCATAAACAACCTCCTCTCTCTCTGTAGGCATGGTTCTGCAATGGGGCTACAATTGATATTTATGGTTTTTAACTCTTTTGCCAATTCATTATTACTTTTGCCTTTAGCCAGAATTTTGGCCATGTGTGTTTATTCCGACTTGGGAGGATGACCCAGAACATTCTTGTGGGATGTGAGGTTTATGGTAGTGAGAACGGACTATGATAGTCTTCCTTCCCTTCTTCACAGAACAGTTGAAATTAGGGGAGTCTCTGGTTTCACTCATGCTTCAATTTTCTCTCTCTGTCTCTTTATAGACAGACAGATAGATAACTTATATAATCTAGGCACAGCTCTATTATGTGGAAATTTTTAGTAGACAAAACAAGACAATGATCTCTCTCCTTGAGTCACTTACGTTTAAGCACAAAAGTGATATATGATTAACACTGAACATTAAGTAAATTTTATATAGCATTAGAATGTAATAAATATGAAAGAATATGTAAAGAAGCAGAAAGAGAGTTGGAATTTTTGGACTGGAGGAAGTATAACCCAATTTTCCTTAAAACAGATCCACTGCCATTGGTGATCATGTAAACTTCTCATGGGGATTGTTCAATAAGAAGCATGAAGACCCCCAAAAGCCCAGGTAGTGGTATCAGTTTTTGATTGGTGGAGATATTGGTTCAGTTACAGAAGGAAAAACAAAAAACTCACAAGTGGATCACTGAGTTTTCTAAGGACAGGCTCCATGTCAAACTCGATGCCAAGAGACCTGACACTTGAGTTCTGGTTATTAGAGAAAGTGAAAGTCTCCAGGCCAGAATACTGGAGTGGGTAGCCTTTCCTTTCTTTAGGGAATCTTCTCAACCCAGGAATTGAACCAGGGTCTCCTGATTTCAGGTGGATTCTTTACCAACTGAGCTATAATTCTAACACTAATCACCATTTACAGAAGATCTACTACAGCAATGAGACTATATATTAATATATCAAATACTTGCAACAATCTTTCTAGCATATATAATTTCATGAAATGTATGAAGAAATTGAAGCCAGAGAGTTGATGTCATGTATCTCAAGTTCATACTGAGCTGCCAGATTCGACTCTAGCTCAAAGGTAATCCCTTTTCTGTACCATATATGTTTTAGAAAATGATTCTCTTGGAAATGGTCTCTTACATACTCAAGTTCTCTTAAATTATGGCACTCCCACCTATATTAAGGAGAAGGCAGTGGCAGTTCTCTTGCCTAGAAAATCCCATGGACAGAGGAGCCTGGTGGGCTGCAGTCCATGGGGTCGCTAAGAGTCAGACACGACTGAACGACTTCCAACTTTCGCTTTTCACTTTCACACACTGGGGAAGGAAATGGCAACCTACTCCAGTGTTCTTGCCTGGAAAAACCCAGGGACAGGGGAGCCTGGTGGTGCTGTCTATGGGATCACACAGAGTCGGGCACAACTGAAGCGACTTAGAAGCAGCAGCAGCACCTATATTAAGTGATCACTCTAAATTCTCTATAGTATTGTACTTCATATATAATTATATTACATTGTATTGTAATTATATTTTCCTAAATAATACCTTATTAATTTTTGTATGTTTGGCCCATAGTAAGGACTCAATCTGATCACATGGATCACAGCATTGTCTAACTCAATGAAATTAAGCCATGCCATGTAGGCCACCCAAGATGGAAGGGTCATGGTGGATAGGTCTGACGGAATGTGGTCCACTGGAGAAGGGAATGGCAAACCAAAATTTAGTATTCTTGCCTTAAGAACCCCATGAACAGTATGAAAAGGTAAAAGATAGGACACTGAAAGATGAACTCCCCAGGTCAGTAGGTGTCCAATATGCTACTGGAGATCAGTGGAGAAATAACTCCAGAAAGAATGAAGGGATGGAGCCAAAGCAAAAACAACACCCAGTTGTGGATGTAACTGGTGATAGAAGCAAGGTCCAATGATGTAAAGAGCAATATTGCATAGGAACCTGGAATATTAGGTCCATGAATAGAGGCATATTGGAAGTGATCAAACTCACATGACCATTATATCTACTACATGGTAGGCATGAATCCCTTAGAAGAAATGGAGTAGCCATCATGGTCAACAAAAGAGTCCAAAATGCAGTACTTGGATGGAATCTCAAAATTGACAGAATGATCTCTGTTCATTTCCAAGGCAAACCATTCAATATCACGATAATCCAAGCCTATGCCCCGACCAGTAACGCTGAAGAAGCTGAAGTTGAATGGTTCTATGAAGACCTACGAGACCTTTTAGAACTAACACCCAAAAAAGATGTCCTTATAGGGGACTGGAATGCGAAAGAGCAAGTCAGGAAACACCTTGAGTAACAGGCAAATTTGGCGTTGGAGTACAGAATGAAGCAGGGCAAAAGCTAATAGAGTTTTGCCAAGAGAATGCACTGGTCCTAGCAAACACCCTCTTCCAATAATACAAGAGAAGACTCTACACATGGACATCACCAGATGGTAAACACCGAAATTAGATTGATTATATTCTTTGCAGCCAAAGATGGAGAAGCTCTATACAGTCAGCAAAAACAAGACCAGGAGCTGACTATGGCTCAGATCATGAACTGCTTATTGCCAAGTTCAGACTGAAATTAAAGGAAGTAGGAAAAACCACCAGACCATTCAGGTATGACCTAAATCAAATACAGGGGAAGTGAGAAATAAATTTAAGGGACTAGCTCTGATAGACAGAGTGCCTGATGAACTATGGACAGAAATTCGTGAAAATTGTACAGGAGAAAGGGATTAAGACCATCTGCATGGAAAAGAAATGCAAAAAGGCAAAATGGCTGTTTGAGGAGGTCTTACAAATAGCTGCAAAAAGAGAAGCAAAAGCAAAGGAGAAAAGGAAAGATACTCCCATCTGAATGCAGAGTTCCAAAGAATAGCAAGGAGAGATAAGAAAGCCTTCTTTAGTGATCAATGCAAAGAAACATAGGAAAACAACAGAATGGGAAAGACTAGAGATCTCTTCAAGAAAATTAGAGATACCAAGGGAACATTTCATGCAAAGATGGCTTGATAAATGACATAAATGGTAGTGACATAACAGAAGCAGAAGATATTAAGAAGAGGTGGCAAAATAACCAAGAAGAACTATACAAAAAAGATCTTCATGGCCCAGATAATCACGATGGTGTGATCACTCACCTAGAGCCAGACATCCTGGAATGTAAAGTCAAGTGGGCCTTAGAAAGCGTCACTATGAACAAAACTAGTGGAGGTGATGGAAGTCCAGTTGACCTACATCAAATCCTGAAAGATGATGCTGTGAAAGTGCTGCACTCAATATGCCAGCAAATTTGGAAAACTCAGCAGTGGCCAGAGGACTGGAAAAGTTCAGTTTTCATTCCAATCTCAAAGAAAGGCAATGCCAAACAATGCTCAAACTACCACACAATTGCACTCATAGTAAAGTAATGAGTACTTAAAGTAATGCTTAAAATTCTCCAAGCCAGGCTTCAGCAATACATGAACCATGAACTTCCAGATGTTCAAGCTGGTTTTAGAAAAGGCAGAGGAACCAGAGATCAAATTGCCAACATCCACTGGATCTTCAAAAAAGCAGGAAAGTTCCAGAAAAACATCTATTTCTGTTTTATTGACTATGCCAAAGCCTTTGACTGTGTGGATCACAATAAACTGTGGAAAATTCTGAATGAGATGGGCATACAAGACCACCTGACCTGCCACTTTAGAAACCTGTATGCAGGTCAGGAAGCAACAGTTAGAACTGGACATGGAACAACAGACTGGTTCCGAATATGAAAAGGCTTGCGTCAAGGCTGTATATTGTCATCCTGCTTATTTAAGTTATATTCAGAGTACATCATGAGAAACGCTGGGCTGGAAGAAGCACAAGCTGGAATCAAGATTGCCAAGAGAAATATCAATAACCTCAGATATGCAGATGACACCACCCTGATGGCAGAAAATGAAGGGGAACTTAAAAGCCTCTTGAGGAAAGTGAAAGAGGAGTTTAAAAAGTTGGCTTAAAGCTCAACATTCAGAAAACTAAGATCACGGCATCTGGTCCCATCACTTCATGGGAAATAGATGGGGAAACAGTGTCAGATTTTTTTTGGTGGGGGGCTCCAAAATAACTGCAGATGGTGATTGCAGCCATGAAAATAAAAGATGCTTACTCCTTAGAAGGAAAGTTATGACCAACCTAGATAGCATATTAAAAAGCAGAGACATTACTTTGCCAACAAAGATCCATCTAGACAAGGCTATGATTTTTCCAGTAGTCATGTATGAATGTGAGAGTTGGACAGTGAGGAAAGCTGAGCACGGACGAATTGATGCTTTTGAACTATGGTGTTGGAGAAGACTCTTGAGAGTCCCTTGAACTTCAAGAGAATCCAACCAGTCCATCCTAAAGGAGATCAGTCCTGGGTGTTCATTGGAAGGACTAATGTTGAAGCTGAAACTCCAGTACTTTGGCCACCTGATGTGAAGAGTTGACTCACTGGAAAAAACACTAATGCTGGGAAGGATTGGGGGCAGGAGGAGAAGGGGACGACAGAGGATTAGATGGCTGGATGGCATCATCAACTCGATGGATATGAATTTGGGTGGACTCCGGGAGTTGGTGATGGACAGGGAGGCCTGGCGTGCTGCGATTCATGGCGTCCCAAAGAGTCAGACACGGCTGAGCGACTGAACTGAACTGAAACACCTGTTATTGGTACCTGAGAATATCAGAGATACGGAGTCAAATCTTGGAAAGGTGACAGAGTAAATTCAAGTTACTCACAAATGAAATACTAGAAAACCAACAGATATAAGAAGAAAAGTCAAGAAGTGTTTCCTCAAAATGATGAGAGACAATAATTGTGAAACTAATATTTTATAGCTTGATAAATTACAAATTATGAGCACAGGCAAATATATTTTCAGTCCTAACAATCTTAAGTTTACTCAGAAATAAGTATTAAAGGATTTTTTTTAATTAAAAAAAAGTCAAACCAGCAAGTAGAAAAAATGTTGAACATATGACAAATTATTTTGTAAATGAATTGTAAAATAGTGATAATTTTGTATTTTAAAAAGTATAGCTAAAATTTTCAACTTTGTTTGCAAAAATAATTTTGTTTTTTGCATTGTGAAAATGTAATAGAACCTCAAATGTATTAACATTTATAATTAAGTAGGAATATTTTAAAGATAACAAAAAATAGGAATTGAATCTGTAGCTTTCCAAGCAGCAGGTGAAAGCAGAATGGTGGGAGGAGGTGACAAAATTTATCAAGCAACCAAAAGGCATAAGAAGTAAACATATAATTAATTATAAGTAAGCATTAAACATATCATTTAAAATGTTGGCACAAATGACTATGTTAGCATTTCAACTGCATTTTAGTTGTGTCTGTAGAAAATACAGGGGAATTTATATAAACTTTTATAATTATAAAAAAAATGCAGCAAGAACTTTTTTAGTTAAAAAAATTTATATCAAAATGTAAAACTTAATAATTTTTCTATACAGGAATAAGCAAACTAGAAAATATAATTGAAAGAATATTATTCACAGATATTTTTGTGCTTTCTTTTAATTTTTTTAAGTTATGAAATTATTTACATGTTTACAGGAGCCTTAGTAGATAGAAAAGTATATTCCTCTATGTTGCTGCTGCTGCTAAGTCACTTCAGTCGTGTCCAACTCTGTGAGAACCCATAGACAGCAGCCCACCAGGCTCCTCCGTCCATGGGGTTTTCCAAGCAAGAGTACTGGAGTGGGATGCCATTGCCTTCTCCGATCTTCCATTATATATTACCGTTATTTTTTTAAGTAGATAAATTAAGATTTTTAGTTGAAGTTTCATTATCAAACTCTCAAAAATTAGTAAAGTGAATATAGAGAAAAGTTAAGGGAAATTAAAAGACGCTTACCCCTTGGAAGGAAAGTTATGACCAACCTAGACAGCATATTAAAAAGCAGAGACATCACTTTGGCAACAAAGGTCCGTCTAGTCATGGCTATGGTTTTTCCAGTGGTCATGTATGGATGTGAGAGTTGGACCATAAAGAAAACTGAGTGCAAAAGAATTGATGCTTTTGAACTGTGGTGTTGGAGAAGACTCTTGAGAGTCCCTTGGACTGCAAGGAGATCCAACCAGTCCATCCTAAAGGAAATCAGTCCTGGGTGTTCACTGGAAGGACTGAAAGAGTTGGACATGACTGAACGACTGAACTGAACTGAACTAAAAAGGATATAGTAGACCTGGAAAACACTATAAACCAATTCAACATAATGAAGATTTATACAATTTCCACACAACAGTAGGATACAAATTCTATTCAAGTTCCCATAAACTAGAAGACACTGGAACATATCCAGGGACATAAAACAAGGCATAAAAATTCCATGGCATTGAAATCATATACAGTCCATTCTCTTATCACTGTGAAATTATGTTAGAAATTGATATCAAAAGTTATTTGAAAATCTCCTACATATTTTCAAGTGCAATGTGACCTTTACCAAGAGAGATATTTGACTTAGCCTTTGGAAGCTTCAATAAAGTTCAGCTCAGTTGTGTCCAACTCTGCGACCCCATGGACCGCAGCACTCCAGGCCTCCCTGCCCATCACCAACTCCCAGAGTTAACTCAAACTCACATCCATTGAGGCGATGATGACATCCAACCATCTCATCCTCTGTCGTTCCCTTCCCCTCCTTCCTTCAGTCTTTCCCAGCATCAGGATCTTTTCAAATGAGTCAGTTCTTTGCATCAGACACAGAGGGTGATTGCAGAGAGGAAAGCTTTTAAATGAGAAATTAATATCAAAATGCAAAATTAATACTTAAAAAACCCCATGTTTTTTGAGCTCAGATATCCACTTTTAAGTGGATATATCTAAGAAGCCATAACAAGGAAAATAAGAAAATATTTGTAACAGAATAAAAATGAAAAGAGAATATATCAGAATTTGTTGTATGCAGCTGAAGCTTCTCAATACAATTAAATACAATGTGGTGTTTTGAATAAGGTATGAAAACAAATAACGGACACTAGCATAAAATTTTGTGAAATTTGAACAAAATATGTATTTTAGTTAATAATACTGTATCACATGTTAATTTCTTATTTTTTTTTGTTTTTTACAATATAGTATTTCTTCATATACTCAGAATTGGATTAGAAGTTTCAAGCCTCATTCAGTTCTTTTGTCCTTAAATCATTAAGATAACAAACTTTTTAGACTTTAGCAGTTTACTACATGCCAAAATATGTGGAAGTATATAAAAGTTTTGAGTGAATATAAATTAGAAATCTAGCTTTTTATCATACTAAATCAAACAGGCAGAATCAAAATATCATAAATTTTTTAGCTAGGCAAAAATAATGTTTCCTAAAGTGTGTGTATATATTATATATACTATTTATATACATGTATATAAAAGCTTTTCTACTATGATTGATAAAGCCTTGAGAAACAACAAGCACACAAAAAAAGAGATGTAGAAGTTGGAAAACAAACTGAATGCAATGGGAGCACTGAAAATGAAATAGCAAAAGTGAAACAAACTAAATAAAAATAAAACATTATCATATAGTCTAGTTGTTCTTAAACATGGCTGGTCATTAGAAATACATCTGAAGCTTTGGAGAATATCAACACATAAGCATTTGTATTTTTCAAAAAATTCCAAGATAATTCTGATATACGTCTGAATTTTAAAGAGTGATTACAAGATTTTTCTATTAAATGGTAGTTTTAGTGATACAGTTCAGGTGAGTCACTCAGTCTTGTCTGACTCTTTGCAACCCCATGTACTGCAGCATGCCAGGCTTCCCTGAGAATTCTATTATTTTCTGTTGACCAGTCATGATACAATGGTATTAAGCAGATAATAGTTACATAATCACAATAGTAAAAAATGTTTATCAGTTTTCACAATCAATAGCCAGACAAAAAGTAAAAGATGATTACAGTTGCAAGCCTTAATGGAAACATGATTAACCTAACTGTATAAAATAATTACATACACTTTTGGGAGTTAAACAGAGTGACGTGGTAAGTGGAAGTACATACAAGCACATACTTACTTTCATCTTCCCAAAAAGTCTGTGTCTTTTTGTTAGTGCATTTAATCCATTTATATTTAAGGTGATTAAGAATATATTACCATTTTCTTAATTGTTTTGGGTTTGCTTCCTTCTCTTGTGTTTCCTGCCTAGAGAAGGAAGACCCTTGAGGGAGTCATTCAGATTTGACAAGGAAGTCAAAAGCTTTCTGGATAAGGAAAAGTTAAGAGAATTCATCACCACCAAGCCAGCTTTGCAACAAGTGTAAAGGAACTTCTCTAGGCAGGAAACACAAGAGAAGGAAAAGACCTACACAAAATATTCACAGTGTCTTATGTTACATAGAAATAAATCTGACAATGTATTCAAGAATATGTGGGGAAAGTTTTAAAACATTGAAGAGCATAAAAGAACACCCAAGTAAATGGAAATTATAAAACGTAATGGTTGGAAAATCTCAGTAATTTGGTTAGGTCAAATCATCCTCGAATAATCAAAAAGCCAGTACTTTCCAATCAGCATTCCAGGAAGAGTTTTCAGGAGGAGCAAGCTGACTCAAGAAAGCATAAACACATACAAAAGACCAGGGGCAGCTCGGGTAATTTTGAAAAACAACAAAATATGTTTTTTTCCTGCAAACAGCAAAATTTACTGTTAACATATCCTAGTGATTAAGACAACTTAGTTGTCTTAAACATTAAGACAAGAACTACAGCAAAGAAGCAGAATAGTCAGCCTAGAAATGGATCCTCATTCATTTAGAACGTTGAAGTATGAGTAAGATAACACTGCCAATCAGTGTGGAAAGAATGGATCGCTCAAAAAATACGGTCAAGATCATTGCTTATCCAAATGTAAAATTCGTTAAAATGGATTCTAACCTGCCGCAGATATTTGTGTGCACTCGTGTTTACACACACGCGCGCACAAATACACGCAGAACTTCTAACTGGATTTAAAGCCTTGAAAAAACTTGGAAAAGTCAGTAATAAAAAGGACACAATTTCTACAGAAGGTTTTTCTTTTGGAAAATGCCCCAGTTAATACAAATCATTTTAAAGTTTCATATTGCCTAATTCAAATGAAAGGTTTTTGTACCACATACGCACAGGGAAAAGACAAAAGAAGCAAAACAACAAGCCCCATGAATGAAGAGTTAAGAGAAGCCATTAACGGACGAAAGATATGTGAAATACACAATGATCCAGAATGAATATGGAACACTCTCACATTATAAACACATGCATCCCAAACAATAACACTGGGAAAACGTTAATAAAATGTCAACCAGAACTGTGAAATGATAAACTTTTGTTCTTTAATCAGCTGGTTTGGGGTACCTTAGTAGGCAGTTGTAGCAAACTAATAGTCATTTTTTATTTCTTAAAACTTTTCTACAGGAAGTATTGCCAAAATAAAAAAATTGACATAACTAAATGATAATTGTGTGTAGGCATGCCGTGTTATTCTCTATGCTTTTTTCCCCTGAAGTTGAAAATGTCATGATTTAAAAAGTAGAAGTAAATAGCAATCTTCAAATACTAAATGAATAAAACGGAAAAGCTATTCAACTGAGGAAGCTAGAAGGTGAATATTAGAAACTTAGTTTCATGTGGTAAAATGAAAGTCCTAAACAGCAGTATCAATAAACCCTAAATTAGTACACTGAAAATGAGTACAGTTAAGAAAATTATCCTTTAAGTTTAAAAAGCAAAACTGAAAAATCCAATTAATAAAAAAGATGTATAATATAAGCAGAAAATATGTGAAGGAGACAAATTATGTAAAGATACACTGATATAATTTTTAAATGAATAATGATGCAATTGGCTGTTTCATATTATTAATACATTTAAATATTTTGAGAATTAGAATAATTTTCCAAAAAGAATGAATCCCCTGATGTAAATCCAGGAGAAAAGTCCCACTCTTGTACATTTATAATTTGAAAAGTGTATATTATATAATTTATAAAAGTGGAATACACAATTTAAAAATGATCAACATTGTATATCACATTAGTACAAATTAAAATAATGCAATATATTATCACCTACCACTCTTTACTTCAAATGAATCCAAACATATTAAGGCATATAAAGTTTCAGTGCTACAGCTAGATGGACCACTACAAGGAAATGGGAAACGATGGGGAATCTGGACATATCAAAAGCAGAAGCATCACTCTGTAAAAGTCCACAGTATCTTTTTTTTTTGTATGTCTCTTAACTTGTCTTTCACATTAGACAGAGAGCATAATGAAAGCAAGCAAGGATTTGGGGGGTTTTTTGCTTTTATATTCCTTAGCACTTAGTGAAAATACATAATTCTGGCAAGGTTGTAGGTAAAAATTAAATCAGTTACTTGGCTGGGAGGAATGGACATTGGAAAAGCTCCAAGGAAAACAATTTTGCAGTATTTATCAAAACCCTTCAAAACATTCTTTCTCTTTTCTGTAATAAACCCATTTCTTAAGATCCAATCTAAAGAAATAATCAGAAATTCAAGCAAAAGTTTTGTCAAATATGGTCATCTCCTACAATAGTAAAAAACTAGAAACCATTTAAATGCCCAACAACTAAGAAAATACTGGTAAATTACAGTATGTCATATTATGTGATCTTTTAAATAATCATGATCAAGAACTTTTAGTGATATAGAAAAATTTCTTATGATATAGCATGAGTTAATTTTTTCCAGTTAAATAAAAAATAATATCAACTATGTGACTAGTAATCAGAGAAGAGGAACTAACCAAAATGCATGTCTTAAAGAGCTAGACTAAAGATTCATTTTTATTCTCTTGTTGATGTTGGCATGCCTTTTCCATGGCTTTTGGAAGAGCATGCATTATGTTATGTGTTATGGTCATGAAAGACACTTTAATTTTTTTAAGATTTTTTTTGACATGAACCATTTTTAAAATGTTTATTGAGTTTGTTACAACATTGCTTCCATTTTATGTTTTGGCTGCGAGATGTGGGAGCTTTATGTGGGAACTTAGCTCCCTGACCAGGGATCAGACCCACAACCCTTGCAATGGAAAGCGAAATCTTAACCACTGGACTGACAGGGAAGTTCCATGAAAATACATTTTTCAAAGGTTATTTTATTTTTTCATCAGTGTTAACCTTTGTTTTGTTATGTAATGCTTTGATTCAACAAATATCACTATGTTATCTACACTGCACTAGTCAAAGAGTCATTGGGGAAACCAGTGTGACAAGAAACCATCAGATAACATGTTTGCAGTCTCTTTAACATAAAGGCCAAAAGGCATACAAAGTCCTGTTAAGGGCTGATCATCTCTTGTGTGGACTATTATAACAAACTCTTACTGCATCTGTTAGTTACCTCCTACTATACACCCTTCAGTTTATTTTTTGCACTGTCATCAGAATGCTTTGCCTAAGCACAAATTTGGTCATGCCTTTTGTTTCCTAAGCTTACTTGTTTGCCCTTTGCCTGCAGCACTGATTCTCAACCCTGAATGCTCATCAGAATCACTCTGGTGAATTTTTTTTAAAAGCCCAGTGCCTCGTCTTTTCTCCTCACTGAGCCCCTCTCCTCTGGCCCTGCCAAGCTCCTGATGTAAGTGTTCTTGACTGGGGGGAAGATACCAATTTCTTAAAGCTACCCAGAATAATGATTGTGATTACGTTTCCAGTCCCATTTCTTACCACTTCCCCTGAGCAGATTCTGGATTTCATGTCTTATTATCTCATAACTGTGTTTACCTATGATTCTGTTTCTCCCCAGAATGCACTTATTATCTTGAGTTCTTCTAGTCATCTTTTTAAATTTTGTTTAAATGCTGCTGCTAAGTCACTTCAGTCATGTCTGACCCTGTGCGATCCCATAGACTGAAGCCCTGGGATTCTCCAGGCAAGAACACTGGAATGGGTAAATCCCCCACAAAGTAAACCTTCAGTGATACCTTAAGGCAGAGTTGGGTACTCCTACCTAATCTTCTCCAAAGAAGCCCCAACATAGTCATGCCAAGAAGGATTAGGTTCTGCAGAGAGTGAACCAGTAAGGAGATAGGTGACACAGGCTTTTGACATTTCAAAGTAGGACCATCACTCTGATGGAGTCCTCAATATACTGGTAAATGTCGCTTTAGCTGTCTTCCTCTCACACTAGACTACGAGCGTCTTGAAGGCAAGGGTTTTGTCATGTTGTATTTCATAGCACTAGGTCCAATGTCAAGAAGTTTGCAGGTATTTAAGCAATTATTTTCTGAGTAAATATAAGAAATAGTCATTAATCCAGTGCGTGATAAATGCCATATATATGGCACAGAACAAAATATGGTAGGGAATTGAAAAGAGAGAAAATTTGCTAGGTGACATCTTCATCTCATCACAGTATAATGGGAAGCTTTGGTTTCACATAGACTATTGGAGATGAGTTGCTAGTTGTGTGACCAAGTTATCTGATCTTTCTAAACTTTCACTTCTCCTAGTGTAAGGGTAAAAAACTTGACTTCGGAGGGTTGTCTGGAACCCAAAATGTGCCTAGCAGATACAGGTGGTCCATGAATTTGGTTGCTGTCTCTCTTCTTCACTGTTTACACTATCATAGTTAATTCTTTCTCGACAAGCTATATGCTTCTTGCAGGCAGAGACAGTATCTTACTCATTGGTACTATTTCCTGGTATAGAATAATGAACACACAAACCATGTGATCAATAAATAGTTTTGATTAAAGAAGAAACTGCATGAGGTAGAAGGTTGGGTTGCATTTGAATATATATGAAGATGTAGCATGATGGTAAGAGGAAGTAATGCTGAGAATGAAAAAAGGTGAAGAATAAATGAAATGTGGAAACTATAACAATCTAGGCACAGGCTGTAGAAGAAAAGTCAACTCAGTAAACTAGATGATTCAAAAAAGAGATTTAACAGAAGAGCTTGTGTATTTGATGTCATACCTAAGAAACCACTATCTAATTATGAAGTTTCAAAGTTATGAAGTTTTACACTTCATAATAAGTTATGAAGATTTACTCCCAAGTTTTGAAGTTACGAAGATTTACACCCAAGTTTTCATCTAAGAGTTTCCAGTTTTCGTTCTCACATGTAGACAGTTGATGGGAACTCAGTATTCTGCATGTAAATATTCATTTAATTCACTTGTTGTTAGTATAGTATTATCACCTTTAACTGCCTAACTTTCCCTGGTCTGAAGAATGTCCGTTTAACTATTTTCAGAGAACAAATCTTCTCTCTTACAGGATGGAAGCAGTAAAAGCATCCAGCTGCACCAAATGGAGAATGGGGTAAAGGCACAAACACTGCTATGTCAGAGCACCAGGTGCCGCCAATAATTAAGATTATCTGTAGTAGAAATTGGCCTGTTTCACCTTGCCCACAGTTGCTTTGAGAGCCAGCATGCTGGAGTCCAGTGAGTAAGTTGACTCTTTTTATGCGATATTTTAAAAAAATTGTGTTGCAGTTTATCTTCTCCTCTTCCTTTTGGTCTTAAGTCTTAAAGTCCATCCTGTGTTTTCAGTAAGAATTCATGAGGGAGCAAAAGTAAATATGTTTTTATTATGCCGTTTTAATCTAGAAATCAGAAGAAATATATTTTATTAAATTAGCTATTTCAGAAAAAATTCCAGAGATAGCAAAATTTAAATTACATCAACAAATAGTGTGAAATAAGAGTTTATGGTACATATAAGAATAGTTAGTAAACTGGGAGCCTCCAAACATGAAAACTATGTGAACTTTGAGGGCATGAAGTTACAGGATGGATTATAAAATGAAAATGTGGTAGTTGGTGGATATTTATTATGACTGGTTATTACAATGGGGGTTTTCCAGACAGTGAGGGATTGGTTCACAGTGATTATCTCATAGCATTTTGTGGGAAGATGACTTCAATTTCTTTTACAATTTTCAGGGGCATTTATAAAGAATAACCTAAATTAAGTTTTCTTTATGTTCATGAAATAAGCTAGATTTTCATTTTCCTATGTGACTTACATGGTTCTGTCTGCTCATGGCATTTTCGAGTTTGATCTCCATTTTATATTTAATTTTAACTCTTGGAGTAAAGTTGAGCTGTGCTCTGTGAGTTTTCTCTGCTGTAGTTCAACTTACTTAATAATTAGTGTTAATTCCTCTTCCATTCTGTTATGTTTTCTAACAGTCTTGGTTTCCAGAGTTGTGAATCTTTTTATTAAAAAAAACTGACTTTATGGATATCTTAGTGATGAACTGAGAGGTTGTTTTAGAATCTTGTCAGAGATCATTCTGAACTGGAAATTAGTTTGTTTAGAAAACTGTGTGGTATAATTGGATGAGAAACTAGAGCTGAGGATGCTGGCCTTGGATATTACATTCCTTAAGAGAAAAAGCTTTTTACCACATTTCAAATAATGGCTGTTCCCATCACCTGAGACCTGTATGAGGATGTACAGATCATCACTCATCACAGGTGTTCTGTGAATGTGCGTAGGCAGCTACTTTTCTGAAAGCCTTTCTTATAGCAAAAGTCCTTAAAAGAGATGTCTGTATATATTTTATCATGCTCACTCCCCAGGTGATAACATTTACTCCATGACTCTAAAATGTTATCAGAAAGAAAATGGGTCCAAAACTTATAACTGTCTCTGACCTATTCTTGAAGCTTGGACTCATTTACCTACCGCTTTTGGTGTCTAGCAGGCATCTCAAAAAAGAAGTCTTAAGCACATCCCACCTGTTCTTTTCCAGGTTGTTTCTGTCTCGGTAAATGACTCTACATTTACTGTGTTGCTCAGGCCCAGCTTTTTTATACTGAGTTATAATTGACATAATGCTAAATTAGTTTCTGGTGTGCAGCTATAATGATTCAATGTTTATATTGTGAAGTGATTGTGAAGCGGTCACCACAACAAGTCTAGTAAACATCCATCACCATGCTCATAACAAATGAGCCTCTTTCTCATAAAATCTGGGCCCTTTTCAGACCGCATCATCTGTCCTGGGCCCTAGGGCCAGTGAGGTCCCTGTGCAGGCCCTTTACAAATTGTTTCTCGTTCACCACAGCCCCATTAGTCTGATGGGCATGAGCCCCATTGGTTTACAAGCTAGATGTTTTAGGGTTTCACCTCTCAGGGGAAGATCTTAAAAGTCGAGGTGCTTAATGTGTGGGATGAACCCTTTTGTCCTCAGGCAGAAGCTTCAGGTTCAAGTTCCTTCCTGATCATGCCTGGCAATGCTGGGTGATGGGGCTTTTGGTGAGGTTAAGGTCTCAGCCTTTTCTATCTACTTCCATGTATTTGAGCTTTTTTCTCTTTGGCCAGATATGGATGTACTCTGTGAATTTCTTAGATTTTCTACCCCGTCCCATTGGATAGTTTTCCATATGTAACTGTAGGTTTAATGTAACCATAGAAAGAGGTGAGTTTGAGATCTCTTTACCTCACTATCTTGAGCCAGAACCTTAGGTAGTCACTATAGAAAAATAGTTTGATAATGGTTTCCTGTCATATGTGTTTGCTGCTTGAGTGTGGGACTCTGCCATGGTTATTCCTGATCTACTTCTAAAACCATATACTGATTTTTGTGTATTCATATGGGTAAAATTTAAAATGATATTTCTTAATTTTTTCTCTTGTATGTAAAAGGTTATAATTGTATATAAATTTTACCAAATAATTTATAGATTGGTTAAATTTGTGTATAGGTGAAATTAAATGGCAATATTTTAATCTGAATAATTCTGATTATTTAAAAGTATTACTCTGCATTCATCCATCTATGCCTTTGATCTGGATGAAACATTGAGTGTCCTACCTTTGCAAATTAATCTCCAATTAAAGCTGCTCCTGGGAAGGTAGGTGGATGCTGATAATTTTAACCAGGAACCATGAAATAGCTGATTTCATTTAGTACTTGAATGTGGTTGAATGTCATAGACTTTCCAGCATAAGGTTTTTTGCAGTAAAATTCAAAGGAACGAAGCTCTGGATATATTACTTTTAAGGTAACTCAAACAGAAGTATATATTTTGTGTACTTTTTAATGCCAGCTCTGAAAATTAAACGCCCAAATCTTTCCTAGTGAAATAGATGCTAGTCTATTTTTCTTGTTTTGTTCCAGAGTACTGTATCCTTTTAAATAAAACATTTAAAAAACACTGTAATATTGGAGTGTTAAAAAAAAAAAAGTAGGCAGTGGAAAATTTCAAGCCTACAAACATAGACTACACAACTCAGAATCAAAGTTGCTTAAATAAGAAAATGATAAGAGTTTCTTTCTGAATTGTACAGTGTGTGCATCCCAGTCACATGGCAAACTGTCTCAGACTAGAAGCTACTTTTGACAAATATCAATACTTCTGCTTAAATGCCAAAAGATTCTGCCAATCTCCCCTCAGTAGTGTGGTTAGCTGAAAGACTAATGATAAACAAAATTCTCTCATTTTGTGACTTCCTATTGATATGCTTCATAAACACCTTTCTTCCTAAAACAAAAGAGCAAGAAAAACCTGAATGACAACTTTGCAGTTCATCTGGGATGATGCCGTCATCCCTAATCCGAGATCCTTGAGGCTCCTGTGCTTCAGCTTTCAAACTATACAATGCATAGTTTAATCAAAGGACTTTTGCTTCTGCAGATGCAAGTCACTGGTGAATCAGTGAACTAGACCATTGTCTATATTTTGAAATAAATTATAGAACCCAGGATTTCTGTAGACAGATCTCATTTCAAAAAATGTTTGAAAAGTAAGGCAAAATAATTTTCATTAATGATTTTAATTAAATCTTTAACCATTTTTACCCATTGTTGTTAGTTGAACACATAGCTGCCTGGAGGCCAAAAGTATTCTGTATGTTCCTTTTAAATTGAGGCATAATGGCAATAGAATACTAATTTCAGGTGTATAGTGTAATAATTTAGTGTTTATATGATTACAAAATGATCACAAGAAGTCTGGTTAACACCTGTCACCCTATGAAGTAGAACATTTGTTTTTCTTATGATAACTTTTAAGATTTACTCTTATCAACTTCCAAATATACAATATAATAATTTTATTCACATCCTGTACATTACATTCCCATTACTGATGCATTTTATAACTGGACTCCTATCTTCTGATGCCCTTACTCATTTTGTCTACTCACCTCCCACCTTCTGCTGCTGGCAACCAGTAATCTGTTCTGGGTATCCATGAGTTTATTTATTTATTTTTATATAAGTGGGATGATACAGTACTTGTCTTTCTCTGACTTATTTCGCTTAGCATAATTCCTTCAGGATTCATCCAGGTTGTTGCAAATGGGAAGATTTCATTTTTTTTTTTCCTGAATAAGGTATACCATGTCTATATCCATTTATTTATTGATGGACATCAAGGTTGTTTTCATATCTTGGCTACTGTAAATAATACTGCATAGGGGTGCAAATATCTTTTCAAATCACTGGTTGCATTTTCTTCAGATAAATACACCAAAGTGAAATTGCTGGATCACCTGGTAATGCTTTTATTTTTTTGAGGAACCTCCTCTGTTCTGTAGTGGTTGGACAAATTTACAATCCCCCAAATGGTGTACAAGGGTTGCATTTTCTTCGTTGTTGTTGTGCAGTCACTAAGTTGTATCTAATTCTCTGCGACCCCATGGACTGTAGCATGCCAGGCCTCATTATCCCTCACCATCTCCCAGAGTTTGCCCAAGCTCATGTCCATTGAGTCAGTGATGCCATCCAACCATCTCATCCTCTGTCACCCTACATGCTCACAAGCACTTGTTATTTCTTGATTCTTTAGAATTTACCTGCCAATGCAGGAGACAGAGGAGATGTAGGTTCGATCCCTGGGTTGAGAAGATCCCCTGGAGAAGGAAATGGCAACCCACTCCAGTATTATTGCCTGGAAAATTCCAGGGACTGAGGAGCCTGGTGGGCTACAGTTCATGGGGTTGCAAAGAGTCAGACATGACTGAGCACACACGTGGTTATCCTGACAGGTGTCAGGTTATCGTGTAATGGTTTTAAATTTGTATTTCCTTGATTAGTGATACTGAGCATCTTTTCATGTACCTCTCAGCCATCTGTATGCCTTCTTTGGAAAAAATGTCTGTTCAGATCGTCTCATTTTTTAAATTGACTTGTTTTTCTTCTATTGAGCTGTATGCGTTCTTTATATATCAGAAACACTTCTTGTATGTACCGTGACTATGAGATTTCTCAGAAAGCCCCATGAGCCGAGCTTGGTCCTGTACTTTCCACTTAGCATCACAGATGGTTCTCTCAACATGCCCAGTTTACTCAGTGTTCTGTGAGCCTCTGCTTTGAATGGGATGTCCCAGGAGAGCCTGTCACAGGAGCTCTCTTCCTCCCACCTTACCTGGAGCAGGTAATGTGTTATAATGAACCCTACTGTTAGCCAATGGTAAAGCAAAAATGATTTTCCCCTCCTTAAAAAGGAAGCCGTCTGGATGGCGAATGAAGGGAAGGACTCCCTTCCTCATGGAGCTTGGAACCCACTGCACTGAGGCCTGTAGGAGAAGCCCCGATGTGTCACTTGCCTCCCACACATCCCCAAATGGTTTTCTTAAATTTGCAAAGCAGACGTCTTTCATTTTCTTTTCCAAGAAATGAAGTTTTAAAGGTCAATGATATTGGAGAGAATTTAAGGGTTCTTGAGTAGCTGTTTCTTGAAAGAAGAAAAGCAGTCTTATATTTTTGTCTTTGGAAATACATTTCTTCTCTTTTCCTTTGTCTTCTACATCTCAGATGCTTGACTTCTGAGCAAACCTAAGGCTAATAGGGGCCAGGTTAGTTCAACGTTAGAGTGTGTGGAAGTACTTCTACTTTCTTATAGTACTGATATATCCTAGCAAATGCTGCAAATTTCTAATAGAGAAGAAAAAAGCAGCAGGAGAAAGATTATCTAGTACAACTTCAATTAACTTTATAAAATTCCTTTTTGGTAAAAGACTTGCTGGTATAATTGCTGTTTGAGAAATTTAGGAAGAGGATCAGAATTGAAAATATAAATAAATAAAATATTTCAGTAGAGTCAGAGGTAACTAATCTGTATTCCTTAGCTCTGTGAAGCCGGATTAAAGCAAAGACTGGAGTTGTCGTAATTGATCCATATCTTTGAGATACCACTGTTGAATATAGATCACATTTTTCCAGAAAAATTCAGATTGTCTCATCACCCAAGAATGCTAGAATGACAAGCTAGCAATAATGCAAAGACTACTTTCTCCCTTGACTTCCTCAAATCTTAAATAAGCGCTAGTCTCACTGCAGTTACTCTCTGCTCAGCCTCACACTCACCTTAGACCTTTGTGACCTGAACTCTCCCTGAGTCACTGTGAAGCCCACAAGGACACAGATTTAGACGCATGACCAATGCTTTCCTAAAACGCCCATCAAAAGTCTCACCCTAGAAAACCCAGAACCTCAAGGCTGAGCGAACTGAAGCCCTGCTCCCCTCAAAGGAGAGGGGAAGTGGAGAATCTAAGTTCACTGAGGCAAGTTGAGAGGAGCAGCCCTCGCTATCATATCCCTTTCTCACAACCAGTACTGTGGTCGACAATCACTACTGTGAACCAAACTCTGGAAATTTTATTGGCCACTATAGCAATTGGTTGAACTTTGCAAGTAAAGGGGTAAAAAATTCAGTGTATGTGAGGGCGATCTCTCTTCTCTATTAAATGCAATTGCTAAAAGAATAATGAGGAAAAAAAGGGTAGAGGGAGTTGTTTTCCCCTTGAGTAGCCGAGTTATTCTGTTGTATATCTTTCTCTCCTCCCCATCCTCCCCTACACTCTTTGACTACCATACTACCTCCGAACTAGAATGGCTCCCGGAGATTTACTCTCTACTTGGGACAGGAATGCTCCGTCTAGTTTGCGGTCCCTCCCTGTTTGTCTGTTTTTATTTCAAGAAGGCTAACAAGTTAACCTGGGCCCATCTGTTTCACTAGGGAATTGCTTTGAGATTTTAAGATGGAGTGCCAGCTTGGAATAAAAACATTCTGTGAATACTTCTCCTTATGGTTATTTTTCTCTTGAGAACCTTATGTAGAAGTGTTAGTTGATCTAGAACAAGTCTAAATAGTATAACAATTTTAATTTTACCTTTCACATATTTATATATGACTCTTATTTGAATTATCTTTAATTTGCTATTGTTTATAAATATTATTCCAGTGTACCAATATCGTTTGACTCTCTCATATGAACAAAATACTGAATTAGGTTTGAGAGAATAGGAAATAATTCTGTGTCTAATGAAATGATAACCTACTTTGGAAGATTAAACAAATAGGTCAGTAAATAAGACCAAATAGTAATCATAACCACCATGAGGGTAGAAAACAAGATCTGAAAATATTAGTCATCTGAGGAAGAGTGTTTTTTTTTCTTCATGTAAGATTGTTAAGGAAGTTTTCATACAGAAGGAGGACTTTGAGCAGAATCTTGATGAACTAATAAAATGCCAGTAGCGAAGTTTATATCAATGGTTAGTTCTTATGATGAGAATGACAGAAACAGCAGGAAAAATTGGAAAATAATATATATGCTCAAACTGAAGAAGAGTCAATTTGTGTGAAAACGCTTAATTCAATGGAAGGAATTATATTGTAAAACTTGGAATGGAATCAGATTGTCAATCTGAGCTTATCTGAGTTCTTGGCAATTAATTCTGAATGAAATTGGGGCCACTCACTTTTAGGGAACAGGGATTCAAATGATTGCTGTAGAATGTTCATTTAGTAATGATATGGTTCGTTTAGTAATGATATGCTTGCTTGTTCTTCCCAGACCAAGGCCACATCTTCTCTTTCCATTAAAGGAGTCCCTTGTTTACCCTTAAGGTTTCCCTGGTGGCTCAGATAGTAAAGAATCTGCCTGCAATGTGGGAGACTGGGATCTGATCCCTGGGTTGTGAAGATCCTCTAGATCTTGGCATGGCAGTCTGCTTCAGTATCCTTGCCTGGAGAATGCCATGGACAGAGGAGCCTGGCGGGCTACAGTCCATAGGGTTGCAAAGAGTCAGACACAACTGAGTGACCACACTTTGCTTACCTTAAATCTGTCAATACTGCTTCTGGAATATTCTCAGCATAACATACAATGGACCGTGCCCTGTCCAAACCCTTCAGTGGCTCCTTGAGGCTTATGGAATAAAGGGAACATGATTTCATGTGACTCCCCAGACCCTTCATGCCTGGGAGTCTGTCTCTGCCCCAGAGTAGTATGTTGTCAAAAATGGCAACCCACTCCAGTATTGTTGCCAGGAGAATCCCATGGACAGAGGAGCCTGGCACTCAATATATTGAGTGTCCTTGGAGTCCAAGAGTCGGACACGACGTAGTAACTAAAGAGAGAGAGACATGAAGGGTAAGTGATGTTACTGGATGAGAAGCTGAAAAAGAATTTTAAATGTGAGAACTGATGTAAGTAAATGTAATACAAGGAAGGCGAATTGCACTTGACTCTACCCTGAGTGACTCAGAAAATGGTGGTAATCATTTAAAAAGCAAACCAGAAGAAAGACAGCTGAATCAGGAAAAGGAATCATTTTGCATTTCTATATGAGAAACTTACAGGTAAAAACTTGGGGTTGATAAACTCAAGTTGATAAGCCAGGTAAACTCATAGGGTTGATAGTTGAGGCCCAGAACTCTGCAGAGTAAAAGTAGATTTTAAAATTGAAGTTTGATAATGTTGGGCATAATGGTGAAAGAGGAATCCACACAAATTATTAAAATTGATGAAATTATGGAGAAAGTGGTGCCAGAGATCCTTTGGGCATTTTATAATGTGCACTGTTAGTAGGTGGGTATAAGAGGCAGGCAAAAAGAGGCTCCTTACCAGAGAATATGGCTCTAACAAGCCTCTTCAAAGTAGAATTGTATACACACACACGCCTCTACACTCAATCTTATTACACAGCACACCCATTTCCCTTTCTATTTCCCTATCCTACTTGATTCTTCATAGCACTTTCCACCATCATTTATTTATTCTTAATGTGTATGATAAATATCTCCCCCTCATGAGAACAGAGACTTTATTTCAATTCGGCTGTATTTCTGCTCCACATGGAAGGATTTAACGAGGGTTTGTTAAAATAGCTGAATATAGAATAAAGGCATAAACTCACACGGTGCTTAGACATTTTGTTACAATAGTGAGCATTTAATATTTGGAAATGGAGAAAAAGAAATGATGCACTTTGCGTTCTGGTAGGAGGAATTCTTAGGCGTTTTCAGACCCATTGCTAAAAAGATGGGTCTAAAAAACCCAATTAAGTTAAGAGGCAGTAGTCTAGAAGGGGATTACAGTCTCAGGGGAAAAGGAGAGTGAGGGATCTGGGGATGCAGGGAAAGGATACAACTAGTGTTTTGCAAGCATGAAATGGGAAAAGAATCATGATGGAGATTGCAGTTAGGGACAAGGAATTTTAAATTCTAGGTCCTGTCTTAGTTCCTTTTTCCTCTCTCCTTCAGTGATTTATTTTCTATCCACCCCTGTGACTTCAGTTGTCATCCAAATGAAATATATTGAGTGTCTAGCTCTAAAGAATTCAATGAAATTTAGCTATCACCTTTTCAGTATTATGATTTGTTTTATATGCAAAGGCCTCCCACGCAAGTTTTCTGACGTCCTTAGATAGCTCCAGACTTATCATTCCAATGCTGACCTCAGGCATCTCAGACTTAACTTGTTCAAAACAGAATTTATAAGTCCTTTTTCAAGGAAAAGCTTTTGTGCTTTTCCTTTGCTTCAGTAAAGTGCTTTGTAAATCCAGTCTTACATGTTAAGACAGAGTCATCAGTTACCATTTCCTTCTGGTCACAGTCCGAGCCAGTCACCATGCCCTGCTAATTCCCATTCAGAAATATCTTTAAAAGCTGATGTTCACTCACCCATACTGCTGCCCCTTTATCTTTAGCATAGGTAAAGAGGTAGTAGTTACCCCCTAACCTATGAGAGCACCCTTCTGCTCTACTCGTCAGCTGTTTGTGCATCTAGACTGCTGTCTACGCTGCTGCCATTGCCAGTTTTCCTAAAACTACAATCATGTCACCAACATTGAACACATCTGTTGGTCCCTAATTCACCTCAGGATCAAACCGCCCATTCTTTTCCTACGTACTGTTCGTTGTGCTGGAGGCATGAGTTACCGTGCTGAGTAAGGCAGTTGAAATCTACCCTTCTATCCTGGCTCCCACCACTTCATGATCATCTACGAGCACTTCAGTGCCATGTCCCTTTGTCCTTCCATATTGGGTTGTTACCATCTAGGAGTACTCCAGGCTTTTTCACAGTTTCCTGTTTCTGTCCATACTGATCCCATAATCTAGGAAATCATACCTACCAACCCCAACTGAGAAACTTCCCAAATGCCTTTCCTTCTCTGAAACATGTGTATGTCCATGGCCAAAATATTTCCTCTCACCTGTCCTAGGACTCTGCTTATATTTCTATTATAGTATTAATGTTTATTTTTCTCTTTTCCCTTTCGTGTGACTTCCTATAAAAATCTGAAGCCATAATACAGAGCTTGGCACTTTGTATATGCGGAATGAGTGTAAAGCAGTTCTGCCAGGCATTTGAGTATTATGGAGATGGGATGAAGTACAAGCACAGATTTTGGAGGGAAATAAAGTTAACTAGAATTCTTAAGTCAAAAATTTTTGTTGTAGAACATGAGCAGTCATTTAATATCCTTTATCAAGGAAACTTACTATAATGGAAAACTTCAAGCAATACTCAGAATCAAAGAAAATAGTGTTATGAACCTCCCATTACCAGTGTGTCTAATCTTTTCATCTATACCCTGTTTTCCTCCTCTCCTTAAGAACTATTCTGATGCAAATCCTAAACTTCATCAACTTTAATCCATTAATAATTTATCATGATCACTGAAAGATAAATGTTCTCTATTTTTATAAGACCTTACAATGTCTCAGATTTCTTAATGTCATCATCCAGTACATATTTTCCCAATTATTTCTAAAAGCAAAAGTGTCTGCCTGCAACCCGGGTGACCTGGGTTCGATCCCTGGGTTGGGAAGGTACCCTCGAGAAGGAAATGGCAACCCACTCCAGTACTCTTGCTTGGAGAATCCCATGGACAGAGGAGCCTGGTAGGTTACAGTCCATGGGGTTGCAAAGAGTCGGACACAACTGAACGATTTCACTTTATTTATATGAACAGATATTAATGTGCCTATGGATAACATGAGAATCATGTTAAAATACAGATTCTAAGTCAGTAGGTCTGGGTCAAGGCCTGAGAGTCTGTATTTCTAACAAGCTTCCTTCTACCTAGTACCAGAGCCATGCAGGCTACACTTAGAAATGTGATTGTAGAGCATGTTTTTTGGTTTTTTTTAAATTTTTAATTTTTTTTATTTTTTATTTTATAGAGCATCTTACATTTAGGATTTTTCTAATTTCATCTTCATGGTGTCGTTTGCCATGTTCCTCTGTACTTCGTGATATCATGTAAATTCACGGTTATATTTAGAATTATAGTTCTGAACTATAATTCTAGATTTTAGATTGATACACAACAGCATCACCAAAGAACTTAACAAAATCTTCATGTCCAAGTCATCTCCAGACAAGTTACTCAGAATAAAAATCTTTGATCCTTTTATTGATCAGTTTTTAGAATGGTGAGTTATCTCCCTATCATCTTCCAAAATGTTTTATTTGAATATACTTTACATATATTAATATATCTGTATCTATACATTTAGATGTACATATAAAACCCAAATTCTTAATAGAAGAAGTATATGTTCTGTAATATATATTGTATATTGATGTATTGATAAATCATTTACATGTAAAACAGGTTGCTTGTGGTGGTGGTTTTTCCTTTTTTTTGTTCTGTGTCCTTTTAGGAACTGTAAAAGCATAGGAGTCTCGGTGAAAATGTGCCATCAGCAGCAGAAAGTACGTTTTAAGCCTTGGCCCTGACAGCTCTGCCAAGGTCTGACCTTCCCAAGCCTGGCCTTCTGCCTCCCCAGCTGCCAGTAGGGTTGTCCCCTCTGAATCCCTGGGGCCTGTGCACTGCCGAGCAGGCATGCCTCTCCACTGTGGCCTGCAGGATAGGGAAATTATTTTCTCCTCACCCCTTTCCCCTGTTAGGCTAAGCATACACTTCTATCAGGGACAGAAAATTTTTCTTCTAAAATGATGCTGCTTTCAGTTCTATAAAATTCTTTGAGGCAAGAAAATAGAGGGACTTGATCGCTGGCAGGAAATAGAGGAATTGGAAAATGTGGTGAACAAAATTAACTACTTTTTCTTCTGT
Source organism: Antilocapra americana (assembly GCA_007570785.1). NCBI lineage: Eukaryota > Metazoa > Chordata > Mammalia > Artiodactyla > Antilocapridae > Antilocapra > Antilocapra americana. The sequence continues at coordinate 29,707,081 of ML663565.1, forward strand.
CATTTATTGTTGTTGATGCGTCTTGTTTACTTTGCCAATACAGCTATAAAAAGAGTATTTACATTAAACCCCAGCATTAAGCTTGATTTTGTAGAAAAACAACTAGAAATTTTCTGGATGTGGATGGCTAAACATATGCATAAACCACTGAAGATTTACAATTAATCTGAAAATTTAGAGATATTTTCTTATGTGCATTTGTCCATAGAAGGGTTAAAAATTTTAAACTACAATCTGTCTAGTAGTCAGAGGTAGTATTTAAGCAACTTGCTTCAAATGAAAATCATCTCCTTGAATATAACAACTGACTTCAAGTGGGTTTTTTGTAACTGTTCTTCTACAGAATGGAATTTTAAGCATAAAACCTATTCAAGATCAGGGTCCTTTAGAAATTTCATGTAAACTAGCTCTGATTTTTCAAACTCAGAAGCTTAAAATACAATGAAAACTAAAAATATTGCCACAGAATGAAATATACTATGTGGTTGTCTAGAGGCTAAATTTTGTTTTCAACTGCTCTTGTTGGTTTATATCTATTATACTCTCACCACGATGTCATGAAATACATTGTGAGGAGTGGGTACTTTAATAAAAGTTTAAGTGGTTTAATAATTATGGTGATTAGACTAACACTTCATAAATTACAAAATATATTGAATGTATATATGCTTATACATCAACTCAAAAACTCATTCATTCCTTATAATACCCCTGGGAGACAAGTGCTATTATTTTGATACTTTTTTTTGAGATAGAAACTGAGGCTCAGAAGAATAAAGGCTCATGGCTGGAAGTCAATCTTTTGGAAACTAGAGCTCAGATTTTCTGATTGCAGATTTTGGTATGCTTTTTTTATGCATAGAATAGATCCAGATGAGATCAGATCTGAGAGGCATAACTAGGTTTAGGACTAGTCATGTACTGATTAAATAATCAAAAGTGATTTGCTAATGATGTATAATATACATAATGTACATTTAAGATAATGACATTTAACAAATTTAAGTATCTTTACTTCTTTAATCTTATTTTAGTCTTCCAAGAAATCTGAGTTAATAACTTTAACACCCAGATGAGTAAACAGAGGTCTAATGAATTTATGGGACTCATTCAAAACTATTAATTTACATTGTGACAAAGCCAGAAAAAGACTCACTTTGTGAGGTTTCAAAGGAACTCTTCCCACTGGAACCTCTTCATTTGCAAATACTTATCTAACCTAAAATTTACCAACAAGTTCTGAGCTAGTGACCTGCAATTATCTTTGGATTACAGAGCTGTTTAAACTTCTATGGGGGAAAAATGCATATAAAAAATAAATGTTTCTTCTAAAAAGGAAAAAACCCAAAATCTTACATATATTTGTAGTTTGTAATAACACAAATTTGCCACACTGTTTTATGTGTACTGCTACCTTATTCATTGATTTAATACTATAGCCCAATATTTAGCCATAAAGCAAATGATGAAATAAACATTTGGTGCAAATGATAATTGACATCATTTGTTTCCAAAGGTAAGGATGTTGACCTGCTTACAAATTACCCTCTGAGAAACATCTTACGTCATTAAGACTTGTTATACTTCTAGAATTTTCTCTCAGATGGATTTTGCACAGAGAAAATTGAACATACTGTGCACTTGAGTCCCCAGGGCCTCATGAGCCACACAGCTGTGAAAAGCTCTTCTCTTGAAGTGAATTGGGCCGAAGTAGAAAGGTTTATTTAGGCTCTTCCATGAGATGATTCAGGAGGGAAATAGTTTTCAACCCAATTATTACCAGCTGAGTTCAGAAATCTGTCTTGATACCCCCATGTAAGGGGAGATTATTTGGATATCTGATGCTTAATGGAAATTGGGGAGGAGGGCTCTGATATTTAAAAAGGAAAATATTCAGCTAGGTCTCACACTAAGCTTTTAGGCACTTTTGTTCTGATAGAAGGAAATAACTCCATTGCTCAGAGTGACACCAAAGATTCAGTGTGAATCAAATGTGTTTTGATCATTCTGAAAGTCTGCTGGAAGCTTTAGACAGTCCATCAGCAAGCTAGCCATGTGACCAACCAGAGGTGACTTCAGAACTGCCAGTTTCCCAAACAGGGAAGCCTTCCAAAGAGCCATATGCCACTAGAAATGTCTGTCACAATTTAGCCTCTGAATGTAATGCTTGCTTTCCAGCTTAAGGAAATGGCAAAATGCTTTTGCTTCCTACTGGAATTCTCTCTGCATTCAATTAAATTATGTTATTTAATGACCAGTGGGTACAATAACTAGTTATATATATAAAATTATGTCACTAGGAAACAAGATCCTAAACTTCAGCACATAACTTTGTTGAAACATAGCAGTGTTATGGTATTTAATTGCTCTAAACCTTCCCAGTCCCCTCAAAGTCTTAATTCTTAAATAAAGAAACCCAGGCATAAAGATACTAAAATATCATGCATATAGGTATAAGATAAATATCTCTGTGCTTCCAGGGCTGTTTGCATGTTAACAGAGGCCAAGAAACTGTTAGTGAAAATAATGACACTCTAGGGAATTACCTTCAGGCACCAGTGAACAGGAGGTAAAAGTATATTTTAGGGCCCCTAAATCCCAGAAATCATACCATCAACAGATGACTTAATCCAGCTATATGTAAGTTTGGTTCCTAAATTGGGACTACTAGGTCTGAATGCCTATAAAGAAATAATAATAATAATATAATAGAAAAAGACAGAATCAGGAGGTATAGATTACTTTCTGATAAATGACAAGCCTTGTAAATTAAAATGACCTTCTCGGCTGACAAAGCTGAGCACTTGTTGGTTACAGCAGTCTGTCCCAGAAGTATGTGTGTCTGTCACAAAAGGAGCATTTTTTTTTTCGAGTGGAAAGTGAAAATATTAACTATCACTACAGTGAAAAGTGCCATGAGCATGAAATATAGGGTAAGAGTATAAAGAACAAAAAAATAATAAAATGTAAGGAATTAATATAACTAAAAGAAATAATGAAAGGAAAAATTAAAGGAAATAATTTTAAGAAGTTCCCAGCTATTCTAATGTATGTTTCTATTGTTAGGAAAGGGGAGAAAGCTGTTTTGATCTTCATATTTAAAGATGTTTCCTGACCCACCCTCAGCGAGATACAGATGTTACATTGTGAAAATCATCCTCCCCCGCAAAAAATTGAACAAACCTCACACTCTTAACCAAAATACCTTGTAATCTGCTGCCAAATAGTGACAGAGATAGACAGAGACACCCACAAAGCAATTTCTCCATGAATAAGCAAAGTTTTTGCTTAAGGATCAAGCCTGTTGATTGAATTCCATTTCATAATACACTCAATTGACTACCATTGAGATATATTCACTATGCAAATAAAATGGGGGGAAAAGAGGAATTTTCAGAATAGCTAGAAAAAGGAATAGAATTTCACTGAACAGAGTAAATAAAGAGTCGGAGTACTCAGAGCTTTTTCAGTACTTTGTGATATTTTTCTTCCTAATTAGTTCTCTACCATATTCCTATGTGCATAGGGTAAATAGTTCACCATATTTGTAAATGTAAAATGTTATTAAGTCATATTTTTAAGCTTTGATAATACAGTATTAATGTTGTGGAGGAGAGACTCCACTCCATTTTTCCAATGTGTTTTTAGGAAAGCTCAAATACATAGCATCATTAGAAATCATGGCAATATACTTCATGCAGATTGAACAAAATGTATCTGAACATGAGGAAAAAGATACATTGGGAAACTGTATCACATTAGCTAAGATGAAATGCTCCAATTTTTACCTCCATGCATATCTAAAATTTGGGGTAAACTTTAGGCCTCCATTAAATAACCTAATTGGCTAACACAATTACAGACATAGCTCATGTTCTGTTGCTCATGCCAGACTCTTAAGGGAGTAATAAAATTAGTTTAAGACAGAGGGATAAAAGGCGTTCTGAAGGTTAATGAAGCCAAGGGTAACAAAAAAGGAAGATGTCAGTTCTGGCACACCAGCTGTGTATTTCAAGTACATGAGCAGCTGCCTCCTGTCTGTGGGACTATTACTATTAAATTTGTCAAAGCAACAGCACCTAATGGAGCTTTAGTTTCTTTTCTCCAATAGAAGGACAATTTCTTTGAAAAACTTGTAAGAGGATTCTTAAGTTCATGGAAAACTCATACTTTAAAAACCTAGTTTCCTTTATGCATCCTACACTTAGACCTTCTGTTTATTGCCATCATCAAGTCTAATTATAAAATCCTGAACAGATCTGAGTATAGATGTTTAGGGAAAACCCATTTACAGTACCAACTATAAGGGACAACCCAAGTACAGAAAATGCACAAGCCCAGCATGAACAGGCTATGTGATCCCTGAGGGCTGAGAAAGACCGCATAGCCAGGAGAATCTCAGTCAGAGTCAATGAGTGAACCAGATATGGCCACAGAGGAAGAGCTGGGAATTGGGAACCAGGTACCTGAGCTCCCTTTACCAAATAGAAACAAGCCCTGTTGACACTGGCTCATGATCCTATTCCCTTCAACACTGGCAATTGTGTGCTAAGATGGATTGGTTGTCTTTCTGATTATTACCCTCTATTACTGACTTGCTGATAAAAATTCCAGTATAGATTTTATATAGTTGGATATAAATTCCAACTTCCCTGGTGGCTCAGTCAGTAAAGAATGCCTGAAGTGCAGGAGACCTGGATTCAATCCCTGGGTTGGGAAGTTCCCCCGGAGAAGGAAATGGTGACCCACTCAAATATCCTTGCCTGGGAAATCCCATGGACAGAGGAACCTGGTGGGCTTACAGTCCATGGGGTTACACGTGTCAGGCGTGACTGAGCAACTAAACCCAAACCTGCTGTTTAAAGTAAGTAGTATCTTTGTAAGAGAGAAATTCTGAGGCACTAGAGGCTTAGGCAAATGGCAACAGTGGAATTAGCTATCTGTCCAGCAAAAATGTTGATTCTCTTCTGTTGGAGTAGAGTTTTTGCTGCAAAGCAACTGTCCAGGTGAGAGCTTGATTTTACAGCCACAGAGAACTGAGGGAAGAGGCATCTAACTGACTGCAGACCAATGCTGGTAGAAGTGTCTCATCTCACTTCTGGATGCATCCCCTAGAAAGGGGACCACCTCCCATATGCAGTGTACTTTCTCTCTTCCCTTCTTAGCAACTTGTCAAGATCCAGGGAAAATGAAAACCATGTATGCTGCTGCTGCTGCTAAGTCGCTTCAGTCGTGTCCGACTCTGTGCAACCCCAGAGACAGCAGCCCACCAGGCTCCCTCGTCCCTGGGATTTTCCAGGCAGGAACACGAGTGGGTTGCCATTTCCTTCTCCAATGCATGAAAGTGAAAAATGAAAGTGAAGTTACTTAGTCATGTCCGACTCTTAGCGACCCCATGGACTGCAGCCCACCAGTCTCCTCCATCCATGGGGTTTTCCAGGCAAGAGGACTGGAGTGGGGTGCCATTTCCTTCTCTGAAACCACATATAGAAGATGGCAAACTTTTTTCCACTGAATTTCTAAGTTGAGCAGCCATCTGCAACATTCAAGATTTGCTGAATTTGCAAACTGACCAGTGCTTGATCTCTTTCAATCTAATGCTTGCTAAAGTGTCTCTCCTATTTTCATCATTTCTCCTAAGAGCTATGGCAAGGGGTTGGTTGTAGCCTTTCCAAATCATTATGTGTGACAGTTTAACATTTTGTCCCTATAACATGGAGCAACAGCTTTCCCACTATGAAACTACTATGCCAGTGCCACTTGAGTTTTGTGTTTTTGGTCTTTTAAATGATACTACTTCAGTTCTCTTTGGGGAGGTGCTAGTTCTAGAAGGTCTTGTAGATCTCCACAGAACTGTCCAACTTCAGCTTCTTTGGCATTAGTGGTTGAAGCATAGACTTGGATTACTGTGATATTGAATGGTTTGCTTTGGAAATGAGCAGAGATCATTCTTTTGTTTTTGGATTGCACCCAAGTACTGCATTTTGGACTCTTTTGTTGACTAGGAGGGCTACTCCATTTCTTCTAAGGGATTTTTGCCATAGGACTAGATATAATGTTCATGTGAGTTAAATTCACGCATCCCAGTCCATTTTAGTTCACTGATTCCTAAAATGTCGATGCTCACTCTTGCCATCTCCTGTTTGAATTTACCTTGATTCATGGACCTGACATTCCAGGTTCCTATGCAATATTGTTCTTTACAGCATTGGACTTTACTTCCATCACCAGACACATCCACAGCTGGCTGGTGGTTTTGCTTTGGCTTCGTCTCTTCATTCTTTCTGGAGTTATTTCTCCACTCTTTTCCAATAGAATATTGGGTACCTATTGACCTGGGGAGTTCATCTTTCAGTGTCCTATCTTTTTGCCTTTTCATACTGTTCGTGGGGTTCTCAAGGCAAGCATACTGAGGTGGCTTGCCATTCCCTCCTCCAGTGGACCACACTTTATCAGAACTCTCCACCATGACCCATCCATCTTGGGTGGCCCCACACAGCATGGCTCATAGTTTCACTGAGTTAGACAAGGCTGTGGTCCATATGATCAGTTTGATTAGTTTTCTGTGATTGTGGTCATCATTCTGTCTACCCTCTGATAGATAAGGATAAGAGGATTATGGAAGCTCCCTGATGGGAGAGACTGACTGTGGGGAAAACTTTATTTTGGGGGGCTCCAAAATCACTGTAGGTGGTGACTGCAGCCCTACAATTAAGACACTTGCTCCTTGGAAGAAAACTGTGACCAACCTAGACAGCATACTAAAAAGCAGAGACATTACTTTGCCAGCAAAATCCATCTAGTCAAAGCTATGGTGTTTCCAGTAGTCATGTATGGGTGTGAGAGTTGGACTGTAAACAAAGCTGAGTGCAGAAGGATTGATGCTTTAAAACTGTGGTGTTGGAGAAGACTCTTGAGAGTCCCTTGGACTGCAAGGAGATCCAACCAGTCCATCCTAATGGAAATCAGTCCTGAATATTCATCGGAGGGACTGGTGCTGAAGCTGAAACTCCAATACTTTGGCCTGGATGCAAAGAACTGACTCCTTAGAAAAGACCCTGATGCTGGGAAAGATTGAAGGCAGGAGGAGAAGGGGACAGCAGAGGATGAGATAGATGGATGGCATCACTGATGAGATGACCATGACTTTGAGCAAGCTCTGGGAGTAGGTGTAGGGCAGGGAAGCCTGGTGTCCTGCAGTCCCTGGGGGTGCAATGAGTCAAATACAGCTGAGTGGCTGAAATGAACACCATTTCTAATACCAGTTTCTTTATAGGTATAAATAAACCTTGAAAGTGTAACAGATAAATCCTGCAGTTTAGGGTTATCACAGTATCTCACTCAAATAGCAACTGAAATCTGAGAAAGAAAGAGTTCTACTTGACACAGTTATTCAGGGACCCAAGCTGACAAAAGTTTTGCTCTATCTTTATGGGGTTTCCAGTTTACCTTGCAAATCAGCATTTAAGCCCAGACATGGCAAGTGGTGAGAGAGTGCACATGGACCATTTTTAAAGTCTTTATTGAATTTGTTATAATATTGCTTCTGTTATATTCTGGATTTTTTTGGCCATGGGGAATGTGGGGCCTTAGCTTCCCCAGCAGAGTTGGAGCCCTCATCCCCTTCACTGGAAGGTGAACTCTTAATGACTGGACCACCGGGGAAGTCACTAGTAACCCCTTGCTGAACATTTACAGCCCAGTCTCTTATAAATATCTATTTTAATCTTCACATTTATCTTTTAACATAGCTAATGTTAGCCCTATTTTGTCAACAAATGAACAAACCCTGTATCTCAAGGGGTTTTGCAGTTTGGCCAAGTTTCTATGTGATACGATCACACTCACATTTTCAACCCAGGTTTTCTTTCTGTGCCAAAAGCCAGAATGTGATCTTTTGGCACAATAGCCCATATGTACATACCTCTAGCAATAATTTGGAAGCTCTGGTCAATAGCATAATCAGAACTGAAAATAGAAAGAATAAGTATATTTCTTAGAAATGGCAAGAGTGTTTATTTTTCATGTTATGTATATATGCCTAAAATATTTGATAGAAAATGGCACAAAACTTTGATAGTTTTCCTACATATTATTAGAAAAAATGCTTTCTAGTATTTTGCGGATTAGAATTTAAGTAGAAATATTTTGGAAGGCAGTTCTTTTAACCTATTTTTATAGAGTTCTTCTAAGCCAAAAAATTAAGTATAGAAAGGAATTAAATACATGTGTTTTGGTCTTATTTATACAAATGAAAGATTGGAGGCAACATAAAAATATTTAGTAATACCAAGTGGATAAACATCCTCTTAATGTAATCTCACAGAACTCTAAAAATTGATGTTCATATTCATTTAAAATACTGTAATATATAAAATGCTTATGACAATTTTTAAAAGTATACTAAATTATTCATACAGTATGAATATAACTCTTTATAGCTTATTAATCAAAAACAAAGCATGACATAGAGAAAATAAGAATGTACAGCAGACATTAATTGTGGCTGTTTTTATGTGAAGGGAGATTCATTGCTTTTGTCTTTATTTCTTTAATTGGGTATATTTTTCCTCACAAATTGCTTGCATGGATGAATTTTATAGTAGAAAATATCTGACCTTTTATTTCAATGAATGTGGCAGGGAATTATACTTGTAAGAGTGATTAATGTAATTATCATCTGCAATCAGCACTCTGGGTATAACACCTTCTATGACCTACTCAATAGATGCATAATCATAAATGTCTGATACACTAACTAGCTCCTTAAACCCTATCAAAGTATGTAGCTTTAAACATTTCACTTTAACCTACTTCTGTTACCTTTTTCTAATGTTGAAAATTAAAGTTCTGGACACTTAAAATATAGTTGTACATCATCAGTAAAATCATTATCATTGACAGCATACAAATGTGGATATTTAGCATAAGTACTCAAAAGATCTAGGTATGTTGTTTCAGATCAGCCTCCTAACAAATCCAAAGACTTCTGATATACATTTATGTTTAAACTACTGTAGATTATTTTGCTTAGCAGTCTCATCTAAATCTTTGGCCAGTTTATTCTAAAAGGAAGGCAAAAGTGGGTATTTTTATAGCGAAATGTACTTAGTTGAAGAACACAGTTCAGTTCAGTCGCTCAGTCATGTCTGAAACCTTGTGATCCCATGGACTGCCAGGCATCCCTGTCTATCACCAGCTCCTGGAGTTTACCCAAACTCATGTCCATAGAGTCGGAGATGCCATCCAACCATCTCATCCTCTGTCATCCCCTTCTCCTCCTGCTGTCAATCTTTCTCAGCATCAGGGTCTTTTCAAAAGAGTCAGTTCTTCACATCAGGTGACCAAAGTACTAGCGTTTCAGCTTCAGCATCAGTCCTTCCAATGAGTATTCAGGACTAATCTCCTTTAAGATGGACTGATTGGATCTCCTTGAAGTCCAAGGAACCCTGGAGTCTCCTCCAACACCACAGTTCAAAAGCATCAATTCTTCAAGGCTCAGTTTTCTTCACAGGCCAACTATCACATCCATACATGACTACTGGAAAAACCAGAGCTTTGACTGGATGGATGTTTGTTGGCAAAGTAATGTCTCCGCTTTTTAATATGCTGTCTAGGTTGGTCATAACTTTTCTTCCAGGCAGCAAGAGTCTTTAATTACATGGCCACAGTCACCATCTGCAGTGATTTTGAAACCCCCCAAAATAAAGTCTGTCACTGTTTCTATTGTTTCCCCATCGATTTGCCATGAACTGATGGGACCAGATGTCATGATCTTAGGTTTCTGAACGTTGAGCTTTAAGCCAACTTTTTCCTTCTCCTCTCTCACTTTCTTCAAGAGACTCTTTAGTTCTTCTTCACTTTCTGCCATAAGGGTGCTGTCATCTACATATCTGAGGTTATTGATATTTCTCCTGGCAATCTTTATTCCAGCTTGTGCTTCATCCAGCCAAGCATTTCTCATGATGTAATCTGCATATAAATTAAATAAGCAGGGTGACAATACACAGCCTTGACATACTCGTTTCCCAATTTGGAACTAGTCTATTGTTCCAAGTCCAGTTTTAACTGTTGCTTATTGACCTGCATACAAATTTCTCAGGAAGCAGGTCAGGTGGTCTGGTATTTACATCCCTTGGAGAATCTTTGAGTGTTTGTTTTGATCCACACAGTCAAAGGCTTTAGCATAGTCAGTAAAGCAGAAGTAGATGTTTTTTGGAGCTCTCTTGCTTTTTCAATGATCCAATGGATGTTGGCAATTTGATCTCTTGTTCCTCTGCCTTTTCTAAATCCAGCTTGAATATCTGAAAGTTCATGGATCATGTACTGTTGAAGCCTGGCTTGGAGAATTTTGAGCACTATGTTGCTAGCATGTGAGATGAGTGCAATTGTGTGGTAGTCTGAGCATTCTTTAGCATTGCCTTTCTTTGGGATTGGAATAAAAACTGACCTTTTCCAGTCCTGTGGCCACTGGTGAAGTTTCCAAATTTGCTGGCATATTGAGTAAAGCACTTTCATAGCATCATCTTTTAGGATTTGAAATAGCTCAACTGGAATTCCATCACCTCTACTAGCTTTGTTTGTAGTGATGCTTCCTAAGGCCTATTTGACACTGAATTCCAGGATGTCTGGCTCTAGGTGAGTGATCATACCATTGTGACTATCTGGACTGTGAAGAACGTTTTTTGTACAGTTCTTCTGTGTATTCTTGCCACCTCTTCTTAATATCTTCTGCTTTTGTTAGGTCCCTACCATTTCTGTCCTTTATTGAGCCCATCTTTGCATGAAATGTTTCCCGGGTATCTCTAATTTTCTTGAAGTGATCTCTAGTCTTTCTCATTCTGTTGTTTTCCTCTATTTCTTTGCATTGATCACTGAGGAAGTCTTTCTTATCTCTCCTTGCTATTCTTTGGAACTCTGCATTCAGATGGGAATATCTTCCTTTTCTCCTTTGCCTATCACTTCTCTTCTTTTTACAGCTATTTGTGAGGCCTCCTCAGACAGCCATTTTGCCTTTTTGCATTTCTTTTCCTTGTGGATAGTCTTGTTCCCGGCCTCCTGTACAATGTCATGAGCCTCCATCCATAGTTCTTCAGGCACTCTGTCTATCAGATCTAATCCCTTGAATCTATTTGTCACTTCAACTGTATAGTCATAAGGGTTTTGGTTTAGGTCATACCTGAATGATCTAATGTTTTTCCCTACTTTCTTCAATCTAAGTCTGAATTTGGCAATAAGGAGTTCATGGTCTGAGCCACTTCAGCTCCCAGTCTTGTTTTTGCTGACTGTATAGAGTTTCTCCATTTTTTGTTGCAAAGAATATAATCAGTCTGATTTCAGTATTGACCATCTGGTGATGTCCATGTGTAGAGTCTTCTCTTGAAGACTGCAACACAATTACTCATTTTAAGTATCCTTACCCCATAACCACTATGCATTTATATTTGATTTTGATACTTTATAGCTATTAAGTACCCTCTCCATACTGGAGAAAGCTTTGGTAAGAACTAATTTTAAAGTGCTATGGAATTATGACCATTTCCCCCCAATTTTTTCCATTTCTACCATCTCTTTAAATAATTATACATCAAGTTCCTAATTAATACTTTGTTTTAGTTCAACTTTTTAAATCCTGATATCATCATCAAAAGAATGTCAGATCCTCTTTAGCAAAGGAATTATATTGTTATTTGGCATGTTCTGGAAGGGGAACACATGCATACCCATGGCGGATTCATGTCAATGTATGGCAAAACCAACACAATTGTAAAGAAAAAATAAATAAATTTATTACAAAAGAAATTGAACCATGAGCTTCCTTATTTCCATTGTACAATGGTTCAATTCAATCCTCTATTAAAAGCTAATATTTATTTGTGTCTTTTTCTCAAACCAAAAACATATCATGTGTCACCCTCTTTTGGAAGTCTTCCCTGACCTTGCACGCTTGATCAGTTGCCCTTCCTCAGGGTTCTAGTGACCTTCATGCTTCTGCCAATGGTGGGGAAGTTCCATTGCTTTAAATAAATGGTAAATTAACATATGACTAAAACTCAGGCAACTCAACATGGAGTCTACCTAAATCATTATTGACTTAGCTGAAGTCACACATGAAGGAAAATGAACATTACACTGGACTCATGAAAAATCTCAGCATCTAAGATCATATCTATCTATATGACCCTCTTAAAAGTATTACCATGACTAAGGCCACATAGTCAATTTGTTGTGACTGTCCTTATTGAAAAAGCAATCAATCTCGAGGCCTCTAAGCTTAAAAATCTGGTACCCAATAGCATACTCCCATTATTTCCTCATTAAGCTTGTCCAACGTGACTAATTACCTCTATGCACAAAGCTGTATTATCCTAATCTCAGGCCATCTGAATTATGCTTGTAAAATAGATAAACTTTAGAGCTGTGAAACAGGAGACAACTGCCAGGTCTGGAATGAGGGTGGTTAAGACTTAAAGACAAGCTTGACTGGTCCTTTTGTTCTTTGTTGACTTGAATCATCTTGAGGTCTCTAGTCTCCTTTCCCTTTTCAGGAGAGGAGATGGAGAGGAATAGGGGGAAGGGCCCTCAAATTAGGCTAAATGCTGGCTTCAGGTCCGAGAAAGATCCTCCACAAGAACAACGGCCAGTGAGATGAGGTTGGATAAGTATCATCTAACTAGATCCTTGGGTTCTTTGATAAAGGTTAACAATGTAATGACTGCAGTCAAAGGGTACATTCTCTTGGCTTGTTTACCAAAATTATTAATGAACAAACCCTGGAAATATACCATTTGGGCACAAAAAGAAGTGCAGTTCCTTTAACACGAAGTAGGTTGGAGAAGACAGGCCCCACTGAGTCATCCAGACACTCTGAGGCACCTTCCACAGCACCCAAGTGCTTCTTCTCTGGCAAGCAGCCAGCGCACCGCCTCTTCTGTCAGAATCTCTAACCCACTTAGCAGTCTGTTTTTGGGCCTGGCCTTTTGTTTGTTTGCCTTAGCCTCGACTTGATTTAGTTAGACAACCAGCCCCAGCCAGATTCTTGTCATTCAGTATCACTTCCTGACTCTTTTTATCTTATTTATGTCATTAATCTGTTCCTGACACCCTGGAGTTTGTCAATTATCATCTTCTGCATACGTAAACAGTGAAAGTCTCAAGATAAATTTAAATCAACCCCTTCAGGTTGGATTTCACAATATTTAAATGTATTAAAAGCTCACATGTCAAGCTTGTAATTTCAAAGAAATGTATGGAGAATTATTCTCTAAGGTAAAGAAGCCTGGAAGAAAACTGAGAGACTTGTGTATTTGACTAAGGATTGCACTGAAAGTTAGAATCAGATCTGGGTCCCAGCTCTCACAAAAGCTTATTGTGTCATTTCAAGCAAATTAAATCCTCTAACCTTCCCACTTGAATTTCTTGTCTTTCCAACTGGAATGTTGAACCTAATCATCTCCATGTTGTGACCAGCTTTAAAATTTCACTAAGTTAGGTTATACCATCACCAGCATTATGAGCACCCTGCCTCTACATAACTTAAAAACACAAATGACCTGTAACTACAGAGGATTCCAGTTCCACCTGTGAACTATACCTCTCAGCACACATGCCATCTGCACAAAAGTTGTAGGCTTTTGCTCTGAACAGAGACAATTGTAACTCACATGAAATGAGACTGGTTAATTTTCCATTCTGCTTTACAAACATTAATTCTGCACTTTTAAAGGTTGAATAATCATTCCTGGTTTTTTTTTTTTTTTGGTAACAGAGTTGTTACAAAGATTAAATAAGACAATGCCTATTTTGGTGCTGGTATACCTGGAGACAGAAAAGAATGAGTTTGATTTTCAATATCTAAATGGAATTACAATAGCCTTTAGGCCATTGGCTATTATGCTCCCAAACCATGTGAGACATTGAATTAGATGTAAAGTTGCTATTCATCAAATAACCTGTCTATCTTCTTCACCCCCCCCACCATTCCCCACCACCCCTAGCAAGGCTATAAATTGGTGTGTAGCAGACCTTGTGCTCATAATTAAATCCACAGTAGTGCATTGTAGGGCTTCATGCTTGATGGCAGCCACGAGAGCTTGATAACACCCAAGAAGGAATGGGTTAAGAAGAGAAGTGCTGGAGGCCAGTTAAAAAGGTATTATTACAGTAATGTAATAGAAATGCTTATGACTCAGAAAATGTTATTAGCAGTGAGGCTAGAATGAGGTGGATGCACTTGAGAGACATTTATAAGGTAGAATCATCAATAGTAAGTGATTAAGTGGATGTGAGTGGAAGAGAGAGAGAACAGTCTGCCAGGTTTTTAGCTTGAATTGGGTAGAAAATAGTGTCATTTACAGAGTGAGTAGAGGTTTTGTACATATTAAGTCTGAGATGACTGTGAGCTATCCAAATGTCAAACAGATGGCTGGATATGAGAAGCTTGAAATCAGAAGCAATGTGAGTTCTAGAAATACAGCACTCAGATTATAAGTGAAGTCAGGGAAGTGCATGTCATTCTGTGGATGAAAAGGGCTAGAATAAGATGAGACTCTAGAAGAGGCTCTTGGTATTTTCATTGTTTAATAGTAGAGTTCAATAGGAAGAACAGATAGTGAGAACAAGGACCAGATGACAGGGATATTGGAACAAAACCTGGAGAGGTGATATCATGAAAGCAAGGGCAGAAAGTATTATTAATAAAAAGGAGTCATCACAGCAAAAGAGACTCAGATGTATAGAACAGTCTTTTGGACTCTCTGGGAAAGGGCTAGGGTGGGATGGGAGAATGGCATTGAAACATGTATATTATCATATGTGAAATGAATCGCCAGTCCTGGTTTGATGCATGAGACAAGGTGCTCGGGGCTGGTGCATTGGGATGACCCAGAGGGGTGGAATGGGGAGGGAGGAGGGGGGAATTCAGGATGGGGAACACATGTACACCTATGGCGGATTCATGTCAATATATGGAAAAAACCACTACAATATTGTAAAGTAATTAGCCTCCAATTAAAATAAATAAATTTATATTTTTTTAAAAAGGAGTCATAAGCTGTATCCTGTACAACTGAGTTTTGGAATCAGAATTTTGGAGGCATCCATTTGACTGAGTAACATGGAGCCCATTGGTGAACCTGGTAAGAGCAGTTCCAGTGGACTACAAAGAGGGAAACTGAACTGAAACCTACTAAGTAGTAAACAAGAGATGAAGATGCTGAGATATTGAGCATAAGCAACTTTTGGTCATTGCTAAGTTTGACTGTTAATGGAAAAAATATTAGAGCAGTGAGGAGAAAAGACCATGATGTGATAAATGAGGCAAGGTTTTTGTCTATTTGTTTTTTAATATAGATAAAATATAATCATGTTAAAATGCTAATTGGAAGGAGCTGATAGAAAAGTCAGATTTGAAAAAGCATAAGTAGTAAGTGAAACAAGAAGTATTTGAGAGGACAAACAGATGGGATTATAAGCACAGTTAGAGAAGTTATTTATTCCATCATAAAAAAGAAAAAAATGTTAAAGACAAAAAAGCCTGGGTTAGTAACTACAAATCATAGTGGTAGCCAATCAGTGGCATCAGCTGAGCATGAGAAGGAGAATTCAGAGATTTGAGAAAAGTAGAGAAGTACAGAGTAAGAATGTTAGAAAAGAAGAAGAAAATTCAAAGGCATTCCATGAAGTAAAAGGAAAAACAGAAAAAGTAGGAGTGGAAACAGGGGTGAGGAATCATTAAAGATAATGGACATGTTCTGGGGATCAAAGTCACTGCATCTCTCTCCATTTCTCTGTGTGTTGCCTCATTAACAGCTCATTCATTCCAGTATAAGTTTCTCAAACTTCCCACCACCTCATCTCTTCTAACTTCTCCAGTTAGCTCCAAAAGATACTTTATTCTTTCTTTTCAGCTTAGATGGTTTCTCCTTTCTTTGTTCCATTCATAAGCTTAAGTTTTACTATAGTTACAGTTTGTAAACTGTAGTGTCAGGTTAGTAAAAAAAATACCTGCTTCAGGGAATGCAATCATAATTTGAAATGAAATAGGAATAACAATTCATGGCTGGCCACAATTCCAAGAAAATTATAGACTCAATTCCCCCATCCAGCTCATTAGCTTCTTAAACTTGATTGTATTGATAATTTAGGCTCCAATGAGTCAAAATTTAAAAACATTTCCAATGTTTGGATCATTTTTATGTGTTTGGAGATTAAATCTCTTGTCACATTTATAGTTCATAAATATTGTCTCTTATTCTGTAAGTATTAGCATCCTCAGGTTCATTGTAACAATATGCACAATAGTCAAGATCTAACAACAACCTAAATGTTCATTGATAGAAGAATGAATAAAGGAAGTGTGGTATATACATATAGTGGAATACTATCCAGCCTTGAAAGAGAGTGAAATTTTGCAATATGCAACAATATGGGTGAATCTTGAAGACATTAGGCTATGGAAAATAAGCCAATCACAGTAAGAAAAATACTGCATGTTCACTTATATGAGCTATCTAAAATAGTCCAATTAACAGAACAAAAGAGAAGAATGGTGATTGCCAGAAACTAGGGGTAGGGGGAAATGAAGAATTAACAATTAAAGGGCATATGGTTTCAGTTAAGCAAAATGAATTAACTCTAGAGATCTGCTATACAATATTGTACCTATAATCAATAATAACACATTATACACTGAAGACTCTGTTGAGGTTAGATCTCATGTTAAATATTCTTATCATGAATAAATTCTAACAATAGAATACAACTTTAAAATATGTATACTACCTTCATATTAGTAGTATCATATGTAGTTTGATAATACAGAAAAACAAAAAGAAAAAATAAAAATCATAATGCCATCACTCTGTACTTGTGCTCAGTGGTGCTCGACTCTTTGTGACCCCCTGGTCTGTGCCCACCAGGCTCCTGTGTCCATGGGGGTTCTCCAGGCAAGAATACTGGAGTGGATTGCCATGCCCTCCTCCAGAGGATCTTCCCGACCCAGGGATTGAACCCAGGTCTCCCTCATTGTAGGCAGATTCTTCACCATCTGAGCCACCAGGGAAGCTGAAATCACTCTGAGATAATCCCAAATAACCTGATAATTAACCTAGTAATTCTTTTTGGCACATACATCCCTGACAATTTAAATATCATAATCCTAGCAATATGTTTTTATTTTTTCTTAAAAATAACACAATGCTATAGCTATATTTGGCATAAAATTAATCATTGTAAGTATGTTACAATGCTTTAGGTACTGTTAGGGCACTGTTTTAGCTACATTTGCTGCAAAGGTTCTCAAGACACAAACACCAATAATGTCTAAATTAACATGGTATGAGTAAAAATAATAAAAAGAGATATAAATAAAATAATTCAAAAGCAAATGATTAATTCAAAAAAGTATCACAGTGGGAGAAGTGCCCTTCTAAGATCTTCATGAGAATTAACAGTCCCATGATAGAAGCCTAATGATTTCCTTAATTTGGTAGATAAGAAAATTGAGATGCAGGCTTCAAATAATTTCACACAGCTAATATGTAACATGGCCAGCATTTATACCCTGGTGGTATAAAAGGAGAGGCCATCTTCTTTTAGTTATCAGGTGATGCTTTTCACCAGCAGGACTTTATTTAGCAGAAGCTATGTACAAAGGAGTTGAGGAGGGCATGGCAACCCACTCCAGTATTCTTCCTTGAAGAATCCCCATGGACAGAGGAGCCTGGCAGGCAACAGTCCCTGGGGTCAAAAGAGTCAGAGAAGACTGAGCGACTAAGCACAGCACAGTACACATAAAGGCAGGACAATAAAAGTACACGATCTACTCCAGGAGCCAGATGCTTTCCCTAGTCGGAATAAATGGTCAGAATTAGTTCAGTTCAGTCACGCAGTCGTGTCCAACACTATGCGACCTGGTGGACTGCAGCTCGCCAGGCCTCCCTGTCCATTACCAATTCCCAGAGTGTACTCAAACTCATGTCCATTGAATTGGTGATGCCATCCAAACATCTCATCCTCTGTCATACCCTTATCCTCACACCTTCAGTTTTTCTCAGCATCAAGGTCTTTTCAAATCAGTCAGTTCTTTGCATCAGGTGGCCAAAGTATTGAAGTTTCAGCTTCAGCACCAGTTTTTCCAATGAATATTCAGGACTGATTACTTTAGGATGGACTGATTGGATTTCCTTGCAGTCCAACAGACTTTCAAGAGTATCCTCCAACACCACAGTTCAAAAGCATCAATTCTTCAAGGCTCAGCCTCCTTTATGGTCCAACTCCCATATCCATATATGACTACTGTAAAAACCATAGCTTTGACTAAATAGACCTTTGTTGGCAAAGTAATGTCTCTGCTTTTTAATATGCTGTCTAAGTTGGTCATAACTTTTCTTCCAAGCAGCAAGAGTCTTTAATTTCATGGCCACAGTCACCATCTGCAGTGATTTTGGAGCCAAAAAAAAAAAAAAAGTCTGACACTTTATTTCCATTGTTTCCCCATCTATTTGCCATGAAGTGATGGGACCAGATGCCATGATCTTAGTTTCTGAATGTTGAATTTTAAGCCAACTTTTTCCTTCTCCTCTCTCACTTTCTTCAAGAGGCTCTTTAGTTCTTCTTCATTTTCTGCCGTAAGGGTAGTGTCTTCTGCATATCTGAGGTTATTGTTATTTCTCCCAGAAACCTTGATTCTAGCTTGTGCTTCATCCAGCCCAGCATTTCTCATGATGTACTCTGCATATAAGTTAAATAAGCAGGATGACAATATACAGCCTTGACGTACTCCTTTCCCAATTTGGAACCAGTCTGTTGTTCCAAGTCCAGTTTTAACTGTAGCTTCTTGACCTGCATACAGATTTCTCAGGAAGCAGGTCAAGTGGTCTGGTATTCCCATCCTTTGAAGAGTTTTTCAGAGTTTTTGTGATCCACACAGTCAAAGGCTTTAGCATAGTCAGTAAAGCAGAAGTAGATGTTTTTCTGGAACCCTCTTGCTTTTTCGATGATCCAATGGATGATGGCAATTTGATCTCTTGTTCCTCTGCCTTTTCTAAACCCAAGTTGAATATCTGGAATTTCATGGATCATGTACTGTTGAAGCCTGGCTTGGAGAATTTTGAGCATTATGTTGCTAGCGTGTGAGATGAGTGCAATTGTGTGGTAGTCTGAGCATTCTTTGGCATTGCCTTTCTTTGGGATTGGAATAAAAACTGACCTTTTCCAGTCCTGTGGCCACTGGTGAAGTTTCCAAATTTGCTGGCATATTGAGTAAAGCACTTTCATAGCATCATCTTTTAGGATTTGAAATAGCTCAACTGGAATTCCATCACCTCTACTAGCTTTGTTTGTAGTGATGCTTCCTAAGGCCTATTTGACACTGAATTCCAGGATGTCTGGCTCTAGGTGAGTGATCATACTATTGTGACTATCTGGATTGTGAGGAACTTTTTTTGTACAGTTCTTCTGTGTATTCTTGCCACCTCTTCTTAATATCTTCTGCTTCTGTTAGGTCCATACCATTTCTGTTTTTATTGAGCCCATCTTTGCATGAAATATTCCCTTGGTGTCTCTAATTTTCTTGAAAAGATCTCTAGTCTTTCCCATTCTACTGTTTTCCTCTATTTCACCGCACTGATCGCTGAGGAAGGCTTTCTTATCTCTCCTTGCTATTCTTTGGAACACTGCATTCAAATGAGTATATGTCTCCTTTTCTCATTTGCCTTGATATTCTTTTCATAGCTATTTGTAAGGCCTCTAAAGACAGCCATTTTGCCTATTTGCATTTCTTTTTCTTAGGATGGTCTTGATCCCTGCCTCCTGTACAATGTCTTGAGCCTCCATTCATAGTTCTTCAGGCACTCTATCAGATCTAATCCCTTCAGTCTATTTGTCACTTCCACTGTATAGTTGTAAAGGATTTGGTTTAGGTCATACCTGAATGGCCTAGTAGTTTTCCCTACTTTCTTCAATTTAAGTCTGAATTTGGCAATAAGGAGTTCATGATCTGAGCCACAGTCAGCTCCCGGTCTTGTTTTTGCTGACTGTATAGAGCTTCTCCATCTTTCGCTGCAAAGAATATAATCAGTCTGGATTTGGCGTTGACCATCTGGTGCTGTCCATGTGTAGAGCCTCTCTTGTGTTGTTGGAAGAGGGTGTTTGCTATGTCCAGCGCATTCTCCTGGCAAAAGTCTATTAGCCTTTGCCCTGCTTCATTCTGTACTCCAAGGCCAAATTTGCTTGTTACTCCAGGTGTTTCCTGACTTGCTACTTTTGCATTCCAGTCTCTTACAATGAAAAGGACATTTTTTTTTGGGGGGGGGGGTGTTAGTTCTAGAAGGTTTTGTAGGTCTTCATAGAACTGTTCAACTTCAGCTTCTTCAGCATTACTGATCAGGGCATAGACTTTGATTACTGTGATATTGAATGGTTTGCCTTGGAAACGAAGAGAGATCATTCTGTCATTTTTGAGATTCCATCCAATACTACATTTCAGACTCTTTTGTTGACTATGATGGCCACTTCATTTCTTCTAAGGGATTCTCATCCACAGGAGTAGACATAATGGTCACGTGAGTTAAATTCACCCATTCCGGTCCATTTTAGTTCACTGATTCCTAAAATGCCGATGTTCACTCTTGCCACCTCCTGTCTGACCACTTTTAATTTGCCTTGATTTATGGCCCCAACATTCCAGGTTCATATGCAGTATTGCTATTTACAGCATTGATTTTACTTCCATCACCAGTCACATCCATAACTGGGTAGTGTTTTTGCTTTGGCTCCTTCTCTTCATTCCTTCTGGAGTTACTTCTTCACTGATCTCCCATAGCATACTGGACACCTACCAGCCTGGGGCGTTCTTTCAGTGTCATATCTTTTTGCCTTTTCATACTGTTTTTGGCATTCTCAAGGCAAGAATACTGAAGTGGTTTACCATTCTCTCTCTAGTGGACCACATTTTGTCAGAACTCTCCACCATGGCCCATCTGTCTTGGGTGGCTCTATACGGCATGGCTTATAGTTTCATTGAGTTAGACTAGGCTGTGGTCCATATGATCAGATTGGTTAGTTTTCTGTGACTGTGGTTTTCAGTCTGCCTGCCCTCTGATGGAGAAGGATAAGAGGCTTGTGGAATCTTCCTGATGGGAGAGACTGACTGAGAGGGAAACTGGGTCTTGTTCTGATGGGTGGGGCCATGCTCAGTAAATCTTTAATCCAATTTTCTGTTGATGGGTGAAGCTGTGTTCCCTCCCTGTTATTTATCTGGGGCCAAACTATGGTGGAGGTAATGAAGATAATGGCAAACTCCTTCAAAAGGGCCCACAAATGCACTGCTTCACTCAGTGCCCCCAATCCCTGCAGCAGGCCACCGCCAATCCACGCCTCCGCCGGAGACTCCTGGTCACTCCTGGGCACGTCTGGGTCAGTCTCTTGTGGGGTCACTGCTCCTTTCCCCTGGCCCTGGTGCACACAAGGTTCTGTTTGTGCCCTCCAAGGGTCTGTTTCCCCAGTCCTGTGTAAGTTCCGGTGGCTCTATGGTGGGGTTAGTGGCGACCTCCTCCAAGAAGGCTTATGCCATACCAGTCAGCTACACCCAGAGCCCCTGCCCCTGCGGCAGTCCACTGCTGGCCCGTACCTCCACAGGAGACACCCAAACACAGTTCTGTCTTAGTCTCTCTGGGGTCTCTGGGTCCTGGTGCACACAAGGGTTTGTTTGAGCCCTCTGAGCATCTCTGGCAGGTAAGGGGTTTGATTCTAAATGCATCCTACCTTCTTGCTGGGGCTTCTCCTTTGCCCGTGGACATGGGGTATCTCCTCAAAGTCGCTCCTGTGCCATGCAGCCACCACTCCAGGAAGAGCCAAATGCTTTCTCTAGTAGTAGTCATGGTTAGAGTAAGGTGATGGAAGGGATGAGACTAGGAAAGCTGATTGCAGATAGATTGTAAAAAGCATTAAATAGCATGCTAAGGAATTTGAATTTTATCCTATAAGCAATATGGGAGCCACCTAAGGATTTTAAGCAGAGAAAGACATATTTTTGTTTGGACTTCCAATTAATAATAGTAGTTTTGCTGGTCTTAAAGTTAGACATCACTTCTTAATTGTTTTCTTTGTATCATTATATTTTAACTTTGTTCATCTGAGTTACTGACAAGAACATTAACAGTAATAATAGCTTAGATAGAGCTAGAAAATCAGAACATAGCTCCATAGGGAAGTTGGGAAAATGCTAGGATAGACACTATACATCTTCGTCCAGATGTAAATGGCTTCAGAGCTTTTGCCACCAGTAGAAGGGCCATCTTCTTCCTGTTTCTTGTGTTGCCCATGCAGCTTTGATCTTACTGTAGAAGCTGAAGAAGGTGCAGGCCAAGGAGCCATTAGCTTCAAAGATTAAGTGGATACAGCCAATTAAGTAAAGGAGTGTGCCTTTACTTTGGGAGAAAATAGCTCCGATGAGGGAATATCTTCTGGTTACTTTGCCATGATAAGTTTTACTGCTTAATGAAATGCATTCTTTAACTTCATCCTCACTCCTTGAAGAATAACAATGATTTTACTAGAAAACACAATAAAATTTTGAATCAAGGATCTAATTTAAGATGTCATTTCCCAAACCTGAAAATTTTTCTTACCCACTTGGAAACCTGTCTTTTGGTTTTTTTATGATATTAGATACATAGAAGAAATGTTTTGAAGATTTAACAGTCTTATTTTAAATCAATATTTGCAGTTTATACCTAGAAAAACATAACAAAAGAAAAAAAAAAACCTTCTCCTAGAGCTGTTAATTGTTAAAAGGATTTGGTTGAATTTTCTGATCTTGATTTTTTTTTTTCCTTTCCTCTTTCCTAGTAAGAGTAGCAGAGAAAACCAAAATGACAAAAAGATGTTAAAAAAGGCATAAAGGATACAGCTGAATCATTTTCAGAACACTGATAATAGGATTTGTTCATGCTCTATTTTGGCAGATACACATTTGAAGGCGCAGATCATGTTTTCTTATTTGGCAAATTGGACCATTTCCTTTCTTAGTTAACTAAAAACAACCAGTCAGACTTGATGGGCTTCCTATGATTTTGCAGCTGAAGTCTATAGATCTCTGGACACTGTTATTCTGCTTCCTAGAGACCAAAGGTAATTGGTCATGGTTTGCCAAAAATCCAGTCTCAGAAGCATAATATTAAATTAAGGTGAATATGTATGCCCCCACACTTAGGAAACTTGAGTAGTATAGCAAATAAAAAGGGACAGAGGTTTTGCTCTTTTGAATAGATTAACAGCTAAAACTGAAGCTTGAATTTTTGGGCTCAGTTTTGCCACTCCCTTCTTATCGGTTTATGAGAAACTGTTGAAGCAGGAAAAGCCCTAGTCAAATATCTCACCTTCATCTCCTCATTTTCATCCCTCTGTTCTACACATCACTGGCATCCAATGCCAGCTGCCTCTTTTTTTTTTTAAATCGAATTCACACAAAGTTAAAAGTGAGTTGATATTGGTGGATGAAGTTTGGAACAAGCCAAACTTATCCCAAAGGAACAAAGCTCTGATGATGAACTTCAGGCAGAGCAATATCTGGATACTGTTCTGAGGCAGATGAGCCCAGGCGGTTCTCCGAGGTCTCCCTGAATGCTCATTACACAGCATGACTTTGCTCTTCTGAGTACAGTCACATCCTAGACTGCCTGGATTGGAATCCCAGGTTTGCTGCCTACATACACTCGGGAGCAGCTATGGAAACGTACTTGGGCAGAACACTTCTGGTTTTAGTGTTCTCCTCTCTATGGCTGAAAAAGTAATAATACCCATTTTGTAGCACTGTTGGAGGAGTAAAGGAATTCATAACACGTAGTGTGATTAAAACTATTTTGGCCACTGCTCAAGTACTCGGTAATTGTGAGTTGTGTTTACGTATACATTTTCCCCAGATTTTCTAAAGGAAAGACAAACATGATTGGCATCAATTTTGGTATCTGCTCCTAAGGCTCATTATTATTATGAAGAAAAAATACATAACGTTTTGATTTGCAATTTGTAGGTTCCAATATTTGCAATTTCCTCTACCAAACTGTTTTCACCGAGCTCGTCTTCTTAAAAAAAAATGGTGGTAGAGATAATAGAGATGCTGTGTCTTAATATCGTAGAAAAAGACTTGGACTTAGACTTATTTCAAATCCTTACTGTCATTGAAAACCTAGGTAGTTTATTAAATTTCTCTGAGTCTAAGTTAGTTCTTTGTAAAATGGAGGTAGCAGTTGGCCAGTTGGTTGGATCATGGAGGCATGTTAAGATAACTTATCCATATAACCAAATGAGGTACTAAAGAAAGAGCCTTGTAGGTTTAGGTTCAACCATGGTAAAAATTCTATATCTCTGTTTCTGCTTTCTACTAGATAACATTTCCTGCCAAGTGATCCATTAAGTGTGATCTGGGCTGAATGGATCTGCTTTCATAATGTCCCTTGGAAGGCTAATCAGCCAGTTTGCAGCACTGAGTAACTTTCTGTGCATATTTCTCCTTTGAGTTTTGTAGCAATATTTCTGATCTTCCTCCTACTTTTTTTGGTTGTTCTTTCTAGGTCGTTTATTATGGGCTTATCTCTTTTAATCATTTAAAAGTTCAAGTTATTCAGTATTGTTTTCTTGTCCCACTGCTGTTCATTCTGTATCTCCCTCAGATGGCCTGAGCAGCTTCAACTGCCATTTACAAGCAGGTTATTCCAAAAGACCAATGTCTAGGTCAGCTTTCTCTGCTAGACTTTGAACCAACCAGCTACTATGTATAAACCTCCATGGGATATCCCACAGTCATTTGAAACTCAATAGCCCAGCACTGAACTGAATGCCTACCCTACGTAGATAGTGTTTTTATTTTTTTATATTCTGTAATTGGAAAGGATACTACTCTCCACTCAGTCATTCAAGCCAGAAGCCTAAGAAACATCCTAGAAAACTGCTTTGTCTGTAACTTCAATTATCACCTCTTACATAGTTTTATTCCTTAGTAGCATTCCTCACAGCACCAGTTCAATCCCCTGATTTAATTTAGTTCCTTGTGACTTCTTGACTGAGTATCATATCCTTAAAGTGGTCTCTCTATGTTCAATATCGCATCCTTAAGTCTTTTCTCACATTGTGACCATAGTGAGATCTCTTAAGGAAAGACCGAATTTGTCTTTCTCCTGCTTAAAATTTGTAATGGCATCTCCCCACTACCCTCCCCACTACCCCTACAATTACCCATGGCAATTGTAGTGGCCATGATAGCTTTTATGACAAAACTTAGAATGGTGGTGGTTTAGATACTAAGTTGTGTCCAACTCGTGGGACCCCATGGACTGTAGCCCACCAGGCTCCTCTGTCCATAGGATTCTCCAGGCAAGAATACTGGAGTGGGTTGCCATTTCTTCCTCCAGGGGATCTTCCTGACCCCAGAGTCAAACCTGGGTCTCCTGCACTGCAGGCAGATTCTTCACCATCTGAACTACCAGGGTAGGCTAGTACATGGGCATTTCACACCCTTGTCCTTGCCTCTTTCCAGTGTCAGGACTGAAGTGTGTGTGCAATATCCACATTTATCAGTGTGAGGTCATAGGACAGCTTCTGATAGAGATACCAAAAACAGCAGTCAGATTTTGTCAGTCCAAAGAATTAACTTAAGATACTCATTCTTTTACATCAAACTACCTACAGAAACAAATGAGAATCCAAGAGGTTTGGTGACACATTGTTTGAAAAAATTTAGTAGGAATTCACAAACTGATAAGAGCTGACTGGGGTAGAGGGTATCTGGATGAAATAATGGTATATTTTCAGACCTTAAACAGGGTGTAGGAATTGTATATGAATGGACTTTTTATACCTAGTACTTAAAAATGCTTAATATGTGCTGGACATTGCATTAAGCACTAACTCAATTATTTAGAGACCAAAAGAGAAAGTAATGAGAGAGGACACTATGAACCTGTATTTGACCCTGTATACTCACTTCCTACATTTCCTCCTTAGTGACAGTATTCAGTGAGATTGAAGGTGAAAAAGGAAAGCAGAATATTAACCAGAATTTTTAAATGTTTTGTGGGCAGAATGTATATACTTAATGCAAAATTCTTAACTATACAGTATGATGTGTTTTGACAAACAAATACACTGGTATAAACACCACCCCAGTCCACATAAAGAAAACTTTCATCATCCTACTTTTTTCATAGTTTTTTCAGGCAATCCCCCCACCCAAACAGCCACTTTGCTGATTTCCAGTGCCATAATTAGTTTGCCTGTTCTTAAGCTTCATATAATGTATACATTTTTGTTTTGACTTCCTCTGCTAATCGTGTTTTAAAGATTAATCAATGGTGTTGAAAGTGTCAACAGTAAGTTAATTTTCATTGTTGAATAGCACTCCATTAGATGAATATATAAATATTCCAAAATTTGTACATTCACCTGTTGATGGACATTTCCACCCCTATCCCATACCCACCTCCCACATTTTTGGCTGTTATAAATCTATTGTGAAAATTCTTAGACAAATCTTTTATAGACATATCTTTTCATTTCTCTTCAGTATAAATTTATGTGTGGAATTGCTTGCTCACATGCAATTCCATGTGCAATTTGTTATATGCTTGAATTTATAAGAAATTGCCAATCTGTTTATTAAAGAAATTGTAAGATTTTACACTTCGCTTAGCAGTGTATGAGAGTTCCAGTTGTACATTTCAATAACAGTTGGAGTTGTTTATAATTTTAGTCATTCTAGTGAGTCTTAATTTTTTATTTTAATTTGATTCCACTGAAACTAGTGATAATAAGCATCTCTTTATATGCTTACTGTCTTATACAACTTCTTTTGTGAAGTGTCCATTCAAACCTTTTGTCTACTTTTTGAGTTTGCAAATTTATTGAGATGTGAAACAATTATATTAAAGTATACATAATTATGTATAATAGATATGTAAATATGTAAAATTGAATCTGTGGCTTATTTTTAATATTGTCTTTTAAAGAGTAGAAATTTATAATTTTGATGTCCAATTTATCATTTCATGTTTATCGCCTTTTTAGTTCTAAGAAATCTTTGCTACCCCAAGGTAATGAATGCATTCTACTATTAATTTTGAAATTTTGTGTATATGTAAGATAGGAGCAAGGGATCATTATTTTTCATGTGGATATAAGTTGTTGCAGATAATTTTTTGAAAAATTTCCTTTTCCCACTGAATTGCTTGGCCACTTTGTGAAAAATCCATTGACCATATCTATTTGTCTCTTTCTGGACTCTCTATTATGTTCTACTGATTTATTTATCAATCTTTATACCACACCATACCATTCTGACCATCATTATTCAAGAGTAAATTGTAAAATTAAGTAGTATAAATGTGTCCTTTCATGACTGTTTCAGGTATTTGATGTCCTTTGTATTTCATAATTTCATACATACTTTAGAATTAACTTATTTTTATTTCTATTATGGCAGAAAGTGAAGAGGAACTAAAAAAGCCTCTTGATGAAAGTAAAAGAGCAGAGTGAAAAAATTGGCTCAAAGCTCAACATTCAGAAAACTAAGATCATGGCATCTGGTACCATCACTTCATGGGAAGTAGATGGGGAAACAGTGAAAACAGTGTGAGACTTTATATTTTGGGGGCTCCAAACTCACTGCAGATGGTGATTGCAACCATGAAATTAAAAGACACTTACTCCTTGGAAGGAATGTTATGACCAACCTAGATAGCATAATTGAAAAGCAGAGACATTACTTTGCCAACAAAAGTCTGTCTAGTCAAGGCTCTGGTTTTTCCAGTGGTCATGTATGGATGTGAGCGTTGGATGGTGAAGAAAGCTGAGCGCCAAAGAATTGATGCTTTTGAAGTCTGGTGTTGGAGAAGACTCTTGAGAGCCCCTTGGACTGCAAGACCCAACCAGTCTATCCTAAAGGAGATCAGTCCTGGGTGTTCATTGGAAGGACTGATGTTGAAGCTGAAACTACAATACTTTGGCCACCTCATGCGAAGAGTTGACTCATTGGAAAAGACCCTAGTGCTGGGAAGGATTGGGGGCAGGAGGAGAAGGGGATGACTGAGGATGAGATGGTTGGATGGCATCACTGACTTGATGGACATGGGTTTGGGTGGACTCCAGGAGTTGGTGATGGACAGGGAGGCCTGGCATGCTGCGATTCATGGGGTCGCAAAGAGTCGGACATGACTAAGCAACTAAACTGAACTGTTGTAGGCAGGGAGAGATGAGGAAAGGAAGGAGGGTACTTACTGGGGTTTTGATTGACATATTAATGACATTGAGTCATCCAATTAATTAGTAGTTCTCAATTTATTTTTTCTTTAGTTTCCTTCAGCAGTGTTTCATTGTTTTTCAGTGTAGAGATATATAATATTCTTACTAAATTTATCTACTCTTTCTGATATTAAGAATGATAATTTATTTCTGTCTCATTATCCATCTGTTCATAGTCTATAGCAATGCAATTAATTTTTGTATATTGTATTGGTGGTGGTGGTGGTTTAGTCACTAAGTCTTGTCCAACTCTTGTGACCCCATGGACTGTAGCCTGCCAGGCTCCTCTGTCTTATGAACTGCTAATTTGCTTAGTAGTTATAGCATTTTTAATAGAGTTTTAAAATTTACTATGAAGTTATGTTGTCTATGACAACTACATTTCAATTTTCCTTTTTAATCTTAACTACACACACACAAAATATATATATATATATTTTGCTTGTCGTATTGCACTGAATGGGAACTCCATCACAGTATCTGTAGAACTATTGAGAACAAACACACTTTCCTGGTTCCCTTAGAAAGTAAGTACTTAATCATTAACTATGATGTTGACTGTAGATTATTTTTTTTTCTCAAGGTGTTCATCAGATTGAAGAACTTCCTTTAGAGTTTCACTCTGCTGAGGATTTTAATCATGAATGGTCATGGAATATGATCAAATGCACCTATTGAAATGACTATATAAGTTCTTAAATGTGGTATAGAATTTAACAGTAAATTCATTTGGGTCTAAGGCATTACTTGTGGGACAATTTTAAATTATGAATTCAAGTCATTGAATAGATGTAAGGCTGTTGGATTAGTTTTGATAATGTATTTTTCAAGGAATCTTTCAACTGCATGTGAATTATCAAATTTATTGACATAAGATTGTTCATAGTATTTATTATTTTTTTAGTGCCTGTAGAATCTACAATAGTTCCTTTCTCTATTCCTGATATTGGCAATTTTTTTTCTCTTATGTTGTTCGTTGTAAACTGATTTATCAATTTCGTCTTTCTCTTCTAAAAATTGGTTTTTAGTGTGATTGATTTTTTTTATATTCCATAATTTTCTGTATTTTTTTTATTATTTTCTCCCATATGCTTACTTGGGGTTTCAGTTTCAGTTCAGTTGCTTAGTCCTGTCTGACTCTTTGCAACTCCACAGACTGCAACACGCCGGGCCTCCCTGTCCATCACCAACTCCTGGAGTCTACCCAAACTCATGTCCATTGAGTCGGTGGACTCAATTGATGGCTCCATTGAGCCATCCAACCAGTTTAGTTTGTTCTTTTTTGTTGTTGTCTACCTTTTTAAAGTGGAAATTGGATCACAGATTTTAGAATTCTTTTCTCAATCTATACATATTTTCTAGGATCTCTGTAGAAGAAACATCATACTCTGTTGAACTATGAAGGCTGGCTATTCCATGAAATTCAGTTTATCCAGGTTTCTTTGCAAATGCTTTTTCCTAATTCCACAGAGAACTATGGTTTTTATTTTATCTCATTTTTTTCTTATTTTTATTGTGGGACAGAAAAAGGTCTTCAAATCCTTTGCCACTTCTCTTGTAGTAGAAGTCTCCTTACTGGTTCTCTAGAATGGATGTCCTGAATATACTGAAGTTTTGCTACCTGGTTTAAAAATATTCATATATTCTTAGCCTCTTTCCTCATTTTCCTAAATTAGTGAAAAGTGAAAATTTTGGAATATCCAATCTGAAAGTCTCAGAAAAAATTACCTTAAAAACAAAATGGAAATATGAGATTTAGCCTTTTCAGTTAACCATTTTGTTTCTATCCTCTAAATGAGTTTTTAATTTGTTAAATTACAAGGGAAAGTTAGACAGAATCTCTTCCAAATCATTTTATTTCTTTTTAAAAAATTGTTTTAAGTAATACAGTGTACTGTAGAGTGACAAATGTAAACTATTTTTAAAAAGTTGAAGACTGAACTTTATTCTATCATATGATTCATGTATCAGATACTACATCTTTTTAGGCAATATTCAGAAAACCTTTTCATAAATGATAGCTGTTACTTCCATTTTAGAACATGTGTGCTTTAGTACTCAGAGAAATTTCCATGGACCTCCAGAGGGAGGTGTATTATTGAAGATTAATCATGTTAGGGTTTCTCTGGTGGTTAAGAATCTGCCTGCAATGTGGGAGACCTGGGTTCAGCCCTTTGGTTGGGAAGATCCCTTTGAGAATGGAATGGCTACCCACTCCAGTATCCTCGCCTGGAGAATTCCATGGGCAGACGAGCCTGGTGCACTATAGTCCATGGGGCCACAAAGAGTCAGGCATTACTGAGAGACTAACACTTTTACTTCACTTTCAAGATTCATGTATCAGATATTACACCTTTCTGTTAGTTGCTTAGCCCTGTCCAACTCTTTGTGACCTCATGGACTGTAGCCTGCCAGGCTCCTCTGTTCATGAAATTCTCCAGACAAGAATCCTAGAGTGGGTAGCCACAACATTTAACAAATCTTTTCATGAGTGACGGCTATTACTTCCATTTTAGAACATGTGTACATTAGTACTCAGGGGAATTTCCATGGACTCCTCAGAGGAGGTCTGTCATTGAAGATTAATCATGTCAGATCACCCTATTGTGAGAAGCTAAAGCCAGACTCATGTGATGATTTCATTTCAATAGATTTCATTTTCTTCTTCTGACTGCCACTTTACTCTGGTTTCATTAGAACAAGGCATGGTTAAAGGAATCCCACTGTGAAGAGAAACCAGGAAAAAGCTTTGCTACAGGGCAAGAGTTAATTCTCTATTCTGTAGGGACTGATACTCCTCTACACTTCAGTAAAAGTTAATGGCTCAATAGACCTCACACACCCAGCTAATCTAGGAAGAAGCTGATGCTTGGGAAGTGGGATTCAGTTGAGGATTATCCATAAGTGTTATTACTGCATATAAAAATATACTTACACCTACTTGATATAAAATATGACTGTTAAAAAACCAACCTACTGGTTTTAGCCTCATCAATATTACATAGACATTTGCAAATGCGATCGTGTTTGGATGAGGAGCTACTAAATATTAATTTGGGTTTTATAGCAAATGATGGTGGCTCAGTGGTAAAGAATCCACCTACAATGCAGGAGACCCAGGTTTGATCCATGGGTATGGAAGATCCCCTGGAGGAGGAAATGGCAACCCATTCCAGTATTCTTGTGGGGAAAATCCCATGGACAGAGGATCTTGGCAGCCTACAGTCCATGGGGTCACAAAGAGTCAGACGTGACTGAGCATGCACATACCAGCAAATGATACCTGCTAGTTAGAAAATGAATACATAGGGGGGAGGGAACTAAGATGGTGGAGGAATAGGACGGGGAGTTCATACTCTCCCCAACAAATACACCAAAAGAACATTTAAAAACCAAGCAAACTCCATAAAACAACATCTGAATGCTGGCAGAGGACATCAGGCATCTGGAAAGACAGCCCACTGCCGACGAAAGAAGGTAGGATGAAAAAAAAAAAAAAGTAAAAAAAGAGGCAAAGAGTTAGGGACGGAGATCCATCTTGGAAGGGGAGTCTCGAAAGAGAGAAAGGTTTCCAAACGAAAGGAACCATTATCCCTGGCGGATCTCAGGGATCTGAGGCGAATCTCAGAGAGCATAATAGCCGGGAGTAGAAGCCGATAAATAGTTAAGCCCCCCAGAGTATGTCTCTAACTGCAACGCTCAGCGGAGCGGCGGCCCGGGCGCCCCATCCCCCGCGAGCCAGCGCGGAGCCGCAAGCTTATGGGGAAGACTGAGATTGAACGCCTGGGGCAGACTGAGGGTCCTAACAGAGAGTGCTAACCAGAGATAGACAGCTGGGTAGCCTTCCAGAGGAAGACCCCCCGCCAGGCTCGCGCACAGAACAAAGGGCAGCGAGGACTCGGCCTGCTGCGTGAGACAGCCGGGTGGAACTGGGCGGCTATGGGCTGCGGACTGGCCCAACTCCCGCTGGAGAGCGCCCCTGTGAGGCTTCTGCTCCCAAACCGCAGGCAGAATTGGGTGCTAGCCAAGACCTCTGGGGATTCTGGACAGTCGCCGCCAGAATTTGGCGCTTCTCACACCTGAGAAGATGCGCCCAGCTGCACGCCTAGAAAACCGAGCGGCTGGGCCGGGGGAGGGGAGAAGCCAGAGCCCACAACTGCCTCACCAGAGTGCGCCGCCAGTGTCTGCAGGGCTGCACATCTGAGAAGACATGCCCAGCTGAAAGCAGAAAGAGCTGAGCGGCTGGGCCGGGGGAGGGGAGAAGCTGCAGCCCCCAACTGCGCTGCCAGAGACAGCCACGCTGCACACCTGAGAAGACGCACCAGCTGCACGCCAAGAAAACCGAGCGGCTAGGCCGGGGGAGGGAAGAAAACCCCAGAGAGCTGAATAGACACTGAAGAGACCAGCAAACAGAAGACGCCAAAACAAGCAGGAGGAACCGCTTAAAAGCCCAACCAGGAAACTTTGACAAAACACACATCCAACCCCTCCCATAGCGAGGAACCCCCACAATAAAGGGACAACACAGCAAGATAAACAAAATGAAAAGGCAGAGAAATACCCAGCAGGTAAAGGAACAGGATAAACGTCCTCCAGACCAAACAAAAGACGAAGAGAAAAGATGTCTACCTAATAAAGAATTCCGAATAATGATAGTGAAAATGATCCAAAACCTGGAAAATAAGTTGGAGTTGCAGTTCAATAATCTGCAGGCAAGGATTGAGAAGATGCAGGTAAGCTTTAACAAGGACTTAGAAGAAATGAAAAAGAGTCAAAATACAATAAATAATGCAATAAATGAGATCAAAAACACCCTGGAGGGAACCCACAGTAGAATAACAGAGATAGAAGACAGGATAAGTGAGGTAGAAGACAGAATGGCAGAAATAAATGAAACAGGAAAAATGAAAAAAGAATTAAATGAGGACAATCTTAGAGACCTCTGGGACACTATTAAATGCACCAATATTCGAATCATAGGAGTTCCAGAAGAAGAAGACAAAAAGAAAGACCATCAGAAAATTCTTGAAGAGATAACTGTTGAAAATTTCCCTAAATTGGGAAAGCAAATAACCACTCAGGTCCAAGAAACACAGAGAGTCCCAAATAGAATGAACCCCAAGCGGGACACCCAAGACACATATAAATCAAGTTAACAAATATCAAATACAAAGACCAAATATTAAAAGCAGCAAGGGAGAAGCAAAAAAATAACTCACAAGGGGAATTCCAAAAGGATAACAGCTGATCTCTCAATAGAAATGCTTCAGGCCAGAAGGGAATGGCAGAACATACTTAAAGTCATGGAAGAAAACAAGCTACAACCCCGATTACTGTACCCAGCAAGGATCTCTTTCAAATTTGAAGGAAAATTCAAAAGCTTTTCAGACAAGCAGAAATTGAGAGAATTCAGCAACAACAAACCAGCCCTCCAATGAATGCTAAAGGATCTTCCCTAGATAGGAAACACGGATGGCGTATATAATCTCGAACCCAAAACAATAAAATAAAAGGCAACAGGATCATACTTATCAATAATTACCTTAAATGTAAACGGGCTGAATGCCCCAACCAAAAGACAAAGGTTGGCCGATTGGATACAGAAACAAGATCCCTATATATGTTGTCTACAAGAGACCCACCTCAAACCTAGGGACACATATAGACTGAAAGTTAAAGGCTGGAAAAATAAAGACCAAAAGAAAGCAGGAGTGGCAATACTCATATCAGATAAAGTAGATTTTAAAATAAAGGCAGTGAAAAGAGATAAAGATGGACATTACATAATGATCAAAGAATCAATCCAAGAAGAAGAAATAACAATTATAAATATTTATGCACCCAACATAGGAACACCACAATATGTAAGGCAAATGCTAACAAGTATGAAAGGGGAAATTAACAACAACACAATAATAGTGGGAGACTTTAATACACCACTCACACCAATGGATAGATCAACTAGACAGAAAAGTAACAAGGAAATTCAAACTTTAAATGATACAATAGACCAACTAGACCTAATTGATATCTATAGGTCATTCCACCCCAAAACAAGGAATTTCACCTTTTTCTCAAG
>ML663565.1:29742578-29762202 GCA_007570785.1 Antilocapra americana
CCTAGATGCCCATCAACTGACGAATGGATAAGAAAGCTGTGGTACATGTACACAATGGAATATTACTCAGCCTTAAAAAAAAATTCATTTGAATCAGTTCTACTCAGGTGGATGGAACTGGAGCCCATTATCCAGAGTGAAGTAAGCCAGAAGCAAAAACAACAATACAGTATATTAACGCATATATATGGAATTTAGAAAGACAGTAACGAGAACCCAACATGCGAGACAGCAAAAGGAACGCAGATGTATAGAATAGACTCGTGGACTTTGTGGATGAGGGTAAGGGTGGGATGATATGGGAGAAGGGCATTGAAGCATGTTAATTACCATATGTCTAATCAATCTCCAGCCCAGGACTGATGCTCGGGGCTGGTGCATCGAGATTTCCCGGGGGGCAGGGAGGAGGGAGGGAGGAGGGAGGGGGGTTCTGGAGGGGGAGCATATGTAAACCCATGGCGATATCATGTCATTGTATGGCAAAACTAATAAAAAAAAAAAAGAAAATGAATACATAAACCTCTGGCCTAAAAAATCAGCCTTATAGTATTCCCAAGGTCTTCTAAAGTATGAGAAATGCTTAAGTGATGTTATTTTACAAATAATTCAGTGACTGCTGTTTACTGCTTAAAATTCAGGCATCCCAATAAAAGGAAGTAAGCTTTCCTAGCAGGTATCTTTGCCAAGCATTCATAAGAATGAGAGCAATTTCCTTTTGATATGAGTAGTGTGTTGGCTAAAGGCAGTGCCACGCTATGTATATTACTTTCTACAACGGGAAGGAATAATGAGTAGAGAAAGCAGGCAAGTGAGAGAAATGAGCAGCTTGAAATTTGGAGGCAAAGTTATTGAATAGGTAAATAGAAGAATAGTTTTTGTGAGATTCAGTTATGTCAGTTGTGGATAGTAGGTCCTCAGTGTGATTAATGAGTGATCAGTGCCAAAAAAGATACCCAAAATAACTTCTCTTCAGTTAACTAATTACATGCATTTTCTTTAGATGGTTCATTTTAGTTAGGTAAAACTGAAATCATAGAACTCATAATGGTAAATTGCTTATATACATGGAGGTATAGAAGTTTGAAAATTATTTTTATGTATCAAATACTCTTAATATAAAAATCACTGGCTACTCTTTGGGATGATGATCTTCATGTAAAGGCAGAAAGTTAATTTGTAAAAGTGATGCACTATTCTTGTGATGTTAAATGCAACTGTGTTAATGCATAGACACACCAGGTTTTATGTAAAATGCATGTGTTCAAGATATATTTATTCAGTTACCCTATTCACAAATGTTTGAGTATTCTCTATCATTTGAGTACTATTGTATATGTTGAATTTTTAAGGCTACTCACGCTGAAACCATTTTAGTTTTGGTCTAAGCAAGTAGAAAGTTTGCTTCTTTGAGTTATTTCTTCCTAATGAAATAGACTTTAGATTAAACTCTAAGAGTTATATATTAAGCAACCATTATGAAACAGCTACTGAAACTTCAATTTGCTCATCAGAGAAATGAGTATGACCTATATGAACTCTATTCCTCTGATAGTTTTAATAATCTGATTGTATGATTGTACTTGTTGCTCATCACAAAGGGAAGAAAAAGGAATAATTTTATTATAAGGAAGTCCTTTCCAAGTCTCAGATTTCATCCGGTTTTATATCTAGGCAGTTGTGATCTTTGAGAGATTTGAGAGTATCAGGAAGAAGCAATGGGCTTTAATTTTTGAAGGTTAAAAAGCAATGCTCCCTTCCTTTTAAAGAATGAGTTTTGCCATTATGTACACATTTGGTCATCAGAAAAGGGGATATAAAACTAGGGGGCTTTGAAAATGGTAGCCATTTTGCTTAGAGACGTATCTTAGTTGTAAATTCTGGAATAAAACTGAGCAACTTCACAACAGTAAACATGATCCAATATCTACTGAACAGTAAATATGTGGCTGAAATTGTAAATGCTCCCATATATGAAGTTTTGTCATCTTTGCCACAATTCTCTGAGGCAGCTATTATTATTTTTTTATTTGTATTGAAGTACAGTTGATTTGCAGTGTTTTGTTAAACTTCTGCTGTACAGAAAAGTGATTTAATTATAAATATATATTATGCATATTATTTTTCATATTCTTTTCCATTAGGTCTATTATAGGATATCAAATAGTAGGACCTTGTGACTTATCCATCCTATATATGATAATTTGTATCTACTAAACTCAAATTCTCAGTCCTTCCCTTCCACATACTCCTCCCTTTTGGCAACAGTAAATCTGTTGCCTGCGTCTGTGAGTCTTTTTCTGTCTCATAGACGTGTTCATTTATGTCATATTTTAGATTCCACATATAAATGATACCCTGTAGTATTTGCCTTTCTTTTTCTGACTAACCTCACTTAGAATGATATTTTCTAGGTTCATGCATATTGCTGTATGTATATATATATATACACCACATCATTTTTATCCTTTCATCTGTTGATGGACATTTAGGTTGTTTCCATGTTTTGGTTATTGTAAGTAGTGCTGCTACGAACACAGGGGTGCATGTGTCTTTTTGAATTAAAGCTTTGTCTGGGTATATACCCAGGAGTGGGATTGCTAGATTCCGTGCCAACTCTAGTTTTAGTTTCTGGAGAAACCTCCATACCATTTTCGCAGAAGCTGCCCCAGTGTGTATACCTACCAGCTGTGTAGAAGCGTTCCCTTTTCTGAATATCCTTTCCAGCATTTGTTATTTATAGAATTTTTAATGATGGCCATTCTGACTGGTGTAAGGTGATGCCTCATTGTAGTTTTGACTTGCATTTCTCTAATAATTAGAGATGCTGTGCATCTTTTCATATGCCTGCTGGCCATCTGTATGTCTTCTTTGAAGAATCGTCTATTCGGGTCTTCTATACATTTTTTATTGGATTTGTTGTTGTTGTTATTGAATTATTTGAGCTGTTTGTATATTTTGGAGACTAAGTCCTTGTTGCTGTATCATTTGTCAATATTTTCTTCCAGTCCACAAGTTGTCTTTTTGTTTATGGTTTCATTTGCTGTGCAACAGCTTTGTAAGTTTGATTAGGTCCCATTTGTTTATTGTTGTCTTTATTTCTATTGTCTTTGGAGACTGACCAGAGAAAACATTGGTACAACTTATGTGAGAGGATGTTTTGTGAGGCAGATATTACTTCTCTATCCATTTTGCAAATTACTTACAAGATATTAGGTAACTTGCACAAGTCATTAGGAAGTGGCCAAGCTGAGGATTCAGCCCAGGCATTCCAGCTCTACCACTTGCACTTAAAATCAGTACACTGGAGTATTTCTGAGATATATGCTACACAGAACACTGCCAATAATACATCTAGACCACTGACTTTATTTTTACCACCAGTTTGGATAGCATGGATCATCTTGGTCTGTGGCAGCTGAGTTCTCCTGCCTGGAGAGAAAGTCCCCAAACCCAAGCCATCAGGGTCTTTTATTTCTAGACCCTGCTCTATTCATATACTCATTCAACTTTTAATTATTAGTTATGGGCCAGTAATGTAGTGAGCTTGGGCTCCCATACTAAATACCATAGTCTGTGTGGCTTAAATTACAGATACTTATTTTCTCACAGTTCTGGAAGCTAGAAGTCTGAGATCAGGATAGCAGTATGTTTGTGTCTGGCAAGAGCCCTTTTGCTGATTTTCAGATGATTCTTGCTCACATGGCAGAAGGAAGAAGCTCCGGGGTGCCTCTTCCCTTCTTATAAGAATACTGATCCTCCTCTTGGGTTCCTCTCTCATGACCTAATTGAAACCTGATTATATCCTAAAGATTCCATTTCCTAAAACCACAATATGGGTCAGAGATACAACATATGAATTTTGGGGAACATAAACATTCCACTCACAGCAGCCAAACTCTGCTCTGAGCACTGGGGATGTGACATGAACAAGTCAGACAAAGAGCCTTGGCCATGTGGAGCTTAGAGTTTCATGGGGAAGATACGAGATAAGCAAGATAAATAAATAGGCTGTAAGTGCCAAGGGAGATGAAAGACAGGAAAGAAGGTTAGAGGCTACAGGGTGGTTATGAAAAGTCCGAGGGACTTCCGTGATAGTCTGGTGGTTAGGACTCTGCACTTGTGATGCGGGGGCCACAGGGTCAGTCTCTGGTCGGGAACTAAGATCCGATGTGCCACGTGGCCAAAAAGTTAAAAATAAGTAAATAAATAAAAATAAACAAATTGGGCTAAGATGTAAAATATATACTATGAATAAAAAGTCTTCGGAGAAGTGGACTCTTAGTCTAAAGGGACTAAACTGGGGAAGAGGCAAAGCAAATGGCTTGAGAGGGAGTACTGCTAGTCTCTACAAGACAGTGACAAAGCAGGTTGTGTCAACTCATGAGAACTAGGGAGAAAGTGTAGGAAGTGGGGTTAGAGACATAAAGGGAACTTGGACCATGAAAGTGCTTATATTTCATAATAGGAACCTTGAGACTTTATCATGAAATAGAAACTACTGAAGGATTTTGAGTGGAGGAATGACATGATGTGACTTTCATTTTAGCAGAAGAATTTTGGCTGCTCTGCTGAAAATAAACTGAAGAGGGGAATAAGAGCTGAAGCAGAGAGGCATGTTAGAGGGGTATCACCTGTCTTATTAAAAGAGATTAGGCAAATGGATGCTAATCATGTCTCATGAATTGACCAAATGTTTTGTTTGCTGCACAGAGCAAATTTGAATGTTATTTTAATGCTGATCTGGGAAGACTTGCAAGAAAGTTGGCAAAGTCTACAATGCGTTAATCTCTTTCAAAGAAGAAAAACAGCCTCAAATTGAATGTAAACTGCATATGTATACCAAAATTAAACAGTGGCAGTAAAGCTATACTTCAAATTGCATAGGTTATCTGCTGTATAACAAACACGCAGTTTAGATGAAGTACTCTACATTGCAATAAGTATTACCTATAATCCTAAGTATGATAAGGGGTTTAGATGGCGGATGGGAACATTCTGAATAATGCCACTAAATGTTCTTGATTGGAGGTTAACAGGGACTTCCCTGGTGGCTCAGCTGGTAAAGAATCCACCTGCAATGCAGGAGACCCCAGTTCAATTCCTGGGTCAGGAAGATCCCCTGGAAAAGGGATAAGCTACCCCTTCCAGTATACTTGGGCTTCCCTTGTGGCTCAGCTGGTGAAGAATCCGCCTGCAGTGCAGGAGACCTGGGTTTGATCCCTGGCTTAGGAAAATCCCCTGGAGAAGGGAAAGGCTACCCATTCCAGTATTCTGGCCTGGAGAATTCCATGGACTATCCATGCCGTCGCAAAGAGTCAAACATGACTGAGTGACTTTCAATTTTAGAGGTTAATAGTGGGATATATTTGTGGATTCATTCAAATTCTGTAGAATGAGAGGCAGAGTAAGCAAGACATCTTGTAACCACAAAAGATAAACAGGAATCTCATTTAAAGGAAAAAGAGAGATTGTAATTATAGTCAAGTCAAAGGAGAAACAAGGGAATGACATTGTGAAGACGTTTTGGGTCAACAAAGACATTCTGTGTTAAAGATTCAATAGAAAACTCCATGAGCCATAGAAAATCACATTAGACAGAACTTTTTCCAAGATAATATTCACTCTCCAAAGCCTAGAAATGAAGATCTCATCCTGACCTACATTTAAATGACCATGATGCTGATGGGAAGTGAAATTCAGTAAATCTGTAGGAAAAGTTGAAAGAAGTTAGCTGCCTGGTACCCTGTCTCCTTTAGTAGTCACCCCTCCCAAAAGCTGAATAAACCTATTGGAGGAA
This sequence comes from Antilocapra americana, assembly GCA_007570785.1. Classification (NCBI taxonomy): domain Eukaryota; kingdom Metazoa; phylum Chordata; class Mammalia; order Artiodactyla; family Antilocapridae; genus Antilocapra; species Antilocapra americana. The sequence goes on from ML663565.1 coordinate 29,748,376, forward strand.
GGAAATAATGCAATAACATTGAAGCCTATAATTTAAAATATTAAAGTGATACCATGATAGGAGGTAAGAAAGAAAAAAGGGAATCTCTGTACAACATTTAGAGACAATTATGAACCTCAGTGGGAATATTTCTTGTAGCAAAATTAAAAGTAAATGCCATGTTATGTTAATGCAAAAGTTCTTCATCAAAATGAAAGGAGATACCCATGTTTTATGTAAATATATACTGCAATTTTAGGTAAATGCATTTACTTAAATACATTTTAGATTTTTAGGAAAAGAATTGCTTTACCCTTTCAGGTTAAAGACATCAAAGGGTAAGATGCAAAATACCAAATTATCGATTGGAAAAGGAGCTAGCAGAATGAATATTTAGATGAAAATAGATAACTTCAAAATCATACTGAAAAAAAAACCAAATCTTTTTTAGTGTTCACTCTAGCTTGCCAGGCAGACTTGAGGAATATATGTATATACTGAGGGAAAGGGAAAAGAGATAGATGCTGGCAATGCAAAAAATGTGTGATACACAGTTAAATAGGTGAAGAGGACTTTATTCAGTGCTACTGTAATAGGGGGGAAAGAAAGAAATGCAGTCTAAGCTGAACTCAGCTGATAGAAGGGGTGAGAGAGTGAGTTTGGAGGACTACAGACCATCTTATCATACATGCGATAACCTTATAATTGGAGTGAGGCAAGTTAAGCTCCTCCTCTCCCACAGAAGACAGAGGGATGCTGTCTCCCTTGTTTATTACATTTTGAAGAGATGACTCTCAGGTGTTTGAGAAAGTAGAGTTATAAAATCAGTAAGAAACTTCTAAAAAGAGTTAAATCACAAAGGAATAGAGAAAAAATTTATGATGATAAGTTTTCTAAAGAAAATGCTCTCAGGAATTGGAGGAAAGAGACCTCTGTGGATAGGCCATCTGGATTTTGTAAGGCAGGTGAGACAGAGGTCAACGATAATGTAGTTGACATTTGGGGGGCGGGCACATAATGAAGATTACAATCCCCAGATAAGTACAGAAAATACTTTCAAAGAAATGCTTAAAGACTTCAAAGACATGATAAAAGAATAATTCCTGGAATTAATTAATACCTAGATCAGTACATATTTAGATCGTGTTCTAGGAAAATTTAACACCAAGATTTGTCTTGATGAAATAACTAAACTTTGAAGACTTTTTTTTTATAATGCCACAGTTCTGGGAGGCAAAAACATAATAAAATTGTAAAGGAGGAGAAATACTTAGCCAGGCCACGTTCAGACCTCAGATCGGCAAGTACTGGCCATTGTCATTGGAATGCTTTCGGACTGGTCAGATTGTAGACAGCAATGAATTCCAAGTTGAGAAATACTACCTTTATTCCCTTCTGTAGTTAAAAAAATAGCTTTATTGTGGTGTAATTGATATTTAATCATGTGTTCATAATGACATGTGATAAATTTCAACATATTTGAGTGTGTGTGTATGTGTGTTTGTATGGGGCTTCCCTGGTGGCTCAGATGGTAAAGAATGTGCCTGCAATGTGGGAGACCTAGACTGCCCACTCCAGGATTCTTGCCTGGAGGATTCCACGGACAGAGGAGCCCGGTGGTGGGTTACAGTCATGGGGGTCACAAAGAGTGGAACACAACTGAGGAAATAACACTTTTAGTTTTCACACACCCACTTGTGTGTGTGTGTGCATGTGTGTGTGCGTGCATATAAATCATTACCACAGGTAAAATAACAAACACTTCCATGAACTCTTTAAGTTCCGTTAGTGCTCTTCTGTGGTACAGCTTTTCCACCACCCCATCCCAAATAACTGCTGCTCCTCCTTCTGCACTTACATGTTAATTTGTATTTTCTAGAATTTTACTGAAAACAATAAATTATAGACATGATGGTAATTAGCCTCACCATACAATGCCATTATGCAGTCATATGATTGTATAATGTATGTGGGGTAAAGAAAATGGGGAATTTCTCCCTGAGCATTTCTGAGACTCTCTCATGATATGCCATAAAGTAGTTTTATGTTCAATTTTGTAAGACTGTTACCACCAGCAGTCTGAGTGCCAATTAGTCTACATTCTCAGAAACTCTTGCTTTTGGTGAGTTTTCCTAATTTTAGTGTTTCAAGTGGGAGTTGTGCAGTATCACTGTGTGTTTTTAAATTTGTACTTTACTGATGACTAAGGATCTTGAACATTTCTTCTTGTGTTTACTTCATATTAGTAAATCTTCTTTGAGGTGGCCATTCAAATATTTGATCTATGTTTACCATTGAGTGGTGGAACATTTTTATGTACTCTGGATTCAGATTCTTCTCCAGTTGTTTGTAGATAGTGTCTCCTTTGTGACTTGACTGATCATTGCCTTAACGACTGATTTTGAAGAGAAGTTTGTAATTTTGATGACGTTTCATTTATTGATTGTTATATAATTCCTTTTTTCCTAAGAGATCTTTTTGTTATTTAAAATCACTAGTCTTTTCCAGTGTTTCTTGGAAAATCTTTATGTCCTAGCTCTTACAAATAGAGATATGATTCATTTCAAGTAAAGTATTGTATATGGTATGAGGTAAGGGTCTAGATTCATTATTTTGTATTGTTTTGTATGTAGAAAAGAAATTGCTCCAGCATTATTTCTTGAAAAAACATTTCCTGCCCCATTGAAAATTGCCTTTGTCAAAAAGCAATTGGCAGTACATAGATGACAATTTTTCTAGACTTTCAATTTTGCACCAGTGCTACAGTATCTAGATTACTTTAGGTTAGTATTGGGTTGGCCAAGAAATTCATTTGGATTTTTCATAATATTGTGTATAAAAGCTTGAATGAACTTTCTGGCCAACCCAATAGTAAGTCTTGAAACTTACTAGTAGAAGTTTAATTTACTAGTAAAAAAAAAAAAAAAAAACTTACTAGTATAATTATAGTCTGCTAGTATAATTCCTCCAACTTTGTTTTTTTTTTTTGCAGAATTATTTGTTCTAGGATTTGCATTTACATATAAATTTTAGAATTATCCTGTCAATCTATACCCAATAAAGTCTGAGATTTTGATAGTGATTGTGTTGAATTGTAAGTCAAACTGTGGAGAATTGACTTTAAGTAATAATGTGTCTTTCAATCTATGATTATGGTATATCTCTGATTTTAAAAAATCCTATTATATTTCTCTCAGCAGTGTGTTGTGTTTTCATTATAAAAAAGTAAAATATTTTTCAAATTTTATGTTCTAAGTCTATTAGTTACAGTTTAATTGTGTTAGTTTTGAAATTTAAATCATCACTCATTAATAGTACATAGCAGTAAAATAGATGTTTACCAGTAACCTTAAACCTTCCAGCTTTGCTTTTTCTGTGGATTCTTCATGTATTTCTTTTTTCCCCCAATTTTGAGATACAGACTCATTAGTAGTACATAGCAGTAAAATAGATGTTTACCAGTAACCTTAAATCTTGCAACTTTGCTTTTTCTGTGGATTCTTCATGCATTTCTTTTTTCCCCCAATTTTGAGATACAGTGGCAGTTCAAAATTTTTGAATATAAGGCTTACAACTTGATGATTTGATAACATGTATACACTGTGAAATAACCACAAGATTGTCTTTATTTTATGTCAGCTTTTCCCAGCTGGATGCTCCAAAATCAGTGCATCCTACATCCTTTCTTATTCCCACTTTGAAGATTCATTTCATGTATTAGCCTATTAAAATCTCAAGTTCCACACAAACATAGTTTATTAAAACCTTATTTTTCAAGTGTATTTGCAAAACTTATTTGAGGAACAGCTTTTAATATTGCCCAAACTGTAGTAACATTTTCTAAAATTGCTGCCTTAGGTCATTTGATCAAAAGATTGGCATCAAAAATTGGATGTTTGGGGGAAATTAACACAGTGGCTGTGAATAGAATGGATTGAAGGCAGGAGATCTCACCCACTAGAAGGCCATTGAGATGGCTATTGCAATAAGCCAGACAGGAGGAAATGAGAGCCCAGAGAGGTATAAAGAAGGGACTGATGAAATGCCTTGCTGATTTCCTTTTGCCTGAAATGCCCTGTTCTGTACTTTCCAACATGAAATTTAAAGAACTTTTTTTGTTTGAATAACTTTAACAGCAAGAAGATGATGGTAGCATTTACTGCTTAACAAAATTATAATTGCTATTTTCCGCCTTGCTTCTGCAGTCCTCTAGCCTTCCTTATTTAAATTGGCATGCAACTTATTACCAACATAATAGTCAATTTAAATGCATGTAATAATTTGTTAATATTAAAAATCAGTGTTGGTAACTCAGTCTTCATTTGCCATTCCTAAAAATTATCATCCGTTTTTTTTCAGTTCAATTTGCAACTCTGACAATAATGGTCCATATATGTGTGGGACTGTTTCTGACTTTCCATTTTGTTCCATTGATCTTTTTGTCTATCATTATACCAACGTCACACTGTCTTGTATGTTGTAGTTTGATAAGTTAGGTAGCAATCGTCCTCCAATTATTTCAAGCTTATTTGCTATTCTAGATTTTTGTATTTCTCTATTAGTCCTAGGATTAATTTGCCAATCTCTACAAAATTACCTCTTGAGTTTTGATTAGGATTATGTAAAATTGATAGATCAGTTTGTTAAGAACTGGCATCTTAAATAATTGAATTTTTCTTCCTCCATAGAATATATTTCTCTCTATTAGGTCTATTGCTTCTCAACAACCTTCAAAAGTTTTCAGATCTTTCATATCTTGTGAGATTTATCCTTAAGTATTTTGAGGCTATCATAAATGGTATCTCTTTTTAAATTTCAGCCATATTGGGAAAATTTTAGCAGTTGCTTAAAAATTAAGCATTCTTCTGACATCTTGTAGGTATTTACCCAAGAGAAATAAAACATATATCCATAAGAAGACTGCACAGCTTTATTTGTTATAGCCAAAAGCAACTCAAGTATCAATCAAAAGGTGAGTGAATAAACTGAGATATATACATATAGTAAAAAAAAATGAACTATTGATCCAAGGCTAAAACATGAATGAATTCAAAAATAATTATATTGAGTTAAGGAAGTCAAACAGGAAATGAATAATCTGTATGATTTCATTTATATAAAACTCCGTAAAATGTACTCAAGCTAAAGTGATATAAAAAAATCAGTGGTTGACAGGGAATGGGGTGAGAGGCTGGGATGGGATTACAGAGATACAAACGTATGATTTGTGGGGGAGGGACATTGTTTCAGTAGGTCTGCTGCAATATTAATAAAAAAGCAGAGATTGGCTGGCTCAAACAACAGAAAATTACAGACTCACAGTTCTGAAGTCAAGAAGGTCAAGATGAAGTTTGTCCCGAGGTCTCTCACCTTGGCTTACAGCTGGTTGCCTTCTTGCTGTTTTTGTATGACCTTTACTCCATGCTCATGAGCATGTCTGTTACCTGTCTTCTCATGAGGCCATCAGTCTGATTAGGTCCCCACATGTATGACAGCTTTTAATCTTAATTAGCTCCTTAAAAGCCCTATTTCAAAATATAGTTATGTTGGTAATTAGTTCTTCAGCATATTAATTTTGGGGGGGACACAGTTAAGTCCATAACATTCTACCCTTTCCCCCTCCCTTATATTTATGGCTCATAGCTATGAGTCTATTTTTTAAATTTGTGTGTACCTTTACTTTATTAACCTAAACCCTTAAGAACTATTTCATATCTATGGCTAACTGAATTATTTCTATTTTGTTTGCACAACTGATGGTTTTACATTGTTGTTGTTCAGACTCTAAGTCATGGCCAACTCTGCAGCCTCATGGACTGTTAGTTGCATGCCAGGCTCTTCTGTCCTCCACTATCTCCTAGAGTTTGTTCAAATTCATGTCCATTGAGTCAGTGATGGTATCTAACCATCTCATCCTCTGTCACCCCCTTCTCCTCCTTATTTATCAGATGGCATAGTTCTTGACATTTAGAATAATTTTTTCAAATTGTAACTGAATCTTTGACAATAGGAGCTAATTATCAAGGGACTAAATAGTAACTTCATTTTTTTTTTGAAGCAGGAGGTCTCAGTAAAGGTGTGAATTATTAGTCATTTGTGATACTCTCTAGCTGAGAACTTTCATCATAATGTAGTTAAACCTCTTAAAGCACTTAGATCTTAGCAGTTTCCATGGAAAGTTTAACTTACTGAACAACTTTTTTGTTTTTCTGTCTTAAGTCATGTATGTACATCATATGGAAAAATTGTTTTGAAAGTCTTCCACAAAACAGAAAGTCTTGAAGTATTTTATGGAGATGATGATTTCCCTATGAAAAGTACATTATAACAAATGTTCCATTGTCTATCTTTGATCATTCAAATTAATCTGTTAAAAGCCACATTTCAAAGTATGTTAATATCTCTTCCTCTTAGATCTCCCTCCCACCCCACCCCATCCCATCCATCTAGGTCATCACAGAGCACTAAGCTGAGCTTTCTGTGCTTTATAGCAAATTTTCCACTCAGTTCAGTTCAGTTCAGTTCAGTCGCTCAGTCGTGTCCGACTCTTTGCGACCCCATGAATTGTAGCACGCCAGGCCTCCCTGTCCATCACCAACTCCCAGAGTCCACCCAAACCCATGTCCATCGAGTCGATGATGCCATCCAGCCATCTCATCCTCTGTCATCCCCTTCTCCTCCTGCCCCCAATCCTCCCCAGCATCAGGGTCTTTTCCAATGAGTCAACTCTTTGCACGAAGTGGCCAAAGTACTGGAGTTTCAGCTCTAGCATTATCTGTTTTACACATGGTAGTGTATATATGTCAGTCCTAATATCCCAATTAATCTCTCCTTCCCCTTTCCCCGCTGTGTCCAAGTGTGTCTATTTTCTACATCTGTGTCTGTATTCCTTCTCGTGAAGTAGGATGGAAATTATGTCTCTAGATCTGAAGCTATTCAAGATACAATTTTAATTAAAAAAGCTTTATAGAATGAATTTATTTAACTCTAGGTAATTATATTTTTAATTGTGTTTTTTTTTAGGTTTTAAAAAATTGAGGTATAGTTGATTTACAGTGTTTTAGGTAGGTATGCATCAAAGTGATTGTTAGTCTATTTCAAATTTCTTTCCATTATAGATTATTATAAGGTGTTGAATACAGTTCTCTGTGCCATACAGTAGGTCCTTGTTGTTTATTTTATCTATAGTAATATGTATCTATTAATCTCAAATTCCCAATTTCTTCCCCGCCACCCCCCCCACTTCTGTAACCAGACGTCTGTTCTCTAGTTCTGTGAGTCTGTTTCTGTTTTGTAAAATAAATGTATGGGTTTCACATTTTAGATTCTACATGTAAGTGGCATCATGTGCCATTTGTCTTTATCTTACTTCAATTAGTACGATAATCTGTTGGTCTAGCTATGTTACTGCAAATGGCATTATTTCATTCTTTTTCTATGGCTCAGTAACATTCCATTGTATTTAATTGTGTTCTTAATTGCCTGAAGGTTAAGATGGGACTTCCCCCTTACAGTATAGTTTTCAAAATGCCAGAGTCAATTTATGCCTCACAATAAAGCTTGTTGGACTTTCCACAGAAACACTACAAAACCATTTTTCTTCTTCCAGAAATATAGTAATTTGTCTATATATACAAACTCACTGTAGCAGATCTCTTCTCTTCTAAAATTATAAACTTACTTACCTTGTTGAAATCCACAGGGTTGAGGAGTGAGTTGGAGGGTGGGTTTTTCTTCACTTCTGTGGGTGTTTTTTTTTTATTTTTTATTTTTTATTTTTTTATTGTTATTGCCATACAATGTCATGATACCACCATGGGTTTACATATGTTCCCCCTCCAGAACCCCCCTCCCTCCTCCCTCCCTCCTCCCTTCCCCCAGGGAAATCTCGATGCACCAGCCCCGAGCATCAATCCTGGGCTGGCGATTGATTAGACATATGATAATTAACATGTTTCAATGCCCTTCTCCCATATCATCCCACCCCTACCCTCATCCTCAGAGTCCACGAGTCTATTCTATACATCTGCGTTCCCCTTGCTGTCTCGCATGCTGGGCTCTCGTTACCGTCTTTCTAAATTCCATATATATGCGTTAATATACTGTATTGTTGTTTTTGCTTCTGGCTTACTTCACTCTGGATAATGGGCTCCAGTTTCGTCCATCTGAGTAGAATTGCTTCAAGTGAATTTTTTTTTAATGCTGAGTAATATTCCATTGTGTATATGTACCACAGCTTTCTTATCCATTCGTCAGTTGATGGGCATCTAGGTTGCTTCCATGTCCTGGCTATTGTAAACAATGCAGCGATGAACATTGGGGTACACGTGGCTCTTTCAATTCTGGTTTCCTCGGTGTATATGCCCAGCAGTGGGATTGCTGGGTCATATGGCAGGTCTATTTGCAGTTTTTTAAGGAACCTCCACACTGTTTTCCATAGTGGCTGTACTAGTTTGCAATCCCACCAACAGTGTAAGAGAGTTCCCTTTTCTCCACATCCCCTCCAGCATTTATTGCTTGTAGATTTTTGGATGGCAGCCATTCTGAGTGGTGTAAAGTGATACCTCATTGTGGTTTTGATTTGCATTTCTCTGATAATGAGTGATGTTGAACATCTTCTCATGTGTTTGTTAGCCATTTTTACGTCTTCTTTGGAGAAATGTCTGTTAAGTTCTTTGACCCACTATTTGATTGGGTCATTTATTTTTCTAGAATGGAGCTGCAGGAGTTGCTTGTATATTTTTTAGATTAATGGTTTGTCCGTTGCTTCATTGGCTATTATTTTCTCCCATTCTGAAGGCTGTCTTTTCACCTTGCTTATAGTTACCTTTGTTGTGCAGAAGCTTTTAATTTTAATTAGGTCCCATTTGTTTATTCGTGTTTTTATTTCCAATATTCTGGGAGGTGGGTCATGGAGTATCCCACTTTGGGTTATGACAGAGAGAGTTTTGCCTATGTTATCCTCTAGGAGTTTTATAGTTTCTGGTCTTATGCTTAGATCTTTGACCCATTTTGAGTTTATCTTTGTGTATGGTGTTAGAAAGTGTTCTAGTTTCATTCTTTTACAAGTGGCTGCCCAGTTTTCCCAGCACCACTTGTTAAAGAGGTTGTCTTTTCTCCATTGTATATTCTTGCCTCCTTTGTCAAAGATAAGGTGTCCATAGATGCGTGGATTTATCTCTGGGCTTTCGATTCTGTTCCATTGATCTATATTTCTGTCTTTGTGCCAGTACCATACTGTCTTAATGACTGTGGATTTGTAGTATAGCCTAAAGTCAGGTAGGTTGATTCCTCCAGTTCCATTCTTCTTTCTCAAGATTGCTTTGGCTATACGAGGTTTTTTGTATTTCCATACAAATTGAGAAATTATTTGTTCTAATTCTTTGAAAAAGACCTCTGGTAGCTTGATAGGAATTGCATTGAATCTATAGATTGCTTTGGGTAGTATACTCATTTTCACTATATTGATTCTTCCAATCCACGAACACGGCACATTTCTCCATCTGTTTGTGTCCTCTTTGATTTCTTTCATCAGTGTTTTATAGTTTTCTATATACAAATCTTTTGTTTGTTTAGGTAGAAATACTCCTAAGTATTTTATTCTTTTTGTTTCGATGGTGAATGGAATTGTTTCCTTAACTTCTCTTTCTGATTTCTCACTATTAGTGTATAGGAATGCCAGGGATTTCTGTGTGTTGATTTTGTATCCTGTAACTGCTATATTCACTGATTAGCTCTAGTAATTTTCTCGTAGAGTCTTTAGGGTTTTCAATATAGAGGATCATGTCATCTGCAAACAGAGAGAGTTTTACTTCTTCTTTTCCAATCTGGATTCCTTTAATTTCTTTATCTGCTCTGATTGCTGTGGCCAAGACTTCCAAAACTATGTTGAAAAGTAGTGGTGAGAGTGGGCACCCTTGTCTTGTTCCTGATTTCAGGGGGAATGCTTCCAGCTTTTCACAATTGAGGATAATGTTTGCTGTGGGTTTGTCATATATAGCTTTTATTATGTTGAGGTATGTTCCTTCTATTCCTGCTTTTTGGAGGGTTTTTATCATAAATGGATGTTGAATTTTGTCAAAGGCTTTCTCTGCATCTATTGAGATAATCATGTGATTTTTATTTTTCAATTTGTTAATGTGGTGTATTACATTGATTGATTTTCGAATATTGAAGAATCCTTGCATCCCTGGGATAAAGCCTACTTGATCATGATGTATGATTTTTTTAATGTGTTGTTGGATTCTATTTGCTAGAATTTTGTTAAGGATTTTTGCATCTAAGTTCATCAGTGATATTGGCCTGTAGTTTTCTTTTTTTGTGTGGCATCTTTGTCGGGTTTTGGAATTAGGGTGATGGTGGCCTCGTAGAATGAGTTTGCAAGTTTACCTTCCTCTGCAATTTTCTGGAAGAGTTTGAGTAGAACAGGTGTTAACTCTTCCCTAAATTTCTGGTAGAATTCAGCTGTGAAGCCATCTGGTCCTGGGCTTTTGTTTTTTGGAAGATTTCTGATACGGCTTCAATTTCCATGCTTGTGATGGGTCTATTAATATTATCTATCTCTTCCTGGTTTAGTCTTGGAAAGTTATACTTTTCTAGGAATGTGTCCATTTCATCCAGGTTATCCAGTTTATTTGCATATAGTTGCTGATAATAGTCTCTTATGATCCTTTGTATTTCTGTGTTTTCTGTTGTGATCCCTCTGTTTTCATTTCTAATTCTGTTGATTTGGTTCTTCTCCCTTTGTTTCTTGATGAGTCTGGCTAATGGTTTGTCAATTTTATTTATCTTTTCAAAGAACCAGCTTTTGGCTTGGTTGATTTTTGCTATGGTCTCTTTTGTTTCCTTTGCATTTATTTCTGCCCTGATCTTTAAGATTTCTTTCTTTCTACTAGACCTGGGCTTCTGCATCTCTTCCCTTTCTAGTTGCTTTAGGTGTAAAGTAAGGTTATTTATTTGACTTTTTTCTTGTTTCCTCAGGTGAGCTTGTATTGCTATGAACTTTACTCTTAGCACTGCTTTCACAGTGTCCCATAGGTTTTGGGCTGTTGTGTTTTCATTTTCATTCGTTTCCATGCATAACTGAATTTCATTTTTGATTTCTTCTGTGATTTGTTGGTTATTCAGCAGTGTGTTGTTGAGCCTCCATATGTTGGAAGTTTTGAATGGTTTTCTCCTATAACTGATATCTAATCTCACTGCATTGTCGTCAGAAAAGATGCTTGGGATGATTTCAATATTTTTGAATTTACCAAGGCTATATTTATGGCCCAGGATGTGATCTATTCTGGAGAAGGTCCCGTGTGCACTTGAGAAAAAGGTGAAATTCCTTGTTTTGGGGTGGAATGACCTATAGATATCAATTAGGTCTAGTTGGTCTATTGTATCATTTAAAGTTTGAATTTCCTTGTTACTTTTCTGTCTAGGTAATCTATCCATTGGTGTGAGTGGTGTATTAAAGTCTCCCACTATTATTGTGTTGTTGTTAATTTCCCCTTTCATACTTGTTAGCATTTGCCTTACATATTGTGGAGCTCCTATGTTGGGTGCATAAATATTTATAATTGTTATTTCTTCTTCTTGGATTGATCCTTTGATCATTATGTAATGTCCATCTTTATCTCTTTTCACAGCCTTTATTTTAAAGTCTACTTTATCTGATATGAGTATTGCCACTCCTGCTTTCTTTTGGTCTTTATTTGCATGGAATATCTTTTTCCAGCCTTTAACTTTCAGTCTATATGTGTCCCTAGGTTTGAGGTGGGTCTCTTGTAGACAACATAGATAGGGGTCTTGTTTCTGTATCCAATCGGCCAATCTTTGTCTTTTGGTTGGGGCATTCAGCCCGTTTACATTTAAGGTAATTATTGATAAGTATGATCCCGTTGCCATTTATTTTATTGTTTTGGGTTCGAGATTATATACCTCATCCGTGTTTCCTATCTAGGCAAGATCCTTTAACATTCGTTGGAGGGCTGGTTTGGTGTTGCTGAATTCTCTCAGTTTCTGCTTGTCTGAAAAACTTTTGAATTCTCCTTCAAATTTGAATGAGATCCTTGCTGGGTACAGTAATCGCGGTTGTAGATTGTTTTCTTCCATGACTTTAAGTATGTTTTGCCATCCCCTTCTGGCCTGAAGTGTTTCTATTGAGAGATCAGCTGTTATCCTTATGGGATTCCCCTTGTGAGTTATTTTTTGTTTCTCCTTTGCTGCTTTTAAAATTTGCTCTTTATATTTGATATTTGTTAATTTGATTAATATGTGTCTTGGGGTGTTCCGCTTGGGGTTCATTCTATCTGGGACTCTCTGTGTTTCTTGGACCTGAGTGGCTATTTGCTTTCCCAATTTAGGGAAATTTTCAACAATTATCTCTTCAAGAATTTTCTGATGGTCTTTCTTTTTGTCTTCTTCTTCTGGGACTCCTATGATTCGAATATTGGTGCATTTAATATTGTCCCAGAGGTCTCTAAGATTGTCCTCATATCTTTTACTTCTTTTTTCATTTTTCCTTTCTGTTTCATTTATTTCTGCCATTCTGTCTTCTACTTCACTTATGCTGTCTTCTATCTCTGTTATTCTACTGTGGGTTCCCTCCAGGGTGTTTTTGATCTCATTTATTGCATTATTTATTGTATTTTGACTCTTTTTCATTTCTTCTAAGTCCTTGTTAAAGCTTACCTGCATCTTCTCAATCCTTGCCTGCAGGTTATTGAACTGCAACTCCAACTTATTTTCCAGGTTTTGGATCATTTTCACTATCATTATTCGGAATTCTTTGTCAGGTAGACATCCTATCTCTTCATCTTTTGTTTGGTCTAGGGGATATTTATCCTGTTCCTTTACTTGCTGGGTATTTCTCTGCCTTTTCATCTTGTTTATCTTACTGTGTTGTCCCTTTATTGTGGGGGTTCCTCACTATGGAGGGGTTGGATGTGTGGTTTGTCGAAGTTTCCTGGATGGGAAAAGTTGTGTGGAGTTCTGGTGGGTGTATGTGGGTTTCCTCACTGTAACTAACAATGGAGTGTCCAGTAAAGAGTTTTGAGGTGTCGGTGGACTTGGTGTGACCTTGGGTAACCTGTGTATTGAAGCTCCAGGCAGTGTTCCTGCGTTGCTGAAGACTTTGCTTGGTATATCTTACTCTGGAGCTTGTTGTTCCTTGGGGGGTGGTTGGTTTCAGTTTTGGTATGGAGGAGTTTGATGAGTTCCTATCGATTAATTAACTCTTGGATCCAGGAGTTTTCTGGAATTCTCAGGGTCTGGGTTTAGCCTCCTGTCTTCCAGTAGCCTCAGGGCTCTTTTATCTCTGCACTGATGGTGGCAGAACCTCTAGTTTAGTGATGAGAAGTTTCTTCACAGTGAGGGACACCCTGTCCAGTACACAGAGTTACATGGCATGGACCAGAAGGAGAAGAGAGGAATCAGATGGTGAGGGAGTGAAGTGGCCAGTGCTTGCTCCCCTGTGTGTTCTCCACAGCCTGGGTCCCTCAGAGATGTTCACAGAGTTATATCGAAATGAGAAGAGGGTGGAAGGAGACAGAATTGACCAGAGAGAGAAAAGAGAGAGTCAGATGGACAGAGACAGATCCAGCCAGTGGTCAGTTATTTCAGTGTTCTTCACAGCTCGTAACTCTCAAGCAGAGTCCCAGAGTTGGGTAGAGAATATACAGGGAAAGGGGTCGTTGAAGTTGTCTTGGTAGGAGAAGAAAAAAGGAAAAAAAAAAGATTAAAAAAAAAGAAAAAAAAAAGGGAGAGACAAGAATGGGGAGAGAGCAGTCAAGCCAATGATCTCACTCCCAGGTAACAATGGGTACTGGAGCTTGGATCCTTAAAGGTACAAAGTTGATACCA
>ML663565.1:29762212-29915264 GCA_007570785.1 Antilocapra americana
CTTAAAGGTACAAAGTTGATACCAAATACTAATAAGCAAAGATTAAACATCTAGAGTAAAGACTGGATTTTCAAAAATACTATTACGATAAAAGAAAGAAAGAATTATAAAGAAGAAAAAAATCAATTAAAAAAATTAAAAAAGGGGGAAAAAGTGGCGATATAAAAGGTAAGAAAAGATATAGGATGGAGAATACAATAAAGGAGAAAGAGGAGATTTATAAAAAAGGGAAAATAAAAATAAAGGAAAAGAAAAAAAATAACAAGGTTATAGGGGACTTAAAAATTCTAAAAAAAAAAGTATAAAAACGTTTTAAAAATTTAAAAGATGTTCCTATTACAGTTATAACTAAGGCTTTCTCTGGTGCTGATGCGTACAGCGAGGGTTCAGTTCATTTTCGGATAATTCCTTGGTCCGGCTTTTACTTCTCACAGTCTATAGACTCCTTTCTATGCAGTCTGCGCCACCTGCAGGGATTTAATCTGCTACTCCTGTCAGTTCCAAAGCTGTTCCTCTGCTTGCTTTAGCGTCTTCTGTTTGCTGGTCTTTTAAGTGTCTATTCAGCGCTTTGGGGTTTGCCCCGCTCCTAGTGAGTGAGCTTCCCCCGCCCCCTCTGCTCAGGCTCTCTGTCCGCCCGGGGCAGTTGAGGGGTGCGGCTTCTCCCCTCCCCCGGCCCAACCGCTCGGTTTTCTCAACGTGCAGCTGAGCACGCCTTCTTTGGTGTGCAGAGCGCCGATCCTTCCAGAATCCCCAAAGGTCTTGGTTAGCACCTAGCTTTGCTCCCAATTTGGCTGCAGAAGTCTCGCTGGGGCTGGGTTATGTCCGCTGCTCTCGGGCGGGGGCTGGGCCCGCAGCCCGCAGCCACCCAGCTCCAACCGGCCGGCCACCTCTCCCCCGCCTCCGCACCGCCCTTTGTTCGGTGCGCGGGCCGGGGGGGGGGGGGGGGGGGCTCTTCCTTACAGGGCTTAACTATTAATCTGCTTTTACTCCCTGCTATCTTGCTCTCCAAGATTCACCGCAGATCCGCCAGAGAGAATGCTCCCTGGTATTCGGAATCCTCTCTCCTCTTTTTTTCCCTCTTTATTCCAGAGTCCCCTTCCGGGACGGATCCCTTTCCCCAACTCTTTGTCTCTCCCTTTACTTTTTTTCTTTTTCTTTTGTCCTACCTCCTCTCGTTGGCAATGGGCCGCCCCTCCAGATGCCCGATGTCCTCTGCCAGCATTCAGATCCTGTTTTATGGAGTTTGCTCGGCCTTTAAAAGTTCTTTTGGTGTATTTATTGGGGAGAGAGATGGCCGTCCTATTCCTCCGCCATCTTAGTTCCTCCTCCCTGTGGGTGTTTTTAAGAAAGGGAGAGAACCTCATGGAGGCGCAACATAAATTTTCAGCCTTTGCACAAAAGTCAAGTTTCACGTGCGTCACTGTATTTTACATTTCTTCTAGTTCATCAGTGTCTTATTCATCTTCAGAGCATGGCTTCATTATTTATTTCAAAATCTCTAGTACATAGGCAATAATTTCTAACTTAATACATTACAATAAACTTTTTAGCTGAGAAATAGCTTTGTATGTAGATGGGAGGGGATAAGTAAATCTACCAATGATAGAAATTACTTTTCCATATTAAATGAATTTGAAGGTGTGATCTTAACATTAGCATGCTACGCACTTAATCCTTTTCAAAGTAGTATCACCTAAAACAAATTCCTTATGTGATTTTACCCTGGATCTAAATGTGGTACTTTTTAAATGCTTTTCAAATTATCTCTCTTGAAATTAGAGGAAAGTTAATTCATTTTAATGGGAAAATATGGGCTTATGAATTAGACAAATAGAACTCAAAACTTGGCTTTTCCATCATTAAGTGTACAAACTTAAGTTGATCATTTCCTCCAAGGTTCAGTTTCATCATCAATAAGTTGGGACTGATAATACATAGTTTGCAGAAGTATTTGAGATTTATGTCATTATGTGTGAGAAACACTAGGTGAACTGTTTGTTCCCTTAAATATTTTTAAAAATTCACCTTTGATAAAAGAATTAAAATTTTTGGCAATTCTTTACATACCCTACATTTTTTTCTTGACCCTTGCTAATCAGTCTCTTCATAACCCAAGTTATCTTTAAATAAAAGGATAATATTATTTCACTCAAGTTTCTTTATTCCATTTGAAATGCTAATATTATCCACTCTTTCTTTAAGTTTCCATCATGATTTCCTCTTTTCTGATTGAATCTTCCTTTCTGGAGTGTGTGTATGTGCACATAAAATATTTAGATAAAAGGCACAGCAAATGAGTTGCTTTCCCTAGGAGATAGCTTTGCAACTGGGTGAAGGGCTGCAGCTACTTTCAGTCAGTTCAGTTCAGTCACTCAGTCGTGTCCGACTCTTTGTGACCCCATGGACCACAGCACACCAGGCCTCCCTTGTCCATCATCAATTCCCGGAATCTACTCAAACTCATGTCCATTGAGTCGGTGATGCCATCCAAGCATCTCATCCTCTGTCATCCCCTTCTCCTCCCACCTTGAATCTTTCTCAGCATCAGGGTCTTTTCCAGTGAGTCAGCTCTTCACATCAGGCTCTTCACATTCAAGACTGATCAGTGAATATTCAGGACTGATTTCCTTTAGGATGGACTGGTTAGATCTTCTTGCAGTCCAAGGGACTCTCAAGAGTCTTCTCCAACACCACAGTTCAAAAGCATCAATTCTTCGGCACTCAGCTTTCTTTATAGTCAAACTCTCATATACATATATGACTCCTGGAAACACCATAACTTTGACTAGATGGACCTTTGTTGGCAAAGTAATGTCTCTGCTTTTTAATATGCTGTCTAGGTTGTAGTTATTTTAATTGTATACAGTTCTGTGCAATATGTACCTATATATTAAAATAATCATGCTTTACTATTAAAATATTTAAGCTAACACAATGCTAGTTTTATTTGTTTTTTACTCTTTGACACTGAAAACAGTAAATTTTAAATTTCTTAACAATCCCAACTGTCTTTAAGTTCATGGAGTGATCTTTTCTCCAAGCCCTCACACTCTCTATCTGTCTCTTTAATCAGAGGCAAAATCATATTCCTTTATTATTTTATGTTATTATGCCTCTTTATGTGTTGATTGGAATATTAATTTTTAAACCTCTCACCAGGAAGATTGTTCTTTGAGTATCATGTTTTTTCCTACTCTATAGTAGGTACTGATGTTTATCGTAGTAGTAACAAGTATTGTATGGCAATGATTGTCTTTATTTAGATTGCATGTGGTCATATACAAAGAATTGATCCAACACATGCCTACTTATAGTTCCTGCGAGGCCAGAGAGGCATTGTAAAGTAGCTGCTGCAGTGAAAAAGATTTCAGATGTAGTGTGTCTCTTATACCACACTGCAGTTTTGTGATCTCCAAGGAGTCTTTAAAAACCAGATTTTCTTTACGGCAGGCTTACTTATGCAATTCTTTTCTGATTACAGAGGTTTCCTTCTTTCTCTTTTTCAAATCATTCAAAGCACCAATACCTGAGTTCACCAAAAATGTCATTACTTACTCTTTATTGTGCACTTTTATAAGCAGTAAGCTTTTTATTCTCATAATTTGACTAAACAATACATGTACAAAGCAAATCTGTCAGTTAGGCCATATGCACAATTTTCAGTCATGCCAGATGTTTGAGATACGTGAGTATTTCTGAACGGGAAGCAAAAGAACCACAAACCTGACCCACTTTAGTATCTCCCCCTAACACGTTTGTCCATGCTGTCAAGACTGCAGCAAGATTGAGGGTTCATGAGGAAAACAGTAGGTCCTCAAGGACCCACCTGGTGAATGCTGTCATAATCCTTGTTAAATATTCTAAATATCAAGGGATGTTGGGTGGAAGTTAAATATATACTACATATTTTTGTTAGAAGTTTTCATAATTTGTTTTTTTATTTTATTTGTTAAATTAATTTATTTTTTTCCTTTACATTATCGTGTCGGTTTTGCCATACATTGACATGAATCCACCATACATTTGAATGAAGTATATACAACTTTATGTGAAACAACCATTGCATCTGAGTCCAAGAGGTAGGCAACGTCCTTACACTTTAACCCTTTTAGTTCAGCCTAGTCTGGAGACGTTCTCTGGCAGTGTGGCGGTCTTGTTGTCCATCTGATGACTCGTAGGACACCAAGGCAGGATCTGAAGCTGAGGCTCCTCGGGTTCAGGCCCTGGCTGTGTTACTCCACCAGCTGTAGGCCCTCAGGTCTCTCACCAACGTCTCTCTGCTGTAAAACAGTAACACTGGGCAGCGCCGCCTCACAGGACTGTTGTGTAAACCGTGTGTAACATAAAGCCCTTATAAAGTGCACGGCATCTCATGTTCAGTAAGTACCAACAACCCCTGCTGTGGGTGGTCAGTGTCAGACCAGCTTCTCATGATTCATGAAGTTACACTTAGCAGCTTTAAGAATGTGTAAGTAACTGTTAGACAATTTTGACAGATGGACATCTGAAATAAATGTTATTTTCAGTCTACTAAGAAAATCTTTCTGCATGATAGTTCTAATTATCAAGTCACCTTTAATAAAATATACTAATAGTATAGCTTTGTAATAGTTTAATTACAATCTGGTGTCTATACTTATCTCTTTTCTCTCCTGCTCCTTGGAAAAAAAAGAATATATTTGATGAATAGCAATAATTAGAAAAAATACTGTACACTTAATATTTAATAACTTATTTCTCACAACACTTATAAAAGGGTAGCTATCTCTAACTCCATTCTACAGATGAATCAGATTATTACAAGGGCTGAATACTTTTCAAGATTACAGAATTAATAAATAATGGTATTCTAAAATCTATGCTCAGAGTGGTAGTGAGTGTCAGTGTGAATTCGTTCAGTCGTGTCCGACTCTTTGCCACCCAGTGGACTGTAGCCTACCAGGCTCCTCTGTCCATGGGAGTCTCCAGGCAAGAATACTGGAGTGGGTTGCCATTTTCTTTCTCCAGGGGATCTTCCTGACCCAGGGATCGAACCCAGGTCTCCCATATTGCAGGCAGACGCTTTACCCTCTGGGACACCAGGGAAGCTAAGCATTTGTAGACGTGTTTAATGAATAGAAAGCCACTATGATCTTTCCCCAGTAGCTCAGCAGGTAAAGAATCTGCCTGCAATGCAGGAGACGCAGGGGACATGTGTTTGATTCTCAGGTTGGGAAGAGCCCTGAGAAGAGGAAATAGCAACCAATTCTAGTACACTTGCCTAAACAGAAGACCAATTCTAGTACACTTGCCATGAACAGAAGAGCCTGGTGGTCTACAGTCCAAAGGGTTGCAAAGAGTTGGACACAGCTGAACACAAGCACAAGACAAGACAAACTGATATTTGAATAGAAAGATCAGAAGCAACAGTGGTTCAGTATATCTTCAAATGAAGGGCTGTGGTCAGTAATAGCATTCATTAGCCTTGGCATCAAAATTATTTTTTTTATTTTTCTGTGTTTCACAAAAAAATCCTTGTTTCATCTCTGTAAGTTTTACCTATGTAAATAGTTTTAAAGTAGATTTTTTAAATCACAGGATATTTCTTTTTTATTAAAGACCATAAGTTTTGAGTAGGAACAAAAGGATATTTTAGTTTCAAAATGAAAAAAGTAACCATATCTCACATAGATAATATTCTTTTTTTAAATACATTTAAAGTTGGAGAATACCCACAAATTGAAATAGCTATTTTAGATTCCTATTACCTAATAGGATATTTATGTGATATTGAATAACTCATTTATGAAATAATAAAGATTCACCTTATTCTTACTTGATATGTTGTTGTCTTAATATCTATAATTTATCTACTTGGTTTTGCTTCATTTCCCATATTCTCTCTTTCCTTACTCATTTCCAGAATTCTCCTTTACCTTTACATTTTTGAGTACCTAATGGTGCTCTATTTTAGCTAATGCACTATTCTATCTTTGCAGTAATCTTGACAACTCAGGAATTTCTGATGCTGAAAATAATTAATCTCTCTGTGATAAATAGAAGATTTCATTAGAAGCTAGAGAATAAATCTAGAGGGGAAAGATTTCAATGTCATGGTGAGAATATTTTTTTCCTGATTCTAAGACTGTTTGCAGTTTTCTTTTGAATAGCAAAGACCATGGAGTAAGAGATTCATTGTATTATACAAATGATTCTACCACTTCATTTGATTTTTATTTTGCTTCTTAAACAGTGTTTAAATCAAACCTCAATAATTAAATCAAACCTAAATGCAAAGTTTGAGCTGATCCACTAATGCATATTCTCTACAGTAACCACCATCTTTTTATCATGGATGTAAAATTAGATGATTTCTTTCTTTAACTTAATGTGAATATTTAGTACATCATTTATGAATGATCAGTATTCATGGAAAAAGTCCACCTTGTAAAACTGAGCAGATTCCCAAATTGGTACTATTAATTGTTGCTTTAGAACAACTCTTCTCAGGAAAAAAAAATTATCAGTGTGTAACTGTATAATTTTATCAATGAAATTGGTTGGTACACCTGCTTAAATGTCTAGAATCTTTGCTTTTTGAAGATAAAACATTTCTTAATTGCCAAAGTTCAGCTCTATGCCAAGACAATAAAGTGCTAAAATTAAATGGCATTCTCATTTTAAAGCATTGAAAAGAAAAGCCAGCTCTTATTGAGAAACTTAAACAAAAGACTTTGACATCAAAAGATCACTTAAGAAAAATGCCCGAACAAAAGCCCCTGCAATGTGAGTCAGTAAATCCTTGTAGCATTTTAACATTTTGTGGGATTTGTTGTACCTTACATAAAATGGATTAAAGAGGGCTTGAGGTGTAGGTATCTTTATTCAAAAGCATATCTATGAAAACAACACATCTTTGCAAAACATACATTCTCACAGACTCTCAAGGCTGCACAAAGCTGGGATAGTTGAACAGGCTATAACTCACAGAGACCTGTGATTTGGCTTGACTCTGCAGCGTGTGGGCTTAGTCGCTCAGTCACGTCTGACTCTTTGCTACCCCATGACTGTAGCCCGCCAGGCTCCTCTGTCCATGGCATTTCCCAGGCAAGAATACAGGAGTGAGTTGCCATTTCCTTCTCCAGGGAATTTTCCCGACCCAAGGCTTGAACCCGAGTTTCCTGCATTGTAGCCAGTCAGTCAATTCAGTCACTCAGTCGTGTCTGACTCTTTGTGACTCCATGGACTGCAGCACCCCAGGCCTCCCTGCCCATCACCAACTCCTGGAGTTTATCCAAACTCATGTCCATTGAGTCGGTGATGCCATCCAAGCATCTCATCCTCTGTCATCCCCTTCTCCTGCCTTCAATCTTTCCTAGCATCAGGGACTTGTCACATGAGTCAGCTCTTCACATCAGGTGGCCAAAGTATTGGAGTTTCAGCATCAGTCCTTCCAATGAACACCCAGGACTGATCTCCTTTAAGATAGACTGGTTGGATCTCCTTGCAGTCCAAGGGACTCTCAAGAGTCTTCTCCAACACCACAGTTCAAAAGCATCAGTTCTCCTGCATTGCAGGCAGATTCTTTATTGTCCAAGTGATTCTGCAGAAAGGAGGAGATACTGCTGGAGCATGGTTGCTCACCCACCAGCTTTCTACGCCCAGATTAACAATGCTGTGTCCATGGCAATGCGATCAGCACAGTGTCCTTTGAGATTAAGGAATGGAGAAGTAAGGCTGTGTCACTTTAACATTCTTTGCTCTGTGCACTCCCTCTTAGTGAGAATATCGTACCTGAAAACCACTGAATAGAACTAAATTATCAAATAGCCTCAAAAAATGTAAATTTACACCAAAATCATTAAAAAATATCCTGGTTGTTTAATTTCTAACTGAGTGATACCTAACTCCAAACCAGAAGAATGGAATTTAAGAAATATAGAAAAAGATACACTATCATCTGTTCCCTAAACTCTAAAAGTTTGCTCTCATATTAAAATAATCAGGCAATAATTTATTTTTATATTGGTAAGATATAAGAATTGTCCATTATATCAATTCTTCACCTGTTGCATCTTTTAAAGATTGTCTTGTTCATCTTTGGAGAACACTGGCCATCAATTTGTTCATTGTCCTTAGAGACAGCGTTGAATAGTAGAAATTTCATGGAAATGCAAAATAAGGAAATATAGATTCTTATCCTTACTCTGATGCTTACAAGTGGTATTACCATTTACAGGACAATCAATTCCCTTGGACCTCACTTTTCTCATTTGAAAAAGAAGTGCACTGGACTGTGTAGTTTCTACCACCTTGCCTGGACCCAAATGTTCATAGATTTCTGTTGACAGTCTCTCTGGTATGGGGCATGTCTGTCATTTCCCTATCGTCTCTCAGTTCCACACCGACCACTCTATACCTTTGCTCTATGATACTCCGGGCTGGGGCTCTGTAAACCACATTTTTCTTATGTCACCTGCTTTCCATTTAGATTCTCTTGATAGGAGGTACTGGAGGGAGAGAGCAAGGCTCTATGTTTTTCCTCCTTGAACAATGTCAAACCAATGTACATTGCCTAGCAGTTGGTTCTGATCTCCAGCTTCTTTAAAAACTCGCACTTATTTTACAGCCCTCTAAGTTTACTCATTGTCCTATATTAAATTATTCACTATAGTTTCCAGCTTTTTGTCTGGACCTATACTAATACTTGGGCTTCCCAGGTGGCTCAGTGGTGCAGAATCCACCTGCAATATAGGAGATGTGGGTTTGATCCCTCGGTCAGGATGATCCCTCAGAGGAGGAAATGGCAACCCACTTCAGTATTCTTGCCTGGAGAATTCCATGGACAGAGGAACCTGGCAGGCTACAGTCCATGGGATCTCAAAAGAGCTGGACACAACTTAGCAACTAAACAACAAATACTAGTATTTAGGTGAAGGGGCACTGGACAGAACTATATTTCTCAAAAGGATATGACCCATGTTTATCTTCTTTACCTTGTCCACTGCTGTACTCATGATCTGAAACACAGCAAGCTCTCGATACATACTGAGTTAGCTGGACTTTCATAGATGAGTGACCTTGATTCAAGTCCTAGTCTTATCAGTTAAAAGTTCTGTGATGTTGGGAAATTCTAACATATCTGATCATCAACTATATAATCTAAAAAAACAGAAAAATTACAAACTGTTCTTTGTAATTCCTGGTTATTTGCAAGAAACCTGACTTAGTTTTTCCTATATACTTTTGTTTCCCCAACATCCAGCAGATTGTCTGGCTCATGGTTGGTATTCAATACATTTGTGTTAAATGAATGATGAGTGGAGGCTGCAGGTAATAAAAATAATTTTTTATGATTGCTCAGACATGGGGAGTGTTAAAAAATTTGACTGTATCATCTTATTACTTCAGTAAGTTTCAGAATTCCTCAATGCACAGATAATATATAAGGACCATGTTTTCTGTGTTCTCAATATGTAGCATAGCACCCAGGCCTATGGATATTCTTGGAGAATTGAATAAATCATGTTACTAACTATTCTCAACTACAGCAAATACTGTTTCATGTTACTCCTGGTTGCAGTAATCTCCTTTATTTATTACTGTAGCTGCATTCTGTATGGACATGGTAATTTTAAGAACTTAAGGCTCAAAACATCTCCACATTAATTACTAGCTGTTACCTTCTCTTCTCCACAACTTTCTCATATATAAATGAAGACTATAATAGTACTGTTCTCATAGAGTTCTAGGGATTAAACAAATTACTACATCAAAAGCTCTGGGGGCAATGCTAAATATAGTAATCACTCAATAATACTAGAGATTGTTTTAGAATCATTCATTCAAATCTGCCAAAATCTTATTTCTAAGCTATTATTGATAAAACAATACTTATAAATATTTTTGAGCATCCACTAGGTGCCCTTAATTTTTGTAGTGAACATAAAACTTTGTGTCACAATCTAGTAGAAATCCAAACTAGAAACTTGGCAGTTTTTCTGCCTCTCACTTTGTACATCTACGTGGTCACTAAGGGTTACACAAATGAACCAAAAGATGATGTCTGTGCCTTGAGCCCTTGAATTGTTAATTTCTTCACTGCAGGCTGAGACATGTTAGCTCAAAAGCCTGCCAAAACCAAAATCATTTTCATAACTCCAGTTATTAAAAAAAATAGCCCATCCAAGCAGTCAGCCCCCAAATCTCTCTATTTCTTTTCTTTTATAACCTCTCTAGAAAGAAAGTGAAAGTGAAGTCACTCAGTTGTGTCCCACTCTGAGACCCCATGGATGGAGGTGCCTACAAGGCTCCTCCGTCCATGGATATTCCAGGCAAGAATACTGCAGTGGGTTGTCATTTCCTTTTTCAGGAGATCTTCCCGATCCAGGGCTTGAACCTGGGTCTCCCGCATTGTAGGCAGACGCTTTACCATTTGAGAAACAAGGGAAGTCCTAACCTCTCTAGAATCCACCTATTATTTTTTATCCTGGCCACAAGTGCTATGGTCAAGACTCTTCATCTTTAAACTTAACTTTTATACACACTGTGTGTGTATGTTAGTCTCTTAGTTGTGTCCAACTGTTTATGACCCCATGTACTGCAGCCTGCCAGGCTCCTCTGTCCATGGAATTTTCCAGGCAAGAATACTGGAGTGGGTAACCTTTCCCTTTTCCAGGGGATCTTCCTGACCCAGGGAATGAACCCAGATCTCCTGCATTGCAGAAATATTCTTTACCATCTGAGCCACCAGGGGAGCTATTTATACACACTAATATTTATATAAAATAGATAACAAAGAAGGACCTACTATATAGTACAGGGAATTTTTCTCAATACTCTGTAATGACCTATATGGGAAAATAATCTAAAACAAGAGTGAATATATGTACACGTGTAACCAATTGACTTTGCTGTATAGCAGAGATTAACACAATATTTTGAATCAACTCTAATGTTAGTTGCTCAATTGTGTCCAACCCTGTGACCCCATGGACTGTAGCCTGCCAGGTCAGAAAATACATAAATAAATAAAATAAGCTTGTAATTGGCCTCTCATCTCCTCCAGTTTTATTATCCATAAAACTCTCGGGTTGATCTTCTCAAGTATAAACTCAATTGTATTACATGCTGCTTAATAGTTTTCATTAGCTGATTATAACACTGCAACTTTGTTGAATTGAAGTAGGTAATATGACTGTCTAGTTCTAAACTTTTAAAGTAATATCTGTATAAAAATATGAAATATAAGTAAAAATATTATGAGTTGTAAATGATGTGAAAAAAGGGCTATCATAAAAATAAGGCAAATTCATAATTGCTAGTATATGACACATAGAAAGACCACCAAAGAAACCTTCAAAGATACTTTTGAAACAATATATTGAATTTAAAGTCATAAGTATATTACAGAGATGCTCAAATAAGTCTGTGTTATTTTCCTGTTCATAAGAGGTATCATCACTTGTATAAAACTGTTCAAGAGGCACAGAATTTACAAAGGTAGTAGGAAAGAATAAAAACAGCAGTGCTTTCCAAATGTGCAAATTTACATGCTTGTTCTAGCAAAACTTGTTTGAGTCAGATTGGATTCATTTGTCATTTAAGAATTCATAAATCAATCCTCAAAAAATATACAGAAAAATTCTCATGTGAAATTATCAACCCTTTTTTTTAACCACACAGTTTTCAAATAGCTAGAGTGCTTTGTCTTGTAAAGGTTGAATTTCAAAGCTCTCCTCCAATATTTGTTGATTTATTTGACATCTAATTGTTGAGTACTTTGCTTGGTTCTAATACTAAGACAAATAGAAAAGATCCCTGAGTTATAGCAGTTTGTACTTACAGGAAATTTTTTAAAAAAGCACATATAACCAAATAGTCTTCTGACTATGTCTAACAGAGTTTTGTTTATACAAGATACAGGTATGACTTAAATGGGTCATCATCAACCTCCTTTAGGTGAGTGGAAGGACAGGTTACAAAGAAGAAATCTTTGACCTACATCTCCAAGCAAAGTGAAGTTATTAAAATAGAGTTTCAGAGGAAGGCCACTACAAGGTCAGTAGAGCTTAGCCCACTTTAGGGCTCTAATTCCTGGATGACATTTGTATACTATAGATACCAGGTTATTTTTAAGCAATAAATTCTATGTAATATTTTTCTGGCATGAACTTCCAAGTATAGCTAAGTCTAACCTTCAAAGTTTAGTGAAGTTTAAAAAAGAAGTGAAATATAGCTAGTCATTTTACCTGTACTTTTGTCTTTGAGAAGTAATCTTGAATTATCTCAAGTAGATTTTTACCATTTTACTTTATATAGAATCATATGTAAAATTCTTATAATTCATTTAAAAGAGAAAAATAGCATGCACTGTAGAGATTAAATATGATAAAAATTCCCAGGCCTCAATTTCTTCATCTGTAAAGTAGGAATGCAAAACCACTTACCACATAGGATAATAGAAAGGATTACTACTTATATAAAGTGCTTAGAAGAGTGCCTATCACACAGTAAATCCTAGGTGTTAATTATTAGAACATTCTGAACACTCATACATATTTTTTCCATGCCTCTTGAAATAAGACAGTTTATTTTGATTATATTTCTTATTACTTTAATGTAGAATTAATCGCCATAATTTTAAAAAATGATTTTATTTGTAACATATTGCGCTCAGTCATGTCCAAGTCCTTGTGGCCCCATGGAATATTCCAGGCAAGAATACCAGAGTGGGTTGCCATTTCCTATTCCAGGGACTCTTCCTGACCCAGGGATCAAACCTGCATCTCTTGGGTCTCCTGCACTGGCAGGTGGATTCTTTATCACTAGTGCTACGTGGGAAGCCCTTGTAGCATATTAATTATGAATTAATTTAGGGTGATCTCAGATGCTCCATATTCAGCCTATAAGATCCTGAATGAAAGTTAGCATTAATTATGAGTTAATTTAAGGTGATTTGAGATGCTCCACACTCAACCTATAAGATCCTGAATGAAAGACAGTATTAGGATATAAGTGGCTTTTATGACTTCCAGTCCCAGAAGTGTGTGGAGAGTGAGGGAGGAACCGGGTTGGAAAAATACAGAGCCAGTCTGTGAAAAATCCTTTGTATCTGATAGATCATACATGGAAGTGACTTCCATGTATGACATGATATGTTTTCCCAAACATGACAAATGTTTTCCAAAATTAGATGGTGATTTTTAAAAATCTATGTGATATTGCCAGTAATAGACTTGAAAATGAAGTCGCTCAGTCATGTCTGATTCTTTGCGACCTCATGGACTGTAACCTGCCAGGCTTCGCCATCCATGGCAAGGATACTGGACTGGGTTGCCATTTCCTTCTCTAATATTGCCAGTAATAGGTTATAAATCTAAAACAACCATTTCTAAACTATTAATAAAACTCTCAGTCTACTCTGGCAGGAATACTGAAGTCTTTTTTCAATTCTCTCTATAGAAAATTATTTACAAAGTTGCCATCATAGAAAGATGGCATCATCAAATCAGTAAGTTTGCACCCAAATTTTGCAGGCAAAAAGTCTTATAAAGTAGTATTAGTTAATGAATACAAATATTGCTTTATTTCCTCATTTTTTTTGTGATATTCGTGGTCTGAATCAGCTTTTAACAAGCTGTACTTTAATGTGGCTTCTTCTCATATTCTCAATGAGTAACAACCTTGGGCCAATTTTTACTCTCAATTTTGTAGTATCATTTTTTAAGCGGTGTCCCTTAAACTGTGTTAGTTCAGAGCCCCTGTTTCTGGATACCAATATAATGCCTGATTTCTACTAGGGGAAACTACTGTGAAGTCAGAGAGGCGCAGAACCCAAAGTCACATAGCTAGTAAGTGAGAGAGCAGGACTAAATCTGTATGTGGTACACGTGATAAGAAGCGCGAGGTTGACAACCTGTGTAAGGCCCCCAGGGAAAACAGATCAAGTGTGCAATGTGATTGAGAAAAATGATGGGCAGCTAAGCGAGACGTGTCTTTGCGTACCGAGCAGGTTGGAAGAAGAGTAGACTGCAAAGTGTAGAGACTGAGCGAGGAGATGCTCTGAGAACAGGTTGGGAGGAGGTGGGGAGGCAAAGCCAAGAAGGGGAGAGGAGAGGAGGGAATAAGAGGAATGAGGATGACGGGAGAGGAATGAGAGAAAATACAGCTTCTGGTTTGACTCAACAATCTGTTAGGGTGCTGCCTCCAAAGAATAGACGCCTACTTGCAAGTTTGTTTTTGAGTAATATTGTGTGAGGAGCATATGTGAAGTATCTAGTGGAAATTTATTATTTGGCTCCCTTAATGTGAGCTTACAGTTGAAAAAATAAGAAAAATAAAGAAACGTGTATAAGATGGCTTAAAGAAAAGCAGGGAGTCTCAATAAAAATTGCATATGATTCTTTAACACTTCATAATATACAGTGTAATTGCATCCTTATAGCCTAAAGGGAGTTTTAAGCTAAAGCTCACAACTTCTGAGGAAATTTGGCCTACATTAGGATGATAAGAAATGATTTCAAATAATGAAAAGTACCCTAATAATTTAATTAACACTGGCACATGGACACACCAAAACAAAAATAATCTCATGACGTGAAATATTTTATACAGGTTATTTAGATGTGTCCAATTGTTCCTCTTATTTTTCCCCCTAAATTAGTTAGTAAAAGGTGTCTTAGTCAAAAGCTGAGTCACGAACCAGAAAGCTGTTTATAACATTGGCAATTATTCCTTCCTTTATCCATTTATTCATTCAAAATATATTCAGTACCAACTGTGCTCCAAGCAGTGTGCTTTGGACAGATGATGGCTGGACAAAAAAAAAAAAAAAAAATGGCTTGTGACAGCAGGCACAAATGGGGGCTCTCAGGGAATTTGCATAGTAACAGAGAGATAGACCTTAATGAAATATCTATATAAATAAATATATGAGTACACTGTGAGATAAATACTATACAGTGAAGCAACCAAATAGGAAGACATTCCTGAGGATGTATATTATATGAAGCAAAAGTGAAGGGGAGACAATATTCTATTAGAAGCAATCAGTCTTGTTGAGGTTATTGCACCTTAGCCTAAGTCATTTAATAGTGGAGACTGGATTAGGAAAAGTATGAGTGAAGAGACGGTAGTTAGAGATGACAAGTAGGACAGAGACAAACAGGGACAGGTTGGGGTAGGTGGGAGTGTTAGAGACACGGAAAGAGAAGTATTCAAGAAATATTTAAGATAAACTATAAAAGATTTGATGCTAGATTGAATGTAGGAGAGGTGGTGACAAGGAGGGCAGTGTCAAGAATGACTCAGATTTTCAGTTTGTGCTTAGAGAGATGTTTCCATTTGCTAAGACGGAAAATACCAGAAATGTGGGATGAAAGGATGGTGGACACAGAGAAGCGTATATTGCAAAGATCCACTGCTAACACAGAATCACACTAGGACTTCAGGCTCTACACCAAGCCATGATTACCTCTAATGATAAATGGCTGTATAGACATAAATCACTTAGTAGTGAGCAGTATTTCATCATCTTCCCAGATAATTCTATAATAGAAGCAAGGGAAGTGTAACAGTGCAGATTAGATGGGTTCTTCTGGCTCATATAATTGTTAATTTGGTGGCAGAATGGAAACAGCATATGTAAACATATACAAGAACAAAGTTGGCCTTTTAAAAATCTTTGCTAAATGTGTTTTTCTTTACATTAGTCCTAAGTCGGCTTCCTGGAAAATGTAGCTGGTTTACTATAAGGGTTTATTGATTTCATCTCCCAATATAATTTAAATCAGAGTAAGACATCTCTCCGTAACAATGAAACAAAAATCTAGTTAGTCTTTATATAAACTACAAAATTGTTTACATCTAAAGATAACAATGCTAAGAAAATTATCCTTGTATATTTCAAACTACATTTATATATATATGCATGTGTAAGTATGTAAATAAATGTATATATGTATATGTGTGTACATATATATATAAGTATTTTTTATGATTACTAGCCTAGAAACCAATTAGAATCAATCTATATTCAATCCCTTGGAAGAGGGAATGGCAATCCATTCCAGTATTCTTGCCTGGAGAATGGACAAGAGCAGCCCATCCTCCATGGACAGAGGAGCCTGATGGGCTACAGTCCTTGAGGCTGCCAGAAGATAAAATATTTGTTAATGTGTTCTTCTGAATATAATCCTGACTATTACAGCCCCATGACTTTCCACATTTATTTCAGTTCCTTAAATGTGGAGTCTAAGAACAGATGTTGAATACACATCAGATTTTTATTCCATCATCTTATCCCCCTAGTGCTAAAAAATCAATAGCTCATGGAATTTTAAAATTCAGAGCTAATTCCAGACTGGAAAATTAGGTCCCAGAGAAATGAGGCCAGCCTTACACCATCACATAGGAAGCTCCTGGCCAGATTAGAGCTCGGGCTGTGGCTGCCTGGGTCCAGGCCTGTGTGTCTCCTGCTGCACTGCACACTGCTTCTCCACTGCCATTGACTTCTGAAGCCATTTTATTCAGCACTTACTGGATGCTGTATCAGCTCCTTGATAGTGTCTCTGGTGTTTGCTCTCTTCTTACCCATTTGTACAGATGAGCTCCCTGAAGCATAAGGAGATTCATGTTTTATCGTAGTAAAGGGTGGAACTATTATTCAACCCGTAAAGCCTGATTTATGCAAAAGTGCAGGTAACCAGTAAGCTGCTAAGTGAAAGTTGCTCAGTTGGTCTGACTCTTTGCGACCTCTTGGACTGTAGCCCTCCAGGCGTCTCTGTCCATGGAATTCTCCAGGCCAGAATACTGGAGTGGGTAGCCTATTCCTTCTCCAGGGGATCTTCCCAATCCTGGGAGCAAACCCAGGTCTCCCCCACTGCAGGAGGATTCTTTACTATCTGAGCCACCAGGGAAGCCCTACCTTTTAAGAAAAGATCTCAAAAACTGAACCTGAAAACACTGCTCTTCATCTAATAATTTTCTATTAGCTTTATATAAAATATATGTTATGTCATCCATGTGAATACTTTAAACATTTTCAAGGATATTTTTCATTGTTAAAATATAGGAAATTCTCATGAACAATTAGTCAGTGACATCTCCTAAACTTAACATATTTATTTTCTCATAGATTGAGAGTCTTTATATTCGTCAGAGGAATTCTCATTACCGTGACCATTGAGCCAAGTGTGAAGTCAGCATAAAATTTCCTAACAGCCTTTAGAAGTAGAATAATTTAATGCAATAAAGGTTCTAGTCTGGTTAGTTTCCTTCTCTTTCACAGGGAAAAAGTAGCAGACAAAAGTCCAAAATAGTCTCATTATAAGCTTACCATATATATTTATTTGAACCACATTCAGTCCTGCTTTTTTCTAAAGTCTTCCATTTAAATATCATTTTTTATTGCTGCAGATGTAGAAAAAATATTGCCTGAACTGAACTAAAACCAGTTGATGTTTCATGAGACTTGTGTACTGTGATATTTTCTCTAGACATTGAAAATCTGTTAGAACAATGGAAGAATATTACCACAGAGGGTGAAAATGTTGAACTAGGTGCTAGATATTTTCCTATAAATTATCTCATGTTTATCACAACTCTAAGATATGTACATTTCCTTCCTTTTTTCAAACAAAGCAACTACAGTACAAAGAGGAAAAATACAACCCACAGCCAATTAGAAACAAATTCAGGACCAGGTATAGGAATACCTGTTTGAGAGTTGAAGCTTCCTCCAGTTTTGTGCCAGATTGTCTACAAGCATATAGGTAACTTCTAAAATCTTCAAGGAAAAGAGAAACAACAGGAAAAATGGATGAAAGAATCAGGAGCACTGAAGTTATTTTCAAAGCTGAAAGAGAGACACAGATGGAGAGAACAAACGTATGGAGACCAAAGGTGGAAAGGGTTGGTGGTGGGATGGATGGGAGGCTGGGATCAGCATACACTCACTGAAAATGAAAAGCAACAGTATCAGTCTCTCAGCTATGTCTGCCTCTTCGTGGCTGCCATGAACTGTAGCCCACCAGCCACTGTGGATGGATTCTTTACCATCCGAACCACCAGGGAAGATGGTAAAGCCATATATACACTGCTATGTATAAAATAGACTAATGATCCACCTGCCAATGGGTTTGATTCCTGGGTCAGGAAGATCCCCTGGAGAAGAAAATGGTAACTCACTCCAATATTATTGCTGGGAAATTCTGTGGACAGAGGAGACTGCTAGGCTACAGTCCATGGGGTCACAAAAGAGTCAGACACGACTTAGCAACTCAACAACAACAATCTTGTATTAACCAACAGAGTAAATACAATTGGAATGGATCTTAGACTTCCTTCCCTTTCCTAATGTGGGACTGCCTCCTATATCGTTATATGCTCCTATGTTGGGTGCATATATATTTATAATTGTTATTTCTTCTTCTTGGAAAAAAGTGGGCCAAAGAACTTAACAGACATTTCTCCAAAGAAGATATAAAAATGGCTAACAAACACATGAAAAGATGCTCAACATCACTCATTATCAGAGAAATGCAAATCAAAACTACAATGAGGTACCACTTTACACCAGTCAGAATGGCTGCCATCCAAAAGTCTACAAGCAATAAATGCTGGAGAGGATGTGGAGAAAAGGGAACCCTCTTACACTGTTGGTGGGAATGCAAACTAGTACAGCCACTATGGAAAACAGTGTGGAGGTTCCTTAAAAAGCTGCAAATAGACCTGCCATATGACCCAGCAATCCCACTGCTGGGCATATACACTGAGAAAACCAGAATTGAAAGAGCCACGTGTACCCCAATGTTCATCGCTGCATTGTTTACAATAGCCAGGACATGGAAGCAACCCAGATGCCCATCAACTGACGAATGGCTAAGAAAGCTGTGGTACATATACACAATGGAATATTACTCAGCATTAAAAAAAAAAATTCATCTGAATCAGTTCTACTCAGGTGGACGGAACTGGAGCCCATTATCCAGAGTGAAGTAAGCCAGAAGCAAAAACAACAATATAGTATATTAACGCATATATATGGAATTTAGAAAGACGGTAACGAGAACCCAACATGCGAGACAGCAAAAGGAACGCAGATGTATAGAATAGACTCGTGGACTTTGTGGATGAGGGTAAGGGTGGGATGATATGGGAGAAGGGCATTGAAGCATGTTAATTATCATATGTCTAATCAATCGCCAGCCGAGGATTGATGCTCGGGGCTGGTGCAGCCAGATTTCCCGGGGGGGGAGGGAGGAGGGAGGGGGGTTCCGGAGGGGAAGCATATGTAAACCCATGGTGATATCATGACATTGTATGGCAAAAACAATAAAAATAAATAAATAAAAAATATTTAAAAAAATACAAAAGTGGCTTAGAAATTTAAAGAGAACTTTGCAGTTTAAAAGAAAAATGTCAAAGATAAAAACCTTTCTCAAATTGTGGATTGTACATATGGTTGGACATATTCAGGTCATGAGTCCTCTAAATGCCCGTGGTTTACTATTGACTACTTATTTAGTGTCCCAGAGAGTAGAATACACACTATCTCTCCACCATCCTTGGAGGATCCCTCAGGGAACAAAGAGTCAGTTCTTAGAAAAGAAAGTATGTTTTTCGCAAGTAGCTATAGAGAACTGTAGGCACCTAGTGGGGAGAAAAAAAGAATAGTAGAGCCTTTAAATGAGATAATCAGGAAGTTTACTATATTACTACAATTAAAAAAATATATCTGTAAAATATTTAACAGAGATTACATGCTCATAGAGCATTGTTTTAAATGTTGATGCAACAATTATAAAACAAAAATCTCATTCCAAGCTAGAGAGAACAGTTTAGAAAATTTCCCAAAGTTGCTAACTAACCACATTCTCTGACCATAGTAACATAACACTAGAATATAAATTTAAATTTAATTAAAAAGGAATTACCTAAACTTTAAAATACAATTTTCTTGATTGCAAAAAAAATTTTTCAAATTACACAAACCAACTACTCATTTTGTTTTAGAACATTGCATGTGAAAATTTATGAGATGCTATTGAGAATATATTGGGCAGCAAGGGACATCAAGTTTAATAGTAAATTGTTAGCAATCCCGTCTAATTTGAGCTTCCCACAATAATGAAAATGTTCTTTTCACTGTTTGATGTGGTAGCTACTAGCTACACATGATTACTGAGCATTTGAAACATGACTAGTGTAACTGAAGAACTGGATTTTATGAAGAAAACACACAGTGAAAATGCTTCTTTTATTCAACATGAAATAATAAGCATTCAGCTCCAAAAGTTTTTTTTTAAAGTCATCAACATTTTAAATTGAAAATTACTTAAACTTAGAAGTACATTAGAATTTGTAAGCAAATCCAAATTCAGGCAGGATGTTTCAGAAAAAGAGAAGGCACAGCTGAAGTCACCCATCAAGCATGAGAATGACATTAAAATTCAATGAAGCTTTTTAAAGGATAAAAGGAAAATTTCTTTTAATACACTGGGAAATTTTCAATAAATGTGGCAAGTGTCTTTCAATGCTGTGCCATGCTAGGCTGTTTCAGTCGTGCCTGACTCTGTGTGACCCTATGAACTGTAGCCTCCAGGCTCCTCTGTGCAGGGGATTCTCCAGGCAAGGATACTGGAGTGGGTTGCCTTTCCCTTCCCCAGGACATCCCCACCCTGGGATTGAACCAGCAAGTTGGTTGGTCCAATTGGTTGCATTGGCTGGTGGGTTCTTGACCATTAACGCCACCTGGGAAGTCCAGCTGAAGGCAGTTGTCTAGGAAAGTATAAATTATGAAAGTTGACTTGAAAATGTATTTGTATCAATTAACCATTTAAAGATACGAAAATAGGTACCAGACCAAATTTTTTGAATAGGTAGTTTAGGTATGTAGCATGTCCCATAGCATTAACAAAGATTAAGTCTCCCTAGGACTAATTTTGAAAGCTAAGAATGGTTTGATATGCACTCTTAACATGCTATACAAAAAATAAACTACTATATTTAATGTAAGGCGTAGGGGGGACATTCCTGAAAAAAATCTCAGATTTCCTACAGCAGACTGAAATACCACCAACAAATTGTACTTGTGCTTGGAATGCAAGAATGACTAACATTTTAGAGAAAGTATCTTTATTAAATACATGGTACACTGAAGTTTAAGAGAATTTATTTTTTTAAAAGCTGTAATCATCTTAATTGATTTGATGAAATTTAACATCTGTTCCCTGTTCTCAAAGGATTTATTAACTAGTGTTGCATAAATTATATTTCTCCTAACATGAGTGAAAATTACCAGTTTGGACCAACAATAGACGTCAATTTTAGTTGTAGAATTCTATGGTGGTGCTTTCCAATGGTTATAACAATGGTAATGATGTTCTCTTCATTGTCGAATAGAGTAGACACTGGAAAGGTGTGGCTATTGATTAGTTGAAATGTAGTTGCAGAACTACATTTTACATTTTATTAATAAACAATTTAAATATAAATTTGAATATAGCACATATAGTAGATACTGTACTAAAAAGCTCAACCCCAGGCACAAACTTCCTAAGTATGTGGATATAGTTAGGGAATGCCAGTTAAGTTCAACACGAACTGTGCTGTATCTTATGGAAATAGGGGTGGTAGGATAGATCGCACTCCTTCAGTCATGACACTAGCATTCACTTTATCTAATATAAGCAACAGGATTATTAAGAGCACTCATATGTATCATTTTGCATGTTGATCTCCTGAAAAAGTGGGTAAAATTTAAAAGTAAAGATATAAACAGAAATTTATTTCTAATTTTATATAAGTAAAATTCCACTAGAATGAAAGTTCCTTGAAGTCTGGGTCTTTCTTTTGTTCACTACTCCAGGTTCTTGCTTGTTGCAGTTTAGTCACTCAGTCATGCCCAGATCTTTGAGACTCCATGAACTATAGCCCAGTTTATGGTAAAGTCAGACTTTCTCTGCTGCTCAATATGAAGTTTTTCCTCAAGCATAAAACTCAAAAAAGTTTATTTACATATTTATTTTTATTGATGAATTTACAATGTTGTGTTAGTTTCTGGTGGACAGCACAATGATTCATTTTTTTTTTTCAGATATTTTTACTCATACGTTATTTTAAAATGTTGAGTATAATTTCCTGTGGTATACAGTAGATTCTTGTTATCTATTTTATATGTGTGTGTGTAGTCACTAAGTCATGTCTGACTCTTTTGTGACTTGGTGGACTATAGCCTGCCAGCTTCCTCTATCCATGGCATTTCCTAGGCAAGAATACTGGAGTGGGTTGCCACTTCATTCTTCAGGAAATCTTCCCCACCCAGGGATCGAACCCATGGCTCCTGCATTGCAGGAAGATTCTTTACTGCTGAGCCATAGGACTTCCCTGAGGATGCAATGCATCACTGGCTCAATGGAGATGATTTTGAGGAGATTCTGGGAGATACTGCAGGACAGAGGAACCTGGCAAGATACAGTCCATGGGGTCACAGAGTTGGACATAGCAACTGAACAACAACAGTAGGTTCTTGCTTAAAATGGGGTATGGAACACAGAGGACATTCATTAACTCTTTGAGAAAGAGAGAGCAAAAAGGAGAGCAAAAAAGGGAGGTACAGAGGCAGAAGGAAGAAAGAACGTTTTTTTTTTCTATGTTTTATACTGTTGGATTATGACATTGATATTAAATTATATGATTGTATTGATAAGATAAATAATGAAAGAAAAGATAAAATGAGATTTCTGTACCCTTAAGCTGTGTATAAGGCTATGTCTGTTAGGCCAACACAAGATCGCTCCAAACATTGAATAATAAGGTGTTCTGGAGGTGTTAAATGATCTTTTAACATTTTTACAAAAGCAAATATATTTCAGGGCTCCCATTGCTATTAATTACCAATTTTAAGTTTTTCTAATTGAAGTGATTTGCAAATCAAAGGGAACTACAATGTATTTAATATTATTGCTGTTTTTGAGTCTTGCAGTTCAATAGAATTGCCAAATACTGAATTGGGAAAGAAAGAGAATGGAAGGTCAGTTGAAGATTGGTGACCACTGGAGACAAGAATGCAGACACCACGAAGGTCAAAGTGACTGCGAATCCGTGATCTGTACACTGTGGGGTAGGGGAAAAGGGTGTGCTTCAGAGTTAGAGTCACTTGGATTCTGATTCTTTCTGTGCCAAGAACTGATTTTGTGATGCCTAGATTCACCATCTGCAAATTTTCATGATGATAATACATACCAGAATGGTATAGTTGTTAAATCAAGTATTAAAGCACTGACATTGTCTGATGCATAGACAGCGCTTAAGAAATACAAATTCCAACATGTGTACCATTTTTCCATGTCTGTTACCTCCCTACTCTTTTAGCAAAATGGTTCATCCCTTGTTCAGATAACACTTTGCATGATTGCACCAAGACAGTTTCCTTTCCAAATAAACCCCAAACCAGTAGTTCCTTGAAACAGCAATGTTAATTAGGAATATCATACGTGCTAACATTTGGCTTTTCATTGGAATGTAATCATTGTTGTAGAAATGTCTTCCTTTTTACTGAAATTCTAGCCAATTACAGCAGGAATCTTTCTTGCCTTTCAAAAGTCACTTGTGGATAAATTACAAACAAGATCATACCTCGTTTAATACAGCTTTCCCATGTGACCCACATCCTTTGACTTTCCGTTAAATAAGTGAACTATATCAGTTCATAAATGTTACTTCTCAGCAAAATTCTATCTACCCTGAATTCTTTTGAAGAATTTGTATTTTGACCTTGACAGACTCTTGCATTATTCCTCCACAGCTCTTGATTGATCATAGGGAAAAGTAAGTTGGGCTGCAAAAATGAAAGATCATATAAGACTAAGGAAACATTCCAACCCAGTTTCTATTTACACTCATTTTCTAAAAATGGAATGAAAAATGTAGAATGCCAAGGTTTTATTTTTCAGATAGATTTTAATGGAAATAAGAAGAATGTTGTGTGATAACATCTCATTAAAATGTAAGGAGTAAATTTAAATATTAAAAATTATACTGAGTGATCCCTTATAAGCTCTTGTATCTCCTTTTCTGGGGATGACAGGAGGGAAAAAATAGAATACATTTCTGTGTTTGATTTTGAGATCCTCTGTTTCATTTCAGTCTCGACTCAATTTTGTTTAAAATTGACAGTGTAGCCTAGCTTCATAGTGCATTTCTTCCAAAAGCTGTGTAGCATTGCAGTATTGATTCATTTTACATCGTTGATGGTGTGATTGTATAATTAGAAGAACTGTGAAGAAATCTTTCACACTTCTGCCCTGGTTGAAGAAATAAACAGCTCCATGGGATAAATCTTTAAAACATTAAAGGATTTTAAAAATAAGTGTTGTGTTGGTGATTCATGCAGCCCATAATAATTTGGGTTACATTTATCATTTAGTTATGCAGATTGATACTTGAGTAAACAATAACTTCCTCAGAGAAAGGCTTAGAAATTTCTTACTATTCTCAAAACATAATGTATGTCTAAATCACCTGGACAGCTAATAAAAGTCCCATTACACGCCCCACACCCTGATGTTCAGTTTTAATGGATAAAATATGGGCCTATGTATCTGCATTCTGAATAAACCCATAGGCTTATTGTATCTCCTATTTAGGAGTTAGAAATATCCATTCATTCCCTTATTCAATACTCATTGAGGGTCAACTCTGAGGCTATTTCTAGACATTTTCAAGATTGAATTAGACATATTTCCTATCCACCAATAGGTCAGTGTGATGGGAAAGAAATAAATTTTTTAAAAAGTGAAATCCATTCTGGCAGAATGTATACAAAGTATTACGGAACAATAGGGAATATCATGGAACCTAGCCTGAAACCTAAGGATGATTCTTATTATATGCCTTTTCTGAGCTGTAAAATTAAAAGTTTCAGAAGGAATTCAAGCTTCAGAACCTGAGGACATATACTATAGAGAGAGCACGAGCAGTGAGAAAAGAAGCAAGATGGAATGTTCATGAAGCTACAGATGGGTTACTGTGGTCCTGACTTTTCAGGGGGAAAACAAAAATTATAAGAGATAAGACCAGAGAAAGAAAAAGAAACAAGGTTGTAGATAAGGCATAAGCCATATTGTGGAGCTTTAATTTTATGCTAAGGAGATAGCCCATGGATTTTAAGGTGGAAAATGATATAGTTAGATTTAGAGGTAAAGGATGTATTTCTCTCCTTGAGAATTGTATGGTCTCAGAAATCACCTTTATTTCTATAGGATGCATTGCCTTTATCCTTGAAGAAATCCAGAGTTTAGGAATAGAGAAATACATTCTTGGCATTATACCAATGCCAAGGAGGGATACCAAGGACTCAGGAAAAAATAAATACAGTGAGAGTTATCTTAGTAATTTTTTATAAGGAAGTTGGGACTGTGAATTCTGAGTTCCAAGGCTGATCTTTAGATATATCTATTTTAAGGACTGGAACATTTAAAGAGCAGGGTATCTCTCTCACGGGTTGGCATATGTAGGAGGAGTGTGTTTTGTATATTCTATATGCTCTGAGCAGGATCACTCAAGTCATCACAAGCATGGGCTGACCATAATTGAATTCAACCTTTTGGTTTCTTCCTATTAAGAATGTGCCTTTTGGTTGGCCTTATAAAATGATTACCACATGAAAACACCTTCTTTTGATGTTGCTACAGTGATCACAGAAAAATATAACTTTTCTCTTAGTGAACTGAATCAAGCAAATTATAGTGCAGGCGACAAAAAAGAAAATTACATGTTGTCATCAATTTAGGCAATAGAGTAATAATTTTAATAAAAACGTTCCCTGTTGGTTTTGTCAGTCATTCTCTTTCCATGTGTCACCGTCGGATGACTCACCATCCCAATGGACTAGATAGGCTCACATTAAAAGTTTTATTCTTGGGCAAAAGTTTTCCAAGAGCCATCGTGGAATTTATTGTTCTCACTTACTTGCCAAAAAATAATGAAAATGACACATGATAAACTCAAAGCTGTTGAGAGAGAATTTGAAAAAAATCTGGCAGTACGCTGGATCTCAAATTTCATATGCCACGGAATCCCGTGTGAAGGTTGTTAAACATATATATGCTCAAGTCTCCATCTCTTGCAGTCTCAAGAGGCACATAAGTTTTTAGTGCATTTCTGGTGCATGCCAAAGTTTGAGGATCAGATTCGCAAATGACCAGAGCCTTCCACTATCAACACAGAGAATTGTTTTAGAATGCTATAGCAAGAACACCTTTCTGCTGCATGCTTTAACATGACAATGTCTAAAATGTTAAATTCTCTTTAAACTTTGCAAATCATCTAGAAGACCAGAATTTACAAAGATGAAAAGATAGTAACTGATATGTTTAAACAACTCGATATAGTAAAAGATAATTTTGAAAAAGTAACTAGTCTCACATGAGAATATGAAATGCAAATCAAGTTATGCTTGTTGTGTAAGAAATGAGATTATGCCTAGGCAAACTTTAAAAATAGTAGGTTTATATGGAAAACAATTAAGCAGGTATGTGTTGAAGTAATACATTCATTAAGTATGTAAAAAATAAAAAGGTGCTAAAAATTATGCTATGGGGGGGAAAAAAACAGAAAAGCAGTTGCCTCTCAAACTGGATTTTGATTCTCTGGACCCATTGGTTTGTTATTGTTGTTCTTGTTAAACTTGTATTAATTACCTGGGGGAAAAAGTTTCCACAAGCAAGAATATGGTTAAGTTTTTGAATGTTGGCCCAAAGAACAAGGCACATATTTCACATTTTAAAGTATAATTCAGTTTTTGTGGAACGGGTTCTTTCCTAAGACATAAACTTTTCTCAGTGATACTGTGAAATTTCCACCTGTCTCCTCAGAAATAGTTCATTAAATAAGAGAAGTCATTTTACAGAAAGTATGCATTAACCTGTGACAGCTGGGTGATCTAGTGATCCTGTTGTCAACAATCCATGTGGTCATCAATGTAGTAAATGGCCATGGACCAATTACTTTAACCGAATGAGGTTTACATAATCTGAATTGAATCATCAGGGCATCGAAAACAGAAGGGATGAGAAGGGCTAGAAAGTGAATATTCCACAGTCGTTAATTTTCGCTCAGCTCAGAAAGTCAGTCTCCTGTCAGAATTTTGGAGATTTGTGCCCCCTCGGGGCTACTGCAGGCTCTGAGCCTCTGCTCTTTCGATTTCATCATGCAGCCCTCAAACAAATGCAGAGGATTACTTTCTGAGTGCATTGAAATATGTGGAGTCTGAAACTTTGCTAGAACTTGAAAATGTCAGAACGATTTCCCCCAGGCCTGCAAATGCTCTCTTTCTCTCTGCTGCAGAGAAATGCAGCCGGCTGTACATCTACATTGGAGTGACCAGTACGAAAATCCACCTGACAGTGTGTTTGAGGCTGCTGGGACAGAGGCATGGTGGACCAAAGCATCAATTTAATGATAGAATGAATTCAACTCTGATACTCATATTCTATGTGACCATAGTCTCTAATCCTTTTTCCTCATCTGAAAATGGTGATGATATATATCTTGATAGATTCCCATGATGACTAAGTGTTGAAATTCATGTAAAGCATTTGAAAAAAATGTCTAAAAATAGTTATCTGTGAGTAAGAAAATACATAGCCAGAATTATTCCAGAGAAGTTTACTGATCACCTTGTTTATGTAATAGAGGTGGCAGGTTATATCAAAATTCTCTGTGAGCATCTGTAACATTTTAAAGAACATTTTAGGAGGCCATAGAGAATCTCTAGTTTATATGGAGGTATAATTAAGCCCTGAGGAATAGCAAAGGGAGCCAATTCTGTCATATGCAGAGATTTCCAAGAAGTTTGGGAGGACTATAAATTTACAGTGACAAAGATGACACAATTAAGTCACTTTCTCTCAACTATATTGAGAATTTCAGAGAAGATGGAAAAGATAGAATGTTAGAAATAATCAGGATTAGAGCACTGATGTTGCTTGTTTTTCCAAATAATTATAAAAGATCAAACAAAAGCATCAGCATTGATACTGTTGCAAGAGTGTAGTTGAAGCCCCCAACAATGGTATTAAGAAAATGGATTATTAAAACTTGCAATTTGGAGGCAGAACGATTGAGATAAATCAGCAGTAGCTAATGTTTGACTGTGCATGTGGGTGACTTCTGTAAAGAAGAGCTGCGGGCTCTTGAGTTAAGGACATAAACTCCAAGTCTAGCAGCTGAAGACAGAGACACACCTGGGTCAGCCCACCACAGCCTTCAATGGCTATAGATTTTATCAGGATGGTAAATAATGATATTAAGGAAAGATAACAAGATAGAAATGCAGATATATATCAATGGATGGAGAAGGCAGTGGCAGCCCACTCCAGTACTCTTGCCTGGAAAATCCCACAGACGGAGGAGCCTGGTGGGCTGCAGTCCATGGGGTCACTAGGAGTCGGACACAACTGAGTGACTTCCCTTTCACTTTTCACTTTTCTGCATTGGAGAAGGAAATGGCAACCCACTCCAGTGTTCTTGCCTAGAGAATCCTAGGGACGGGGTAGCCTGTTAGGCTGCCATCTATGGGGTCGCACAGAGTCAGACATGACTGAAATGACTTAGCAGCAGCAGCAGCAGCATATAATGGGTACCATGAATCTCAAAAGAGAGGGTTCTTAATATCAAGTTATAATTTGACAACAATGGTTAACAGGTACTCAGTGATGCTGACACCATCACTACCGTGATTGCCACCAATACAATTTTTATCAGTGATGAGAGAAACTAGACTGAATGGAGTTAGCAATATGGAAGTAATTAACAGTCAAGGGAAAATACTGGAGTAAGCAAGCTGTGAAGAGAGTAGAGTAAGTAAAAAAGTTTGTTGACCATGGAAGGGTCATTCCAGAGGCCAAAGGGAAGAATTAAAAGGGAATAGAGAAAAATGGAGTAGGGAGAGAATGCACAGAAAATATGGGAATAAATTTACAAGAAAAGACGGGTGTCAAGAATAGAGGAATTTAAGGGATTTATCTGAAGATGGGGTATGTGACTATGTAGGATGGCTTGATCTCCAAGATTCTGGAATAAGTCTTTTGTTGTTTTTCAGTCGCTCAGTCATGTCTGACTCTTTGCTATCACAGGGACTGCAACACACCAGGCTTCTCTGTCCTTCACCATCTCCTGGAGCTTGCTAAAACTCATGTCCATTGAATTAGTGGTACCAATCATCTCATCCTCTGTCATCCCCTTCTCCTCCTGAATTCAATCTTTCCCAGTGTCAGGAGTTTTCTAATGCGTCAACTCTTTGCATCAGGTGATCAAAGTTCAGGTTCAGTATCAGTCTTTCCAATGAATATTCAGGGTTGATCTCCTTTAGGATTGACTGGTTGGATCTCCTTGTAGTCCAAGGGACTCTCAAGAGTCTTCTCCAACATCACAGTTCAAAATCATCAATT
Organism: Antilocapra americana; assembly: GCA_007570785.1. Lineage (NCBI taxonomy): Eukaryota > Metazoa > Chordata > Mammalia > Artiodactyla > Antilocapridae > Antilocapra > Antilocapra americana. The sequence continues at coordinate 29,791,648 of ML663565.1, forward strand.
CTTTGGCACTCAGCCTTCTTTATGGTTCAACTCTCACATCCATATATGACTACTGGAAAAACTATAGCTTTGACTAGACGGACCTTTATCAACAAAGTAATGTCTCTGCTTTGCTTTTTAATATGCTGTCTAGGTTTGTCATCGCTTTTCTTCCATGAAGCAAGCATCTTTTAATTTCATGACTGCAGTTCCCACCTGCAGTGATTTGGGAGGTGAATAAGAAAGTCTGTCACTGACTCCATTGTTTCCCCATGTCTTTGCCATGAAGTGATAATTCTGCTTTCATTTTTTTTTTCAGTGTTTATGCAGTACAGGTGGTGCAGATGGCTTGTTTGTTAGTGGGAATTGTACCGTGTTAGTTACTGCATGGATCTGGAATCAAATCTTTTAGTTACAGGTCTTCCTGCAGTGCTTACTAGCTGTGCAATTTTAATAAGTTACCTAATTTCCTGGAGTCTTGGTTTCAACATCTATAAGGGGATCAGTATAGTAGGTTCATCCTGGAGCTGTAGGATTAAATGTCATTATGTATATTATATATATATTAAGATCATGGCACAAAATAAGCACTCACTAAATGGGTTTGGCTTTTACTATTGCTGTTTTTGTATGTATTAGAAGATGATGGCTTTTATTTAAGATTCAAAACAGAACATTTAGTAAAAACTATAATGTTTTACTCAGAATCAGCAAATTGGTTTTAGTTTATAGAACACTCACTTCAAAATAGAAAAACGAGAAGACTGCAGAGTGACAGGATTTAGGCCTATTTTATTTTATTTAATTTTTAAATTTTCTTTACTTTATTGTGTTGGTTTTGCTATACATTGACATGAATCTGCCATGGGTATACATACACTCCCCCTCCAAAACCCCCCTCCCTCCTCCCTCCCGATTCCCTCCCCCTGGGTCATCCCGGTGCACCAGTCCCGAGTATCAACCCTGGGCTGGCGATTGATTTCACATATGATAATTAATATGTTCCAATGCCATTCTCCCATATCATCCCACCCTTGCCTTCTTCCACAGAGTCCATAAGACTGTTCTATACATCTGCATTTCTTTTGCTGTCTCACATGCAGGGTTCTCGTTACCATCTTTCTAAATTCCATATATATGCATTAGTATACTGTATTTTTGTTTTTCCTTCTGGCTTACTTCACTCTGGATAATAGGCTCCAGTTCCATCCACCTGAGTAGAACTGATTCAAATGAATTTTTTTTTAATGCTGAGTAATATTCCATTGTGTATATGTCCCACAGCTTTCTTATCCATTCGTCAGTTGATGGGCATCTAGGTTGCTTCCATGTCCTGGCTATTGTAAACAATGCAGCGATGAACATTGGGGTACACGTGTCTCTTTCAATTCTGGTTTCCTCAGTGTGTATGCCCAGCAGTGGGATTGCTGGGTCATATGGCAGTTCTATTTCCAGTTTTTTAAGGAATCTCCACCCTGTTCTCCATAGTGGCTGTACTAGTTTGCATTCCCACCAACAGTGTAAGAGGGTTCCCTTTTCTCCACATCCTCTCCAGCATTTATTGCTTGTAGACTTTTGGATGGCAGCCATTCTGACTGGTGTAAAGTGATACCTCATTGTGGTTTTGATTTGCATTTCTCTGATAATGAGTGATGTTGAGCATCTTTTCATGTGTTTGTTTGCCATTTTTATGTCTTTGGAGAAATGTCTGTTAAGTTCTTTGGCCCACTTTTTGATTGGGTCATTTATTTTTCTAAAATGGAGCTGCAGGAGTTGCTTGTATATTTTTGAGATTAATTGTTTGGGGGGCCTATTTTAAAAAGCCCATGTCTGTGAAGTCTAGCCACCTTTGCAAAGGAGAGCTTAGTGAGTATCAGGGAAAGGGGTGCAAAGGACATTTCTTAGTTTCCGAGGTTGTTCCCTTTGTCTATTTCTGCAAAACAAGCCACGTTGAATCTGATGGTATTAAAAACAACATTAAAAAAATAGTATCTCTCATAGTTCTGGGGTTGATCTTACTCAAGTTTCTCTCCCTTAGGATCACTCATGTCACAGAAGTAAGACAGTGTCTGGAATTCGAGTCTTCTCAAAGGCTTCTTTCTTAAAATCAACTTTTTGTTAGATAACAATTTTATATTTACATTTTTTTTGCAAAGATAGTAAACAGTTCCTGAATACTCCACACCCAGTTTCCATTCCTGTTATATCTTACATTAGTAGAGTACTTTTGTTACAAGTAATGAATCGATATTTATATATTTGTATCAACTAAAGTGCATCATGTATTCAGATCTTCTCAGTTCTATCCTAATGTCCTTTATTCTGTTTCAGCATTTCATTCTAGAATAACACATTACATTGCATACATGGTCATGTCTCCTTAAACTCATCTTGCCTGCCAGAGTTTCTCAGACTTCCTTTACTTCCCCCACCTTGTAATTTTCAAGAATTGTTGGTCAGATGTTTTGTATAATATGCTTAAGTTGGGATTTATTTGATGTGTTTCTCATTATTAGACTGGGGTAATATGTTTTGAGGGCGACACCATGGAGATAATGTGCCATTCTCATCACAAAATGTCAGAGGTGTAGATTATCAGTGTGACTTCCCATTGTTAATGTTACCTTTGTTCATTTTTCTAGTTTTGCTGTAATGAATTACCACAAACTTTAGAAGCTTAAGAAACAAGAAAATGTTACCTTATGTTTCTATAGTTTACAAATCCAACATTGGCTTAAAATCAAGATGTCACAGGAACTGTATTCTTTTTCATAGGCTCAGGAGTAGCATCTGTCTTCTTGCCATCCCAGCTCCTAGAGGCTTTCCTTATTTCTTGACTCCCCGCTCCTTTCCCCCACCTTCAAATTCAGCCATGCGACACTTTTCCGCACCCTTCTTTCACAGTCACATCTCCTGACTTTCTTCTTCTATCTCCCGCTTCCATTTTAAGGACCCTTGTGATTACATTAGGTCTACCTGAATAACAATACTTCCCTTACCTTAAGGTCAGCTGATTAGAAATCTTAATTCCAACTGCAACCTTAATTTGCCTTTGCCATGTAACACAACATATCCACATGTTCCAGGGCCTATGCTGTGTATATCACAGAGGCCAGTATTCTTCCTACCAGTTTAATCTTGATCATCTGCTTGAGGTATGTTTTTTCCCTCCCGTTCATAATATACCCTCTGGAAGAAGTCACTGTGTATAGTTCACACTTAAGGACTGGGGAATTATGATTTTATGCCTCCTTAAGGGCACAGTATCTACATAAGTTACTTGAAAGTTGTCATCTATTTTTCCCTTTCATTTGTTACTCAATCCCTAGTTATTTTTATAGACTCATGCATATTTACTTTATACTTTGGATTATAGTGTAATACTGCTTGATTTACTTTGTTTCTTGAGTTTTTCCATTTTGGATGTTGAGAACTCTTTGACATGACTCCTGATTTCCTTGACTTACCCTTATAACTATGGGATCTTTATTTTCTTTTTTTAGGGCTCTCTTTCTTTCTGGAATTATAAGATGCTCTAGTCTTGTTTATATATTTCCTGCACCATTGTAAGTACTATCCTTTTCTCTTGTCTCTTTCATTGAGGTCCAAAGTCTAGGTGCTAGGTATTCTTGTTGTTAGTAGGGCATTATTATTTCTAGGGTCTTTCAGCTGACACAGCGTGGAGGTACATATTTGTGTACTAATGTATGAATATGCACATGTTTTTATTATTAGCTATCTATATCTATACTAAGCTAACTATGAATTGCTACTGATGTCTCAAGTCTAATCTAGCTTTCTCTCCCTAATCTATAACTTCCCATTCCAACACTGAGAAAGCTTCCTCCTACCATCCCCTAACATTTCCTTAATTGCTTAGCTCCTGCATACAAATAAAGTGGGTTCAGAATTACTAATACATATCCCCATGGGAAACAATTTTATCAACTAGACTACAGTACTCCTGTACAGCTCCTTTTTCCTTTAGTGGAATATACTCCGCTCATTTCCAGCGTTACTTAGCTCAGCAAATTGTTCTTCCATACCATTCAGTGACATGGTTTCATATAGCTGTAATATAGTTAACTGTTCTGGTCACATTTAGCATTTCATCCCATGACTCCCCTAAACCCCTGAATAATTTCACAAGTATTTGCATACTTTGAGTATCACTGTTTGTGCCGTAAAGTTCTGTGAGTATTGACAAATGCTTGATGTCCTGTACTTACCGTTAGAGAGTCTCACAGAACAGTTTAATCACGCTTGGATTTCCTGTACTTCATCGATTGCAACCTCTATCTCTTGAGCTCCTGACAACCCATGATGTATTTTTGCCTTTCTAGATTGTTATATAGTTGGTATCATAGTTTATGTAGCTTTCTCAGATTGTTTTTTTTAATTAATAAATTTTTTGAAGGATAATTACTTTAGAGAATTCTGCTATTTTCTGTCTGCTGTATGGCTCAGGCTGGTTTATTTTACTAGCAATATGCATTTAAGATTCATTTATGTTGTTTATGGCTTGATAAATCATATTTTCATTGTTAAATAATATTATAGAGATATAGTTTATCTATTTACTTATTATAGGACATCTTGGTTGCTTCCAGCTTGGGAGTTATGAATAAATTTACCATAAACATCTGTAGGTTTTTGTATAGGCATAGGTTTTCAAATCAATTGAATAAGTACATAGAAGCACGGCAGTAGGATTATATGGAATGACTATATTTACTTTTGTAAGAAACTGCCAACCTATCTTCTAAGTCATTATACCATTTTGTATCCTCATCAGTAGTAAATGAGAGTTCTTGTTCTTCATTTTAAAAATATTGGTATTGTCACTGTTTTCAGATTTTGGCAATGGTAATAGATATAGAGAATTATCTCACTGCAGTTTCAATTTGCAGTTCCCTAAAGGCAGGTAATGTGGAACCTTTGTAAGATGCTTGCATAGGCATTTTTGCATCTTCTTTGAAGGGATGTCGGTTTATACCTTTTCAGTTCAGTTCAGGTCAGTCACTCAGTTGTGTCTGACTATTTGCAACCCCATGGACTGCAGCATGCCAGGCTTCCCTGTTAATCACCAATTCCAGAGTTTACTCAAACTCATGTCCATTGAGTTGGTGATGCCATCCAACCATCTCATCCTCTGTTATCCCCTTCTCTTCCTGCCTTCTATCTTTCCCAGCATCAGGGTCTTTTCAAATGAGTCAGTTCTTTGCATCAGGTGGCCAAAGTATTGGAGTTTCAGCTTTAGCATCAGTCCTTCCAATGAATATTCAGGATTGATTTCCCTTAGGATGGACTGGTTGGATCTCCCTGCAGTGCAAGGGACTCTCAAGAGTCTTCTCCAACACCACCATTCAAAAGCATTAATTCTTTGGTGCTCAGCTTTCCTTATAGTCCAACTCTCACATCCATACATGACTACTAGAAAAACCATAGCCTTGACTAGATGGACCTTTGTTGGCAAAGTAATGTCTCTGCTTTTCAATATGCTGTCTAGGTTGGTCATAACTTTCCTTCCAAGGAGTAAGCATCTTTTAATTTAATGACTGCAATCACCATCTGCAGTGATTTTGGAGTCCCCCCAAATAAAGTTTGACACTGTTTCCCCATCTATTTCCCATGAAATGATGAGACCAGATGCCATGATCTCAGTTTTCTGAATGTTGAGCTTTAAACCAACTTTTTCACTCTATTTTCTTTCACTTTCATCAAGAGACTCTTTAGTTCTTCTTTGCTTTCTGCCATAAGGGTGGTGTCATCTGCATATCTGAGGTTATTGATATTTGTCCTGGTGATCTTGATTCCAGCTTGTGCTTCCTCCAGCCCAGTGTTTCTCATGATGTACTCTGCATATAAGTTAAATAAGCAAGGTGACAATATACAGCCTTGACATACTCCTTTTCCTATCTGGAAGCAGTCTGTTGTTCCATGTCCAGTTCTAACTGTTGCTTCCTGACCTGCATACAGGTTTCTCAAGAAGCAGGTCAGGTGGTCTGGTATTCCCATCTCTTTAAGAATTTTCCAGAGGTTGTTGTGGTTTACCCATTTTTAAAATTTAGTCATCTGTTTTATAATTACTGAGTGTTAATAGTTCTTTGTATATTTTTAATACAAATCTTTTATCAAATATGTGTTTTGTAAATATTTTCTCTTAGTGATTTATTTTTTCATTCTCTTAACAATGTAATTTTCAGAAAAGAAATTTTTAATGAAGTACATCTTTATTTCTTTTTAATTTCATGGATCATACTCTTGGTATCATAATTGAAAGCTCATTGTTAGTCCAAGGTCGTGTAGATGCTATTTTATGTTTCCATCAGAAATTTCATTACTTTGAATTTCACATTTAGATATGGACCCATTTTGAGTTAATTTTATGTGAGATGTAAGGTCTGTGTTTAGCCAATTTTTGCATATTTACTTGGAGCTGCTTTTGTTGAAAAGGTGAGTATTTCTCCATTGAATGTTATTTGCATCATTATCAAAGATTAGTTAACTATATTTGTGTGTATCTGTTTCATTGATTTACGTCTTATTTTTCTTCCAATGCTTCTATCCTGATTCATATAGCTTTATAATTGGTCTTGAAATCAAGTAGTATGAGATCTTTAACTTTGTTCTTTGGTATTGTTATCTATTCTAGGTACTTTTTCTTTCCAATAAACTTTAGAATGTGTCTGCTGTTATCTAAGAAATAGCTTGGTAGGAATTTAACTGGAATGGCATAGAACCTACAGATAAAGTTGTGAATAAGTGATGTTTCAGCAACCTATATTACATAGTAGTTCTAGAAATCCAATAGTGAGAGAAAACATTCTTGCATAATTTCTGATCTAGGAAGGAAAATGTCCAGTTTCTGATCATTAGATATAATACTATCTGTATGATTTTTGTATAAATTCTTTATGTGAAGAATATAAAAGAGGCAGTATACTTTTATTCATAGTTTTTTTGAAGGATTTTTTTATAATTAAATATCTACTGCTTGACAATTGTTGACTGGAATCTCAGCCAGCTGCTGTCATAAGACATACATGGGACTTCTCTATGTAGGCCTCTTCATTTCTTGGTAGCTGGTTTTTAAGGATAACTTCTCTAAGTGAGAGAACTGGTGGAAGCTGTCTCAGCTTTAAACTGGTCCTGCTTGAACAGGCATGTGATATTAAGTCCACTTTATTCCATTTATTAGAAACAAGTCACTAAAGTTGACTGACTATAGTCAAAAAAAGTGGGGGGGGGGATTAGATTTCATTTGTTGATATAACAGTGTCAAAGAATTTGTAAAAAACTTTTGAAAAATTTCCATTATTGCTCACACCTCAAAGGTGGAACTATTTGCATCAGTACTTTCTGTAGAATGAAAATACTGACTGCTCTAGAATAGACTAGTTGTGGTACAATTTTAATTGTATTTGGAGGCCTCTTAGCACAGATATCTATGCTAGTCTCTGTCTATATTTTTCAAATCAGATGAGTTCTGGTCAACAGAGAAAATATAGCCATTAAACGTTAAGATGCTGAAGAAGAAAGGTCGAGAAAGATAATGGAAGAAAAAGCCAAAGATTAAGGAAGGCTCCTTGGGAGTTTTGAATTCTGGTACTTTCTATATATTCTGGAGTCTCTTCACCTAAAGAGAAAACTAAGCTATAATGCATAGTAATTCCTTTAACTGGAGCTAAATTAGTCTTTCAACTGTGTGACTATTAGACAATTTTGTTTAATTTATATATCTGACTTTATCAGGCTAATAATGGATATCTAAAATAACTAAACATTCCACTTCAATTATATTTTTGTATACTTGGAAGTTCAATAAAGAGAAGAGACAGAGTTACTGCACAGAAAAAAAATAATTCAGCGTGAGGTGAAGAATAAGAAATGACTTACTGGGATTGGGGTTTCCTTCTGGAGTGATGAAAATATTCTGGAGCTATAGTGGTGATAGTTCCGCCAACACTGTTGACTAAATGCCACTTATGCTAAACTTTATATCACATGTAGTTCAAATTTAAAAACTGCTATTGTCAAAAGTTTCATGAACATGGAACAAGAGGTTACTTACATACTGCAGATGAAAGGGCTAAATGATGTAATTATTTTGGGAAACATATTGGCAGTGATTTTTTATTTTTTGCCAATATTTGTAATAGCCAAAACTTGGAAACAACTCAAATACCATTTATCAAGATGGTGGATAAAAATTATTTTCATTCAGAAAATAGAGCACTACTTAATAAAAAAATCTGAGCTACATGTACATGCAACAACATACATGCATCTCAAAAACAGTATTTGAGTGAAAGAAACCAGACAAAAATATACATACTATATGGTACCTTTTATATAAAATTCAAAAAAGTGTTATCAATGGTGGTAAAAAATATGAGGAGAGAAATTTCTTGAAGGGTAGTACAAGTAAACTTGGTGTGATGATGGAAATATTATATACTTTCATTGGGATATTTCTTATATGGTTCTATGTACATTCATGAAAATGCATAGGATTAAACTTTGAAGACTTCTATTTTGCACAGACACAGATTTTGCCACAATGAAAACCAATGTTTGTCTAGAATATGACCCCAATTTTTTAAAAAAATGTTTTATTTTTATGATTTTCTCTAACAGTAGAGATATGTAAGAATTTCATTTTCTATGTTTCACATTTCATGATGTTTCTGTTTTGAAGAATACTATTTTAAGTTGAAAATAAGTTACCAATTAGAATATAGCAATTTTAAATCTAGTTGTACCAAACAAGGCTAAGTAGCTATGAAACAGGTATAAATGGATTTTTAAAAATTAGGGAAAAATGTTTTAAAATTATATTATAGTATTGTGGTGATGCTAGACAATTTGAATGTTTTCTTCCTTGACAGGTATCAGATTTTGCTTAGTAAGATCAATTACTATCAGATAATGAATTTTAACTTGTCAGACAAGTGTGTGTGTGTGTATGAATTGCTTTAGTTTCACTCATTTGAACATAGATTCTACAGCTGTCAGCCAAGGACATGTGGGAACCTCTATGTAGACTCTGCCCATCTCTCTGAGCAGCTTTCTCCTTTGGTTCTCTGCTCAAAAATTTTTTCAGTAAATTCTGGCTACTTCAGTAACATCTCTGATATCTGCCCTCTCAACTTAGAAAGACTTCTCTGTTTTCTTTAAGCCCATCTTCTTTAGCATGATCTAGAAAAAGACTACAGTCATAAAGCCAGAGCAAATCTGGTGTATCTCCCTTCTCTTGAGAAGGATATATGTAAGCAGTTTTCTCTAGTATTTTGTCCAGTTTTATAGTTGTTTGCAGAAGCGGCAAGTCTAGAATTTGTTACTACATAATGGGTAAGAGAAGTCTTCATTAAGGATCTCTTATCATTTAGCATTTATACTATATTGTAAAATGATAATAATTTGTATCTGTAAAATATTTTTCTCCACTCTTAAAATATTTTGTTTCAAGGTAATGCATATATATCCCAACTTTTAGCTTTGGTGTATGTGTGTATTTTTTTCAGGCTTCCCTGGTAGCTGAGCTGGTAAAGAATGTGTCTGCCATGCAGGAGGACCCTGGTTTGATTCCTGGGTCAGGAAGGTTCACTGGAGAAGGTTTAGTCTACCCACTCTAGTATTCTTGGTCTTCTCTGATGGCTCAGCTGGTAAAGAATCTGCCTGCAATGCCAGAGACCTGGATTCAACCCCTGGGTTGGGAAGATCCCCTGGAGAAGGGACTGGCTAGCCACTCCAGTATTCTGGCCAAGAGAATTCCATGGACTATATAGTTCATGGGGTTGCAAAGAGTTGGATGTGACTGAGTGACTTTCACTTTTCATAGTATTTTTCATGAAGCATACTGTTGTTGGTTAAAAATCAGTTTACAATTTAGAAACTCCTTAAAGGATAGTAATTATATTCTATAGCAATAAAGTAGTAAAGAGAGATATTAAATGTTGGAGTGGCAAGTTAAAAGAATTAGGATGATAGAAGAGGAGCAGTGTTACAGGGGGTGGTATAAAGAAAACCTAGTGAAGAGGATATTATGTTGTAGAGGCTATATACATGTTTGCATGCTCAGTCGCTCAGTCATGTCTGACTCTTTGCAACCCCATGGACTGTAGCTCACCAGGCTCCTCTCTCTGTGGGATTTTTTAGGCAAGAATACTGGAGTTGGTTGCTATTTCCTCCTCCAGGGGATCTTCCCAACCTAGGGAGGGAACCCAAGTCTCCTGTGTCTCCTGCATGGGCAGGCAGATTCTTTACCACTCCACCACTTGGAAAACATGCAGAGGCCACTGCAATTTCTATATAACATAGTGATGTGGAAATAGGGAAAAGTAGAGGGTAAAGGATAGGAAGGCTCTGCTAGTTTTATTTATTTGCCACACTTCATTTCAAAAGCCACTTTCTTACAAAGGTTGTAGAAATGTGAACATTGGCATAGAGTAAAAATAGATTATTTCCTCAAGGATAAGGAGAAATAAAATTTAGATCAAAGAATTAAAATCTAAAATGATGTTAAAGGAGCCACAAATATGGCTATGAGATTCCTAGGAAATAAAAGAAGAAAAGTGAATACAGTATCTGTAATGCTGAAAAAGAATCCAGATGGAGAACAAACGAGTGAGCGAGCTCTTTCATCCCAATATCAAAGAAAGATTTCTCCAATGGGTTCTTACAGAGGTACCACATTTAATCATGTACTCCGATAGCACCTTTACATTAAATACAGGCACACAGTTTGCTCAAGTAATTTAATTATATCTTCTGATACTCAGGGGTAGTGTTCTTTCCTTTACAATTTATGATGCTCATCAATTCCAACAGAAATATATTGACAAATACTATGTTGTATTAGATAAAGATTGGATGGAATGGTGTCTTTCATCTACAATATTTTGTCATTATTGTAAATACTCGTTGGCTTTCTTTTTTTGCATATTCAGCCATATTCATTCTTCTATGTGTACGCCATGTTGATATATGACTGGCTGACTGACTAAATGAATGACTGGATGGATGAGTTGGGAGAGCAAAAAAATACTAAAATCCTAGTAACTTCCGACATAGGAAACAAAAATCTCTTCCTTGTAATGACAAAAGTTCATGTACCAGTATGCCAGTTGGCCAAATGGGAGATTTAGGAGCAGTAATCTTCCAGAAAAATACTGGATCAAGGCTTATATTTGACCTTTTTGATATTTATTGTGGTTCAATCTTCTCACGTCCTAGCTTTCTCTAAAGTCTGAAATGTTGGGACTATGCTAATCTCAACAGGAACTTTAGAGCATCAGCCTTCCCAGATAGAAGAGCATATTTGCATAGCATGAACTTTATATTGACTCTTCTGTTTCCTCAGATAAATGTCTCTGATATACTTAAAAATGAATAAAATCCATCTCACAAAAGTGAGGTGGAAAATTAAAGACAAATTTTTATTTTCACTACTTTAAAGTTCCAAAGGTATCATCTTGGTAGGGCATGAGAGTTTTAAAACTTCTGCCTCACATTTTTTTTTATTGTAATCCCTCAGTGGGTAATCTTACATTAGGAAGGTAATAATGTATATCAATTTTAGTTGTTTTATTCATCAGTTCAGTTCAGTCGCTCAGTCGTATCCAACTCTTTGCAACCCCATGGACTGCAGCATACCAGGCTTCCCTGTCCATCACCAACTCCTGGAGCTTACTTAAACTCATGTCCATTGAGTCAATGATGCCATCCAACCATCTCATTCTCTGCCATTTCCTTATCCTCCTATTTTCAGTCTTTCAACATGTTCTTTATGTTACTGTTTATCACACGTGAGTATGAGTTAGTTTTGTTCATTTAAAAGTAAAAATGTAAATGACCACCCAATGTAGAAATACCATAAGAGATCAGGTAAAGGAGAAAGATTTTAAAATGAAAAATTTTAGTAACTAAAAGATTTTTACCAACATTTTCATGTGCAACTCTATTAAAAATATATACTTCAGATGATCTCATGCTCATAATTCTAGAAGCTAGATGAAATGCTTATCAAAGCAAACTACAAAGCCATTTATGTCATGACAAAGTGACTAGACAAGATTCATGGGAGAATGTCAGGAATTATAATCTAACATTAGAGTTGATGTTCTTCATGGCTGGATTAAATAAATGTGATCACTAAACCATTTTTTCTCTGAATCATTGATAGGATGATTTATATGTATGCATTTTGTAAAGCACAAGCAATCTTAAAGTGTGTGATAAGTAACCCTACTTTTGTCAAAGATTTTTTTTTATATACTGCAGGATATTTTATTTGGTGTTGGATATCTCTGAAGACATACATTTTGGTATCTTTGATACATTTGTGTATCAGTGGTAAGCAAGATCTATAAAATTAACAGAGAAACAACCAATATTTTCTATTTCCTGGCATATTTTACTGACTTTTTATCGAAAATGATTGAAAAGGTCATTTATTAAATGGTCTGTGGTCATTGTCTAATCTGATTGCAATTCTTTAACAAACTTTTTATTTATTCCATTATTATTGATACATTTTCTTCTGTATTCTATTTTGGTCCTTGTATGTTTTCCTAGAAAATCAACAATTTAATAAAATCTTAAAAGGTACAATAGCATAAAATGGGCTTTTGGAGATACTGGATTCAGGAATTGATAACAGATGTGCCAAGAAACAGGATTCCCAAGTGGCTCAGTGATAAAGAATCCACCTGCCAATGGAGGAGCGATGGATTGGATCTCTGGTTGGGAAGATCCCCTGGAGAAGAAAATGGTAACCCATGCCAGTATTCTTGGGCTTCCTTGGTGGCTCAGATGGTAAAGAATCTGCCTGCAATGCAGAAGACCTAAGTTCGATCCCTGGGTTGGGAAGATCCCCTGGAGGAGGACATGGAAACCTACTCCAGCATTCTTGCTGGGAGAATCCCCATGGACAGAGGAGCCTGGCGGGCTACAGCCCACATGTCTGAGAGTCAGACACGACTGCGCGTGCGTGCACTCAGTGATGAAATGCACCAAGAAGGAAACAGTCCTTAATAAAGTAAGCTTGTACAGTGCAACAGGGAAATTAGAAACCAGCAGCATGCCACAACTTATCTGAACTTCTGAAAATTCCTAGTCAAAATATCTTCTAAATTTTGTTTAGTTTGAAATTTCCCGAACACACTTGAACATGGGTACTTCTACCATCACACAAAAACATAACTATCAAGGCTTTGTAGGACACTAGCATACAGCAGATATAAAAGCTGATCTCCCATAATCATTTATCTATATACTGTATTGCTGTTGTAATTGTATGACTACGTAATGAATAGACATTGCAAAATATATACCAATATAAATGTGGATAAAGCTAGTTTTTATTTTTATTTCTCTACTTTCATTTGTAGTTCCTCTTCTAGAATGCTGAACTGAATGATTATTATCATATTTTTCCTTAATAAGCAATCTAATAATTTAAGCATATATGACTAGCTCTTCAGTGTCGATTTGACTACATGATTTGTGTTTTTTATTTACAATTTGTCTTTCAAATTCTGTTTTTGCTTCTCCTTTGAAACAACAATTGTTTGAGACTTTCTTAATTTGATAGTGAATGAATGTTTCTTATTTAAATTTTTTTCATTAATATTTTGATATAGTAATTTGATATTACACCCATATAAATCTGACATTTAAGAGCTGATTAAAATATTCATTAAGTGTGTGCTGTGCCCAGTTGCTCAGTCATGTCCAACTCTGCGACCCTACGGAGTCCACCAGACTCCTCTGACAATGAAATTCTCCAGGCAAGAGTGCTGGAGTGGGTTGTCATTTCCTTCTCCAGGGGATCTTCCCAACCTAGGGGTTGGACCTACATCTCCTGTGTCTCCTACATTGATAGTGGATTCTTTATCACTGAGCCATCTAGGAAGCACCCTTATTAAGCGTAGCTTGGTTTATAATAAAGTATGTAGATATTTGCAAAAGTATATATTCTTCCCTTGCAAGGTTAAATATTTAACTTGAATCGGTCTGTATTAATAATTTATTCATTACACAATAATATTACTAAATTCATTAAAAAACACACAAAAATATCACAATTGTGATTGTTCTAGGTAAATACATGAACAAAGAGGACTATGAAAGAATCAAAGGTATTTGCAAAGTAATAGTAATCTTAATTATGATCACATTATTTTAAACTCCCATCAGTGTATCTCTTTTGCTTAATTCGTCTGCCCATGCTTTGAATGATACTTTGAACACTGCAACTACCATCACTTTTAATTTTCAATTTTTATTGAGTTTTTAGTAAGAGTTTGCTTTAAATTCAGTCATTCATTCATTCACCAAATATTTGCTTAATATCCATCATATTCCAGGCATTTTTCTTCGTACTGTGGATTTTTGTTGTTGTTGTTTAGTTGCTAAGTCATATTCAGCTCTTTTGCAACTCCCTGGACTATAGCCCACAGAGCTCCTATGTTCATGGGATTTCCCAGGCAAGAATACTGAAGTGGTTTTGCCTATGTTTTCCTCTAGGAGTTTTATAGTTTCTGGTCCTAGAGGAAAACATAGGCAAAACACTCTCCGACATAAACCAAAGCAGGATCCTCTATGACCCACCTCCCAGAATATTGGCAATAAAAGCAAAAATAAACAAATGGGACCTAATTAAAATTAAAAGCTTCTGCACAACAAAGGAAACTAAAAACAAGGTGAAAAGGCAGCCTTCAGAATGGGAGAAAATAATAGCAAACGAAGCAATGGACAAATAATTAATCTCAAAAATATACAAGCAACTCCTGCAGCTCCATTCCAGAAAAATAAACGACATAATCTCCAAAGAAGACATAAAAATGGCTAACAAACACATGAAAAGATGCTCAACATCACTCATTATCAGAGAAATGCAAATCAAAACCACAATGAGGTACCACTTTACACCAGTCAGAATGGCTGCCATCCAAAAGTCTACAAGCAATAAATGCTGGAGAGGATGTGGAGAAAAGGGAACCCTCTTACACTGTTGGTGGGGATGCAAACTAGTACAGCCACTATGGAGAGCAGTGTGGAGATTCCTTAAAAAACTGGAAATAGAACTGCCATATGACCCAGCAATCCCACTGCTGGCCATACACTCCAAGGAAACCAGAATTGAAAGAAACACGTTTACCCCAATGTTCATCGCCACATTGTTTACAATAGCCAGGACATGGAAGCAACCTAAATGTCCATCAACAGATGAATGGATAAGGAGGCTGTGGTACATATACACAATGGAATATTACTCAGCCATTAAAAAATACATTTGAATCAGTTCTACTGAGGTGGATGAAACTAGAGCCTATTATCCAGAGTGAAGTAAGCCAGAAGGAAAAACAACAATACAGTATACTAACGCATATATATGGAATTTAGAAAGGTGGTAACAAGAATCCTGTATGCAAGACAGCAAAAGAGATGCGTATGTATGGAACAGTCTTTTGGACTCTATGGGAGAGGGCAAGGGTGGGATGATATGGGAGAACGGCATTGAAACATGTAAATTATCATATGTGTAATTAATCGCCAGCCCAGGTCTGATGCTTGATACAAGGTGCTCAGAGCTGGTGCACCAGAGAGATGGAATCAGGAGGGAGGTGGAAGGGGGGTTCTGGAAGGGGAACACATGTATACGCATGGAAGATTCATGTCATGTATGGCAAAACCAACACAATAATGTAAAGAAAATAACAAATAAATAAATAAATAAAAAAGAATACTGAAGTGGGTTGCCTTTTCCACTGCAGATATCATAGTTAATTAGAAAGACAAATCCAAGAATTTCTGCTGTCGCTGAACTCATTTTCTTATCTCATGGTACCATCTTTGTTGCTTTGATATTTGACACTAAAAGATAATGAAAGGTCTGTATTAATTTTGGCTTGCCCTTTTTATTAGCATACCTACTCAGGGTAAGTTGTCAACTTTTAACGTTTGTACTTCTGTTTTCTCAAGTTTATACTTGCCTAGTAAATTTTTACCTATACTTTGACTTTTTTTTTTTTTTACTTCTTTCTCCCAGCTCTTTGCTGATTGTCTCTTTTATACAGAATATACCATTCTTTTATATCCTAGACATTGTTTGTTCTATTTTAACTTTTTATTCTGTAAAGTCACTATCTGTTGGTACACAGCCTCAAGCAGGGAGCTTTCTAGTCTCTGGGGAGAGACTGGTGTGAAATATATCCAAGGTTCTTACTTCCCTGGAATTTACCTTCAGGTGGGAAGAGGCAGATCATATTTTAGATATTATTAAACTCTATGTAGAAAGTAAGGCAATCAAATGAGATAAAGGGGATATGAGATATTCTAAATAAGTGAGCAGGGAAGGTTTCTCTGAGCAATTGCTTCTTTCTGAATGAATATCCAGTCACTCAAAGATTTAAGAGAATAGTGTTGTAGGAAGATGGAAGAGCAGGTACATAAGATTTACTGAAAGAAAGTCTCTGTGGCCAAATTGTATGGAGCAGGTGGGAATGAGGTTAGAAGATTTGGGCCAAATATTAGAGGCCTTTGGGTTTTCAGAGTAAGTTAAGTATGTAGGAGAATGTTCAAGGCTGTTTTGTTTTGAAATGTGACCTCAAATCTGAGAACAATCAGCGCAAGGTAACCTGTCATTTTAAGTATAGAACTGTCAGGAAGAACAGGCAAAAGAGGTGTCCAAATTGATTCTGCCACTGTTAATAAATCTCCCACCACAAATGATGTGAGCAAAAGCTAAACATTCTTTAGAGAAGATAGTTACTCTGAGGAGAATAAGGAATTCTGTGGAGTCTTCCTTTCTTCTGTAGCCACAGATGGTCATTCCCTCCCACTAAGAAGGAAAGCTTCCAAGTGCACATTCAGAAAGACTGACACGTGTCCTGGAATTGGAAAGGCACTGCAACTGATACTCCGCATCATGCCTGAAAAAATATCTAAACGACAGAGGTGGGCTGGAGGAGCCTGTTGTGACAGCGGGGAAGGAAACATCCTGGGAACAGGCTAAGGTTTGGAGTTTGGCTGTGAGTTTTCCTGTGGAAACTTCCAAGAAAGGAAGTTAGGTGAGAGTCCTCCCCAACAGAGAACCCCAGTAATCGGATCCCTGTAGGGAGGTCCTCCTGAGGGCAGGAGAGTGGGAAGTCCAAAACCGGTCCCTGGAGGCAGCAGTGCACAGATCAGGGTGCTGTGGGTGGGACTGTGCAGTGATAGGCTCTCCAAGAGCCTGCAAAAGCACCTCACAGGCAAAAAAAGCAAACAAAGCCAGATTTGAATATCTGACACGAGGTCGGTTCCAGGTTGCTGGACTAGAGTAGCATTTGCCACACAAAGCTGTGCGTCCTGGGAGCTTCCCGCCCCTGCTGAGGGCCGGCTTAGCGGGAGGAGGAGGGAGCCACACTTGGCAAGACGTCCTCTTTCCACATGGTGGGTTGAGAAGAAAAGAAGCTTTGAAAGGAAAGAGGAAATCAGCGTTTGCTTTATATCAAAGTAGATTCTCTAAATTAGAAAATGAGACTTTTAGTCAATATTGGAGAGTGACTGAAAAATCTGTAAACTCTAGGTGGTATTTGGGAGTGGGAGTATGAAAAAGTCTATTTTAATCATTGCATTCCTACAGTTTTATTTTTTTAATAAACTGGCATGATGTTAATAGACTTACATATATTTTAAAATCTAGATCCATTTATTTTCATAAGTGACAGGACTAGTCTTTCTGCTTATGCTTAGTTTCTATTTGTGTTGACGTTATCTGGAAAGTTCATTATATCCATATTTTTAAATTTATTTACTTTCCTACAAAGAACAATGTTTAATGTTTGCATTAATTTTAGCCACAGGAATTAATTTGTAAACTGAATTCGTTGCTTCTGTGTCTCAACTGAAATCCTTTTAAAATCACAATCTCTTTGTTCTTCCATCCCTCATGTCATTTACCTCTCATTAAATTGAAGCATCTCTTTGATTAATTTTTTACAGAAAGTATATTGGCCTTCTAATGTTTGAGAACGGCTTGGCTTTATCTTTGAAAAAGAATTAAAGTTTGGTTGAATAAATACTTTCTGAAAGTACAATCTTTTTATTTTAGAACTTTTTTTTAGGGATTCAGTATTGCACAGATGCCTGCTGAAAATCTGATTTGGGCTCTAAGTATATTCGTACAATTTTGTTTTGTTTTGCCTGTATCCTTTTTATTACCAGACTTTGTCTAGGATTTGTGTCTCTTTACCTTAGTTAAAATTGCTTTAGAAAGAAGTTGAAGGACTTTTTTCAGGTTAGCAGTGTTTTCATCTTGCATTTATTTGATCACTGCTTATAATCCATCTATTCTGTTTCTCATTCTGAGAGCCGTGTTATATGCAAGTTTAAACTTCTTCTATCTTGTATGAGCTGGTTGAAAGAACAAGCGTCCCCTGCTTTAAATCTGCAGTGGTCAGTAATGAAGTTATGAGTGTCTTCCTTATTGCTTCTCCTGCATTTGTGCTTTCATATAAGAAGCTCATTCTGCCTGCATAACTAGTATGGATTCACTAAAGCTGTACAACTCCCTGAGTCCACCCAAACCCATGGCCATCAAGTCAATGATGCCATCCAGCCATCTCATCCTCTGTCATCCCCTTCTCCTCCTGCCCCCAATCCTTCCCAGCATCAGGGTCTTTTCCAATGAGTCAACTCTTCGCATGAGGTGGAATATGCTTTCTAGGTTGGTCATAACTTTCCTTCCAAGGAGTAAGCATCTTTTAATTTCATGGCTGCAGTCACCATCTGCAGTGATTTTGGAGCCCCCCCCCCCAAAAAAAATCAAGTCTGACACTGTTTCCACTGTTTCTCCATCTATGTCCCATGAAGTGGTGGGACAAGATGCCATGATCTTAGTTTTCTGAATGTTGAGCTTTAAGCCAACTTAAAGCTCTACTCTTTCACTTTCAATAAGAGACTCTAGTTCTTCTTCACTTTCTGCCATAAGGGTGGTGTCATCTGCATCTCTGAGGTTATTGATATTTCTCCCAGCAATCTTGATTCCAGCTTGTTCTTCTTCCAGCCCAGCATTTCTCATGATGTACTCTGCATAGAAGTTAAATAAGCAAGGTGACAATATACAGCCTTGATGCACTCCTTTTCCTGTTTGGAACCAGTCTGTTGTTCCATGCCCAGTTCGAACTGTTGCTTCCTGACCTGCATACAGGTTTCTCAAGAAGCAGGTCAGGTGGTCTGGTATTCCCATCTCTTTCAGAATTTTCCACGGTTTATTGTGATCCACACAGTCAAAGGCTTTGGCATAGTCAATAAAGCAGAAATAGATGTTTTTCTGGAACTCTCTTGCTTTTTTGATGATTCAGTGGATGTTGGCAATTTGATCTCTGATTCCTCTGCCTTTTCTAAAACCAGCTTGAACATCTGGAAGTTCACGGTTCACGTATTGCTGAAGCCTGGCTTGGAGAATTTTGAGCATTACTTTACTAGCGTGTGAGATGAGTACAATTGTGCAGTAGTTAGAGCATTCTTTGGCAATGCCTTTCTTTGAGATTGGAATGAAAACTGACCCTTTCCAGTCCTGTGGCCACTGCTGAGTTTTCCATATTTGCTGGCATATTGAGTCCAGCACTTTCACTGCGTCATCTTTCAGGATTTCAAATAGCTCAACTGGAATTCACCTCCACTAGCTTTGTTCGTAGTGATGCTTCCTAAGGCCCACTTGACTTCACATTCCAGGATGTCTGGCTCTAGGTGAGTGATAACACCATTGTGATTATTTGGGTCATGAAGATCTTTTTTGTACAATTCTTCTGTGTATTCTCGCAATGTTTTAGTTGTACCTTTATTGAAATAGCTATATCTGTGTACTGAATGTAACACCTAAGAAACATGAATAGAATTATAGGCTCAAAATTATGAACATGAATTTTTTTTTCATTTTGATAGTCTAAAATTGCATCTTAATGTTTGATAAATTTGAATTTTCTCCCAGTGAGGTTGAACATGATTTAACTTGGTGTTTATAAATGATCTTTTCAGGTCCTTGATCTTTTTATAAAGTAGGTTCTAATAGGTCACTTATAAACCTGAAAGAGACCTTTGTACAGTAGGAATGCTAATGTCACATTTTATTAGTTACAGTAGACTTGCCACTGTAAGAAAGAGACTCTTAAAATAATTGTCTTCTCTTTTGTAGAGACTTTTTCTTTAGATACTTGAGATTATTTCATATATGATTTTAACAATAATCAACAAAGGAACAAAGGTTTTCTTGGTCAAGGATTCCCTTTTTGGAGACAGTAATATTTTTTTGTTCATTTAGTTTATCTTTTTAGTTTAGCACAGTAATTTTAAGTGGGTTCTTAAAAAGATAGGAAATTTTATGTGAATTGTAAGACTAAGGATGTGGCTCAGAAATCACATTTTCCCTTGGGAAAATACAGAGAACAAATATCTATCCAACCCACATGAGAAAAACTTGACAAATTGAATGAATTCCCAAAGTCAAGAACCAAACTGTATTAAAACTTTAAAAAGTTATTTTATAATACAAGCCTCTTTTTTTTTTAGGTCATAATTTTTCTTGAATTTTTCTCTGTAATGCTCCATGAAGACAGGTTGATGTCTGTTTTGATCATCGGCTAATCCCAATTCTTGGCAAAATATCTGATGCATAATATCAAGTTAAAATATTCATTAAAAATAACAAGAAATCTTGAATTTTTAATGTGTGTATGTTGTGTATTGTTAATAGTATATTTTAAAAAAACACATAGGTGTTATGTTTTCTGAGCCCTCATATATCACTGAGAATTTCACTCCCTTTGGCATGGAAGACTTGGTTGTTTATAAAATTCTTAAATTTTAAACTTATTTGCTTAATATCTTTAACAGTAATTCCAGGGCTTTTTTGGCATCTTAAAATTCAAAACTACTTCCGTCCATAGTTTATAGGCTTTGAAACAGGCCCATCTGTTTGAAATTTAAAACTTTCGCAGGACATATTTTGTTACGGATCTTACATAATTTTGATGGGAGCATAATGGTTCCCTTTTATCTGTACACTTAATTTCTATTTTAATTAAAACAATTTCCTTCATTTCTGTTAATATTATTCCTGTTATTTATTCTTCATGCACATTTATAATTTTTTATTTACTCTCCAATGAGGCATCTCTGATATATGAAGAAATAGAAACCTTCGGCTAGAGATTGTTGTAACTAGTAGTCATTTGTAAAGAGATAACACTGGATTAATATCACACCTTACTGCACAGTAAATTCCAAATGGATTAGAGGTGAGAATGTAGAAACTTAAACTATTGTGTGATCGAAGAACGCATGGGCAAATTGTTTTAGAACCAGAGAAAGGGAAACACTTTTAATTATGACTTAAACCATTACTAGGTTTGAGTACATTAAAACTTGCTTTCTAGAAAATACTAATAAATAAAAATTATAGTTACATACTGAGAAATATTATTTGAGGCCTATTTGCTGTTCAGTCACTAAGTTACGTCCAACTATTTGCAGCTCCATGGACTGCAGCACCCCAGGCTCCCCTGTCTTTCACTGTCTAAAAATAAAATGTTAATTGTTCTAATATAAATTATTCAGAGAGGAAGCAATGAATATAACTTTCAAACATGCGAAGAGACAGAAAATCTTATTCATAATAATGCAAATAATCATTAAAATCGTATTTCTAAGCTCTTTGATAAAAACCTACAAATTTGATAATAAACCCTGTTGTGTGGAAACAGGAAGGTCATTGCTGATGGGAATGCAAAAATGGTTCAGCACTTATGATGAAGAATGTGGCAAGACCTAGAAAAGTTGCTGGGCATTTACCAATTCACTGATAAATACTTTTCTAAGCATCTATTTCTAAGCTGCTGCTGCTGCTAAGTCGCTTCAGTCATGTCCAACTCTGTGCGACCCCATAGGCGGCAGCCCACCAGGCTCCCCTGTCCCTGGGATTCTCCAGGCAAGAACACTGGAGTGGGTTGCCATTTCCTTTCCCAATTCATCAAAATGAAAAGTGAAAGTGAAGTCGCTCAGTCGGGTGCTACTCTTCGCGACCTCATGTACTGCAGCCCACCAGGCTCCTCTGTCCATGGGATTTTCCAGGCAAGAGTACTGCAGAGGGGTGCCATTGCCTTCTCCATCTATTCCTAAGATGTACCAGTAAAAGCATAAGCTTATTTGGGCAAATAGCTATTCACTGTGGTATTATTTATAGTGGAAAAGTATTGGAAATGGCTCATATCCTTCAGTTTGGGACTGATTGGATAGTTATTTTCTGTCTACATCATCAAATATTAATACATTTTAGCTGCAAAATAGAATGAAGAATATCTGGATAAATTGATATGTAGTAATTTCCAGGATATACTGCAGAATAAAAAAAAGGAAGATGCCAAACAATTTACATAGCATGCTATCTTTTGTGCAAGAAATATACTAGTAATATATTCATATTTTCTTACATTTATTTATAAAAGTAATCACTAGATGACTAAATTTTTAAAAAACAGATACCCATAGAACTGTGGAGATTAAATGGTTTGATGAAAAATCATAGAATATAATTACTGTTCCAATATTTTTGTTACAAATCTTATATTTTTGGACTGAACATTAGATCACTTTGGAAAATAAGGGAAAGGCGTATCTACTTTCTTTAAGGTGAAAATGTTCACATCTCTTTTAGATCACAGTACCAATTTATTCTTAATTAAAATTTATTGTTTATTTGGTTACTGGAAATTCTTCACCAAATCTGACAGCAGGTTGACTTTAAGTCTTTCTTTTTCAACATGATAATTTTCTTTTCCTACGTTTTCATGGCATCTTAAAAAATTGGAGAAGCTATGCATTATTCTACTTAAAAATTTACACAATCATTAAATTATGAATTTTTAATTATTTTGTCTTTATATATTTCTAAGATCTGACAAGATAGGTGCTATTCAGTCTCCTTTTTAAAATGGTCCTCTTAACCAAATTATTGTGAGAATGCTTTCAGAGGTGAGTTTAAATATGATACTGACTATCCATTGTTGTAAGAGAAAACCAGTCTATCCTTAAGTTTACTACTGGGTACTTTCTGTGATATCTAATTATGCATACCCACTTTAAAAGTGGGAATTTCAACAGAACTCTTAACAACACATTTCAGTAACTGAGAATCCTCATCATCAGGGAAAATTTTTATATGTCAGTTAAATCCCTATTGTTTCTATAGGAATGAACTACTTGTTAGATTATCCCTCATTAATTGAGGTAGTTCAATATTAGTATTTTGTTGTATCTCTCAGGATTTATTTTACTACTTATAAAACTTATTACTTCTTTTTCAATTATTTCTCTTATATGCTTCAAAAATAATGAAGAGTATGTTCATCTGAACATACATCATGATATATCTATATATATTCATGAAATATTTCATGAGATAAATTTAACTTACCAATATTACATCCCTTATATAACCACACTTATCATGCCTGAAAAAACTTTCTAGTGGCCATTCACCTGATGCTTTACATCACTTAGTTATAATTTTTAACCTTATATCATAGAAAAAAGTGCTAATCAAAAGAGATTATTCTAATTTTACTCTAAATCATTAAGTAAAAGAAAGGAAATTAGGAAATAATATTTCTAGTGAAAGTAACTTTACATAGAAAACTAATTTAGCTATATAAAATTATCTTTTAGAGTATTCTGCATTGGAGATTGTATTTTTTAACAGTAAGTTTTTACGGAGCTTAGATAACTAAATAATGTTAAGTGATTTAGTCAAAGGAATGTATGAGTACTGGAAAGCATATGTGAATTAGTATGTTGCTGTTCAGTCATTAAGTAGTGTTGCCTCTTTGCAACCCCATGGACTGCAGCATGCCAGGTTTCCCTGTCTCAGAGTTGCTCAAACTCAGTGTCCATTGAGTCAGTGATGCCATCCAACTGTCTCATCCTCTGTTGCTCCCTTCTCCTCCTGCCCTGAGTCTTTCCCAGAATCAGGGTCTTTTTCCAAAGAGTTGGCTCTTTGCATCAGGTAGGCAAAGTATTGGAGCTTCAGCTTCAGCTTCAGTTCTTCCAAAGACTATTCATGCTTGATTTCCTTTACGATTGATTGGTTTGATCTCCTCGCTCTCCTAGGGACTCTCAAGCATCTTCTCTTGCACCACGATTGAAAAGCATCAGTTCTTCAGCACTCAGCCTTCTTTATGGTTCAACTCTCACATTCATATATTACTACTGGAAAACCCATAGCTTTGACTATATGGCCCTTTGTTGTCTCTGCTTTTTAAATATGCTATCTAAATCTGTCATAACTTTCTTCCAAGGAGCAATAACTTTTTAATTTCATGGTTGCAGTCACCACAAGCAGTGATTTTGGAGCCCAAGAAAATAAAGTCTGTCACTGCTTCCATTGTTCCCTCATAAATTTGCCATCTATTTGATGGGGCTGGATGCCATGATCTTAGTTTTTTGAATGTTGAATTTTAAGCCAGTTTTTTCACCCTCTTCTTTCATCTTCACTAAAAGGCTCTTTAGTTCCCTTCACTTTCTGCCATTAGAGTGTTATCATCTGCATATTTTAGGTTGTTGATATTTCTCCCAGAAATCTTGACTCCAGCTTGTGATTCATCCAGCCAAGTATTTCACATGATGTACTCTGCATATAAGTTAAATAAGCAAGGGTGACAATATATATCCTTGACATACTCCCTTCCCAGTTGAATTAGAATGAATTTTCTTAAATATATAATGTCAGTAGTTAAATGCATAAAAGGCAATACTGATAATGTGATATTCTAATGTATATCAAGGTATATGTGGTTTGAAATTTTGACCTTATATTACCATAATAAGAAGAAAACTTTTTAATTTTATTTTATAAGAACATTTTGTTTCTAGACAAAAATTTGGTATTCCAAGAGAAATTAAAAATGAAGTTTCACTGATATAATATATGCATACTTGAAACATTGCTTTCAGAATCAGTTCTCAAGATTTGAAACAGACACATACTTTTGCTTGTTTTATCACTAGTTTTAATGCCATGTAATAGATTCTGAGTAAAAGTGTATTGGAACAAAAAATGAATATTCATTTATTAAAATCAGCAAAATATTTTTGTTATGAAAAGATTCTGAAGCAAGCTGCATCAGTGAAAGATTTAGTTTCATATTAATCTTTCATTTATTTTAAACTTAATCAATTTGTTCCTTGAAGAACTAAAATTACTAATGTCTGGATCACATAATCTGGCTATAATTTTCAATTCAGTTCAGTGGATATAAAAATGACTTTTTCTCTTGATAATCCTCCATATTGCACTGTAAAGGATTATTTTGCTTCAAGGGCTGTTTATCAGTAGAAGTATAAGCAGAATATAAATTTATATTTTCTACTAATACAGCTCTCCCTGGGCCTAAATATGTGAAAGTTTACTATTCCTTCTTCACAGATTGCCAGTGACCTAAGGCAGGGAGGAGAGAGGAACTTCCAACAATGAAGTAGAAGAATTAGAATTTGAACTAATAAGCATTGAGTCTACTGTGATCACCCATCATGATTAAAATCAGAAATCTTTCAAGTGTCACTAATTAAAATAGGTCTTTTTGTTTCATAAAATCCAGTGGACCATTCAGAATGACTGGATCAAATCATTCATCTTATCACTGAACCAGTGCTCCAATTCAGTCATTGTAAATCAGTTCTTCCCATGTTCCTATAGCCTAAGCAAAACTGAGTTTAAACACGGGAAAAGTGGATATTGTTAGTAGAAACCAGAAAGAGATGTTTTATGCATTACTTTTACTTTTCCTTCCTTCTAATTAACTTAGACTTTTCATTGAAAACAGATTGTAGAGCTGTTCTTTGAGTGATATGGGGGAATGAAATACAACTGATGGTTGACTTTGAGATTTAAAAGCTTCTTTACAAATATTGTGCCATTTCATTTTTGGAACAAGATACTGAGAGAGCAAATGCATTTATAGATAATGAAATCTGATTGTCAGAGAAGATAAATTTAACATGGTTCTTTTGATTCCCCAAATCAAGAGCTTTAGTTTCTAAGCCTTCCTTACCTACTTTTGACAATAAAAGGAAAGAAAGGAGTAGATAGATTTTATCTGGGACATATGTATTTTATGTAGGCACTGTATATTCATTCATTCGATACAGATTTGTTGAGTTCCTATTATGATAGGGATACAGAAGATAGGCATTTGGAATACAATGATGAATAAGGCAGATAAACTCCTTGCTCCAGAAAATTAAACAAACCTATACAGTAGAAAAAGTGCTATGTAAATGGACTTCTAATTTTGGCTAAGACAGGGTATCTTGTAACACACAAATGTTCCACAAGAGAACAAAAAGAGGTCTGATTTTTTAAAAATATATTTAAGAATTATAGAGACTGAAGAACAACTGAGAATTTCGTTGACAGAATTGTTGAGAAACAAGCACTTATGAAGTTAAACCAACCAATATTTTATAGCTCTTTCATTTTCTCACCATTTTAAACATGAGGTAGAAGGAAAAACCCAGAGAAAAAGCCTTTACTAATAGGTAGAGAAGCAGCACAAATTCCGGCTGCTTTCTGGGAATACAAAGACAAAGAAAAAAAAAACAACAAACCATAAGGGGCTGGTATCTCAGTCAGATGGGTGGTACAGAGAACTGATACCAATACTTGTCAGTTTTTATTCAAGATACTTGCCAAATTTCAAAGCTAAATGGGACGAAAGATGAGAAACCAAGCACAAGCTATGAAATTAAAAAAAAAAAAATCAGTAGTCTCTACCTGTTAAGAAAACTAGGATTAGAATTCAGAACTCAGCACTGAACATTCCACATACAGCTGGAGGGCTACATGTCAAGGAGTTTTCCACCTATGTTTTCTTCTATAAGTTTATGGTTTTACATGTTACATTCAAATCTTTAACCCATTTTAAGTTGTGTGTGTGTATGGTGTGAAATCGTGGTTGAGTTTCATTCTCTTGTATGTGGCTGTCCAGTTTCCCCAATGCTGTCTCTGAAAAGGTAATTTTTCCTCAACTGTATTTCCTTGGTTTTCATTTTAATATAAATTGACTATTTATGTATGTATAGGTTTATTTCTGGGATTTCTATTCTGTTCCATTGATCTATGAGTCTTTTTTATGCTAATGCCACATTATTTTGATTACTATAGCTTTGTAATATATTTTAAATCAGAGAGTGCAAAGTCTCCAGCTTTGTTCTTCTTTCCCAAGATTCCTTTGGCTACTCAGTATATTCAAGGTCTTTTCATCCACATTTCAGGATGGTTTGTTCTAAATCTGAAAAACAACAGTGGAATTTTGACAGGGATTGCATTGAATCTGTACACTATTTGGATAGTACAAACATTTTAACTGTATTGATATTTATAACTCATGAACACAAATATCATTTATTTGCATTTTCTTCCATTTCTTTTATCAGTTTCTTATAGTTTTAGTGTACAAATCTTTCACCTCCTTGGTTAAGTTATTCCTAGGTATTTTATTCTTTTTAAGCAACTGTAAATGGGGTTGTTTGCTTGATTTCTCTTTCTAGTTTCTTATTCATGTATAGAAACATGACAGATTTCTTTATATTGATGTAAGATCATGAAATTTTTCTGAGTAAATTGATTAGTCTTAAGTTCTTTGGTGTACTCCTAGGGTTTTCTATGTGTAGTGTTACATCCTCTGCAAATAGTGACAGTTTTAATTCTTCCTTTCTGATTTGGATGCCTTTCCTTACCTTTTCTTGCCTTAAATTCTCTGGCTGGGACATCCAATACTATGTGAATGAAAGTGGCAAGAGTGGGCATCCTTGTATTGCCCCTGGTAATAGGGGGAAAGTTTTCAGCTTTTCACCATTGAGTATGGTATTAGCTGTGGGCTTCCTATACATGGCCTTTATCATGTTGTATTTCTCTTATATCCACTTTGTTGAGATCTTTTTATCATAAATGGATGTTGAATATTTGCAAATGTGTTTTTTGCATCTATAGAGATGATTGTATTATTTTTTTCTCTTTTTTAATGTGGTATACCACATTGACTGATGTTGATCATCTTTTATTGAACCATCCTTGCATCCATGGAATCAATCTCACTTGATCATGGTATATAATCCTTTTAGCATGTTGTTGAAGTCAATTTGCTAATTTTGAGAATTTTGCACCTGTATTCAACAGTGATATTGCCCTGTAATTTTCTTGTCTTGTGGCATTCTTATCTGGTTTTGGTATCAGGGTAATTCTGGCTGTATAATATGAGTTTGAAAGCATTACTTCCTCTTCTGTTTTTGGAAGAGTTTTAGAATGGTTGGTGTTAATTCTTCTTTGAATGTATGGTAGAGTTTACCAGAGAAGAAATCCAATCCTGGACTTTTGTTTGTTGAAAGGTTTTTGATTACTGATTGAATTTCCTTATTAGTTATTTGTCTGTTCAGACTTTCTATTTCTTCAAGATTCAGTCTTGGTAGGTTGTGTGTTTCTTGGAATTTATTTATTTCTTCTGTTTTGTCCATTTTGCTGGTATATAATTGTTTGTAGTAGTTTCTTATAATGTTTTGTATAACTGCAGTATCAGTTACAGCATCTCTTTCATTTCTGATTTTATTTATTTAGGCTTCTCTCTATTTCTTGTGAATCTAGTAAATGGTTTGTTTATTTTGTTTATCTTTCAAAGAACCAGCCCTTAGTTTCAATGATTTTTTTTTTCCGTGAATGGGTGGAAATTTAACTATTTCGTGAGAATTAGATACTTGAAAGAGAAAAATAAAAGATAGTGAAAACTGATATGGCTAGATAACCAAGGAATTAAATAATTGGTTCAAAAGGCCTTCATATCCAATACATGCTAAAGACTTAATAGAAAACATGTAAACCTTGGAGAATTTCATCAAACTCTGGTCAATGAGTTAGATCTTTAGAACCAGATTCTACTGGTTTTATGCAAACCAAACAACATAGTATTCATTTCATTCAATTGGTTTAGAGCAAATTCATATTCATTTGAACTGAATTGTTGAAATCTTATTCTATCTCAGAAAAACTGCTAAATGTTTTATTTTTAATTATTTCATTTAATCTTCATTAAAAATCTTCCTAACGATAGCATCAGTTTTGAAATCCAACTGTGCTTGACTATGGAGTGGACTTTCCTTAGATACAATATTCTGAGGAATAAATATTATCAGTAGATATGCTGCTAGGAGATTAGGTGAGTCCCAATTGGACATGAAGGAATGTTTTGGTTACCTAGGGGAAGAGTGGAGGAAACCTTGTTAAATGCCAAAATGTATGCATAAAAAAAAAACTATAGGCATATCATTCACATCTTATGTATAAGGAATATGATCCTAGTTGATCAGTTACAAAGGTAGAACCAAAATTCATACCATAGTTTTCTGTCTCCTAGTGCAGTGTATCACAAAAATTAAATTGCATAGTTAAGTTGGTTATATCGTTAAAAGGCAATGTTTAATTGAGTAGGTCGAAAGTGTGTCTGGGACTTTTCATTTCTAACAAACTCCCAAGTGATAAAGGTGTTACTGATTGTCTCACACTTTAAGTAGAAAGATCCTAAAGAGAGTTGAACACTGAGATACTGAAAAGATGATAAATGCAAGATTAACTGTTTTGAGTATTTGGAATCATTACAAATGAATAATTGAGTTCTCATCCTTTATTTCTACTAAAAGATGGCAAAGCTCAGTACACAGCAAGTACCTTTATTTCACTTCTATGAATAGAAACAATCAGAAGGTGAACATAAGTGATAATTAAAAGAATGAACTGCTGCTGCTAAGTCACTTCAGTCGTGCCCGACTCTGTGCAACTCCTTAGATGGCAGTCTACCAGGTTTCCCTGTCCCTGAGATTCTCCAGGCAAGAATACTGGAGTGGGTTGCCATTTCCTTCTCCAGTGCAGGAAAGTGAAAAGTGAAAGTGAAGTTACTAAGTTGTGTCCGACTGTTAGCGACCCCATGGATTGCAGCGCACCAGGCTCCGTCCATGGGATTTTCCAGCTACACCATATCATATTCCACCAAGGCAGTAGGGGTGTTGTGGGAAAATCCTTGAGTCTCAGTTGGTTTCTTCATATGGTTTCCATGTCAGTTCAAGTAAGGGTTAGTGATGCTTTTTCTCCCATAAAATAAGAAGTAAGTTTGGGTACTGAGGAGGAAGAATGGTGTTTGTATTGTTTTTAAATTAAGAGCCTTATAGTTGCTATGATTGAAGTTATTCATATGTAACTGAAGAATCCAATTTTATTTTTATTTATTGTGGTTATTATAGTCAAAACCAAGAAACCATTATTTTATTTTTAATTGTAATTTTTCAGTTTGGTGCATTTCATTTTTGAGGGGGTGAGGGATTGGCGGGGGTGGCTGATAGAGTTAACTATGAGTTTTCACCCCAGGGTAAGTGTCAAATTTTGTAGAACTTCTGAAAACTGAAAAAACATACTTTTTCATGAGTTTTAAAAACATTATTTTCTTTTGACCTGCCATGTGAAAATACTAGAAGTTACTACTAATAATAAGCCCATTTCTATGGAAATGGTCTAGATATTATTTAATCAGTCTTGCTAGATGCTGAACAATTCATGAACTTGTTGAAATTCAATAAGCAGTTCATGAATACTTGAAAAGAGAGATTCTGTTTTTTAAAAAAATCAGAAACTGGTTGGTAACAAATGCTCTCCCATCAAATTCAAAACCGTTATGAAACATCTCAGTTTTAAAATCCATCCTGAGTGCATTCACAGCAGCAAGAATAGACAAAGTGTGACCACAAGGTAATGAAATTCATTTTCTTAGGTGATTTGTAAAACAGGCTCTCTGAACACAATTCCAGAAGAGAATTCTGGAAAAGATTTCAAGCCAGGGTAGCTTCATTATAATTAACATCGTCTCCCAGAGTGCTTTCTTAGAAGGTCAGCACTCATTGTGGTATTTGTTAGTAATTGTCTTTGTTGTTTTATTGTCACACCTTTTCTGTTCAGTATGACACTTTGCAACTAAAAGAATATCTTTCCAAGACCCCTGGAGAGGAAGATGGAAGGAGCCTGGTACACATATGGAATGTAGGAAAAGAAAATAAAATCAAATTCCTTGTACTATCATTGTACATTCTTATTCTGTCATGGATACATTTTTAATTGCTCTCCTTAAAAGCTAGTCCCAAAAGCCTTAGGAATAAATAGCTATCTGTCATTATCCTATTACAAGTGAATAGCTTCTGAATCCTGTCCTGTTTTTCAGAAAAGAAAAAAAAAGACATTTAGAAATCATTCTAAAATATAGTTTCTACAAATATTTCCTACAGGTAATCTTACTAGCCGGTTAAACATTTGTAGTCACACAGAGCCTCAAATATGGAACTGCAAGCATGTTGGCGCAGTGTGAAATCTCGGTGCTCAGAAGGTATTCAGCACTCACAGTGAACTCATTTCCAGAACTGGCGCTGCACCAGCTCTCCGGAGAGCTGAAGCTGCCAGTCCACCCTCCTATCTCCCCTGGAGGAGGAGAGATGGTTGCAACAATTCGTGTGGGTGGAAATTGAAGCAATAGAAGGGTAAGGTAGACGAGGAAGGGGAGGTGGCTCATGCAAGGCAATGACGGAATAAATGACGCAGCTTGGATTCAGTGCGTTTCCATTCCCTGCTTTAGACTGATGTGCACATTCCCCCCCTTCCCCTACCTCTCTCTTTTAAATTAGCAAAGATAATCCTTACTAAGCACCTGGCTGCCTTGTTCCTATATCTGTGTCTGTCTCCTTTCTGTCATTTTAATGCAAAATATGAATACGGTTTCACTGCTTTAAGAGATTTGCTGGGAGCCTACTGATATTTTTCCAAGAACAAGAACACTTAAAAATACATCCTTGTATCAGAATTTCAAGCACTGGAATAATAAAAAGAATGATGACAAGAATAAGCAAATGGTTTGGGGAAAAATCATACTCTACCTTCTGAAAGTAATGATTAAGAATCCTATTGCTATCATGAAAGAAAAGTGAAGTGGCTCAGTCATGTCCGACTCTTTGTGACCCAGTGGACTATATAGCCTACCAGACTCCTCCATCCATGGGATTCTCCAGGCAAGAGTACTGAAGTGGGTTGCCATTTCCTTCTCCAGGAGATTTTCCCAACGCAGGGATTGAATCCCAGTCTCCTGCATTATAGGCAGACGCTTTACACTCTGAGCCACTAGGAAAGCTCATAAGTCATGATTGCTATCATGAGTCATAATTAAATTGGTACATTATTAAAATAAAGACTAGATTAGGATAACTGCTTTGTTTTCTGTTTTCCCAAAGGGGTGAAAGTAAAATTTGGGTTGGTATGGAGAGAGAGCAAATTAGCCAAGATACTGTGTTCAAGGTCTCCCACCGCACATTTTGTAAATAATGACTATGTAACAGTTGAGCTCAACTATAGCACTGTGCATGTGCGTCACAAGGTACTCACCTGGTCACGGGCTACTTTGTAGTAAGCCTGCATGAGCTCCAACTTAAAAAGCAGTGGCATTGCTGTGTCCCATTGGGTCACCCAAGACTCTAGAGAATATATATTGCATGTCTGCTGCCAGAAGAGATTAACCGCATCTGCAGTTCCTATGGCTCCTTGAGTTTTCTTCCAGCTTCTCCGCTCACACCTTGTCTACCGTGGGTTCAACAAACGGTATGCATAGTGAGACACAGCAAGACAACTGGCGCCGTGAACAGCAGCAGCAATATATTTGGTTTGGATAAATATTGAAAACTGTGTTGTATTGATATATCAACATGCCCTTTTCTTCAACAGCACAACCTTTAACCACCTTAGACTGTTCATGTGAATTCACCTCCCAAGGTAAACTGTTTAAGACCGGATGGAAAGATGTAGTATTTCTTAGACACAGTCAGATATGTTAAGGCAGATATAAAGGCCTATGATCCCTACACACAGGAACGTGGACAACAGAAGTAGTTTCTGTCTGTGGCTGCAAATTCATAGGATAGTCCACTATTATCAGTCATTATTTTAGTTGGAGCTATACATTAACCATCTGCTTCTGCCTTATTGACTATGCCAAAGCCTTTAACTGTGTGGATCACAACAAACTGTGAAACATTCTTAAAGAGGTGGAAATACCA
Organism: Antilocapra americana; assembly: GCA_007570785.1. Lineage (NCBI taxonomy): Eukaryota > Metazoa > Chordata > Mammalia > Artiodactyla > Antilocapridae > Antilocapra > Antilocapra americana. The sequence continues at coordinate 29,824,798 of ML663565.1, forward strand.
GATGGGGAAAAATCTGAGAAAAAAAATCTGAGAAGTCTGTATGCAGGTCAAGAAGCAACAGTTAGAACTAGACATTGAACAATAGACTGTTTCCAAATTTGGAAAGGAGTATGTCAAATACCTCATTGTCATCCTGCTTATTTAACTTATATGCAGAGTATATCATGCAAAATGCCAGGCTGGATGAAGCACAAGCTGAATCAAGATTGCCAGGAGAAATATCAGATATGTAGATGATACCACTCTAATGGCAGAAAGTGAAGAAGAACTAAAGAGCCTCTTGATGAAACTGAAAGAGGAGAGTGAAAAATCTGACTCAAAACTCAACATTCATAAAACTAAGATCATGGCATCTAGTCCCATCACTTCATGGCAAATAGATATGGAAACAATGAGAGACTTTATTTTCTTGGGCTCCAAAATCACCACAGAAGGTGGCTGCAGCCAGGGAATTAAAAGACACTTGCTCCTTGGAAGAAAAGCTATAACCAACCTAGACAGCATATTGAAAAATTTGCTAACAAAGGTCCATCTAGCCAAAGCTATGGTTTTTCCAGTAGTCATGTATGGATGTGAGAGTTGGACTGTAAAGAAAGCTGAGTGCAGAAGAATTGATGGTTTTGAATTGTGGTGTTGGAGAAGACTCTTGAGAGTTCCTTGGACTGCAAGGAGATATAATCAGTCCATCCTAAGGGAAATCAGTCCTGAATATTCATTGGAAGGACTGATGCTGAATCTGAAACTCCAATAATTTGGCCGCCTGATGCAAAGAACTGGCTCGTTGGAAAAGATCCTGATGCTGGGAAAGATTGAAGGAGGAGAAGGGGATGACAGAGGATGAGATGGTTGGATGGCATCACCGACTTGATGGACATGAGTTTGAGTAAGCTCCGGGAGTTGGTTATGGACAGGGAAACCTGGCTTGCTACAGTCCATGGGGTCACAAAGAGTCAGACAGGACTAAGAGACTGAACTAATACACAAAACAAGATGGGAAAATGTGAAACCTTAAAGACTCCAGTTCTTTGGAGTACTTAAGGTGATCACGCAAGTGGTCCCTGAGTCAGGTCTATGTCAAAGGCCTACACCATGAATCAGAGCCTCCAGTTATTTGATGTACTCACTTCCCTTTATTATACATGAAATCTTATGTATAAGATGTAAAAGAGGGGCCACAACTGTCCAGGAATGGACAGTTAAATATAAACATAGAAAAATAGTTATCAGGTTGAGTATACACCTAATTCTTCAAGGATTTTTGGTCAAATCGTAGTGTGAAATTTTTGGAATTAAAAAATAATTATGCATGGTGGAAATGTCCAACTAGGTGGACAGTTCAAGATACTTTTGGGAATTCCCCATTACAAGTGTGGGTATACACACCAGCTTATTTCATTTTGATAAGATGGGAAGACTAAAGTGTTTTTACATGTTCCACATTTCAAGTGTGTTCTAAAATCTGTGCTACAGAACTAATGTGAAAATAGCCTAATTCTAAAATCATATTCCTGTTGCTCTTACTGCACATATCTACTTTTTAAAATAATTAAGCTGCTTAATATCTTGAAAACTTACATTGAGAAATATCATGAATAAAATAGTCACCAGGATTTCCTTTTGACAATGTGTGAAGTAATGGATCTCAGTACTGTATTTTTGTCACAAGATTGTAGTCTCATCTTTGATAAAGATTTTTCAAAATACAGACTAAAGATCACTGGTATACATTATTAGTTTAGCTGTGTTGAACACTATAAAATCATCATAGTCTGATAAAAGTAGATTCAGCTAAAGATCTGACTCTTATATAAAAGATTACAGTTAAATCTAAACTCTCAATGGATTGCCTCAGATTAGATAATTTAACTATTTTAAAGACAGTCTATCTAAATACTTTCATAGCTTTCAGTATGTACCTTTTCTCTGTGTGAGGTAGTATGTACTATTGATTAAGATCATGGGACATGGATTCACTCTGTGGTCCACCACTTACTTGCTTTTTGGGCCTGGCTTTTTGAAGCTCATAAAATCAAAGTGTTTCTTTTCAGATTTATTAAACAGAGATGCAGTACTTGGATGCAATCTCAAAAATGACAGAATCTCTGTTCATTTACAAGGCAAACCATTCAATATCATGGTAATTCAAGTCTGTGCCCTGACCAGTAACAATGAAGAAGCTGAACAGTGCTATGAAGACCTATAAGACCTTTAGAACTAATACCCAAAAAAGATGTCATTTTCATTGTAGGGGACTGGAATGCAAAAGTAGGAAGTCAGGAAACACCTGGCGTAACTGGCAGATTTGGCCTTGGAGAACAGAATGAAGCAGGGCAAAAGTTAATAGAATTTTGCTAAGAGAACACATTGGTCATAGCAAACACCCTCTTCCAACACCACAAGAGAAGACTCCATACATGGACATCAATAGATGGTCGACACTGAAATCAGATTGATTATGTTCTTTGCAGCCAGGATGGAGAAGCTCTATACAGTCCGTAAAAACAAGATCAGGAGCTGACTGTGGCTCAGATCATGAACTCCTTATTGCAAAATTCATACTGAAATTGAAAAAAGTAGAGAAAACCACTAGACCATTCAGGTATGACTTAAATCAAATTCCTTATGACTATACAGTGGAAGTGAGAAATAGATTCAAGGGATTAGATCTGATAGAGTGCCTGAAGAACTATGGATAGAGGTTCGTGACATTGTACAGGAGACAGGAATCAAGACCATCCCCAAGAAAAAGAAATGCAAAAAAAGTGAAATGGATGTCTGTGGAGGCCTTACAAATAGCTGTGAAAAGAAGCAATGCAAAAAAGAAAAGGAGAAAAGGAAAGATATACGCATTTGAATGCAGAGTTCCAAGGAATAGCAAGAAAGGATAAGAAAGCCTTCCCCAGTGACCAATGCAAAGAAATAGAGGAAAACAACAGAATGGGAAAGAGTAGAAATCTCTTCAAGAAAATTAGAGATACCAATGGAACAATTCATACAAAGATGGGCTCAATAAAGGACAGAAATGGTAGGGACCTAACAGAAGCAGAAGATATTAAGAAGAGGTGTTAAGAATACACAGAAGAACTGTACAAAAAAGATCTTCATGACCCAGATAATCACAATGGTGTTATCTATGCCAAAGCCTTTGACTGTGTGGATCACAATAAACTGTGGAAAATTCTGAAAGAGACGGGAATACCAGACCACCTGACCTGCTTCTTGAGAAACCTGTATGCAGGTCAGGAAGCAACAGTTCGAACTGGGCATGGAACAACAGACTGGTTCCAAATAGGAAAAGGAGTGCGTCAAGGCTGTATATTGTCACCCTGCTTATTTAACTTGTATGCAGAGTACATCATGAGAAATGCTGGGCTGGAGGAAGCACAAGCTGGAATCAAGATTGCCAGGAGAAATATCAATAACCTCAGATATGCAGATGACACCACTCTCATGGCAGAAAATGAAGAAGAACTAAAGAGCCTCTTGATGAAAGTAAAAGAGGAGAGTGAAAAAGTTGGCTTAAAGCTCAACATTCAGAAAACTAAGATCATGGCATCTGGTCCATCACTTCATGGGAGATAAATGGGGAACAATGGAAACAGTGGCTGACTTTATTTTCCTGGGCTCCAAAAATCCCTGGAAGTGATTGCAGCCATGAAATTAAAAGATGCTTACTCCTTGGAAGGAAAGTTATGACCAACCTAGACAGCATATTAAAAAGCAGAGACATTACTTTGCCAAAGAAGGTCCGCCTAGTCAAGGCTATGGTTTTCCAGTGGTCATGTTTGGATGTGAGAGTTGGACTATAAAGAAAGCTGAGTGCTGAAGAACTGATGCTTTTGAGCTGTGATGTTGGAGAAGACTCTTGAGAGTCCCTTGGATTGCAAGGAGAGCCAACCAGTCCATCCTAAAGGAGATAAGTCCTGGGTGTTCATTGGAAGGACTGATGTTGAAGCTGAAACTCCAATACTTTGGCCGCCTGATGTGAAGAGCTGACTCATTGGAAAAGACCCTGATGCTGGGAATGATTGAGGGCAGAAGGAGAAGGGGATGACAGAGGATGAGATAGCTGTATGGCACCACCGACTTGATGGACATGGGTTTGGGTGGGCTCCAAGAGTTGGTGATGGACAAGGAGGCCTGGCATGCTGTGTTTCATGGGGTCGCAAAGAGTCAGACATGACTGAGTGACTGAACTGAACTGAAACAGAGATCACAAAAAACTATCTCATAGACATTTTTGTGGAGATTGAAATAATTTTGGATAGTTTAGGATAAATAAATTAAGATAGCAAACATCAGATTAGATGCAACTCACTATAGAAAATCATTGTACTATGTTGGGAAATCTATCTATGCCTCTTAATAACTGTCCAGACTTTCAGGCTTGCAAGGTGCCAATAGTAAAGCTTGAAAGAACACATTTAACTGCCAGGTATATGACTTGAACTAAGTGATCTCTAGTATCAACAGATATATTGACATAAAATCAGCAAATTTAATGAGTTCATATTCAAAAAGAAATTGAGGCAATCTAAGATGTAAAGAAAAGCAAGGGAGAAACATAATCTCATTTCCATAAAGTTCAAGTAAAAAAATGTCAGAAATATTTAAGATGAAATCTTACCCTCCATCAATAAGAATAGGAAGAGATGGAGAAAAAAAGAGAAACTAGCTATTTCATGAGTTGGCTATTCATATTGGGAGTTTTTCATCTTCAGGTCAGTAAATCAAATATGATCTCAGACAGTGCAGAGGACCTAAATATACTGGTTGCTCCTGCTGTGAAAAAGACAAGAGTATAATTAAGCTCTCATCCATCCAGGTCCATACCAGACTCGGCTCACTCATGGATGAGTCACAGTTCTGATGTGCTGATTGCCCTCGGCAGAGCCAAAGCAGTGATTAAATGCTCAGAGCTTAGGCGCTGGAGGGAACCTCTGCATTAATTCTCCTTCATGCTTAAATTGAGGCTGATTCTGGAGGATATCCAGTGTTTGCTAGGGATTTGAGATGGTCTTCTGCAAACCATCTACAATAACTGATGCCAACAGGCTCTCCACTGAGCAGATGAAGTGCGGGCTGAGGAGCTCTTGGACAAATTTGTTTTTCATATATAATGAATGTTTTCAAATATAAATTATTAATTGTACTTTAAAAGTTGACTGTATAAAATGAATTTTCAGTTAACCTATGCTCCAAATGGTCTGCAACATATAAACAACTAAAGATACAAAAACATTTTTTTACTCAACATATGACAAAAGTTTATTCCTTTGTATAAAACATTGCTTTTTTCCCCCTGGATTCTGTATCATAATACTTTTATTTTGTCACATGGGAAGACTTTATTGTATGACAAAAATCCTTTCTAAACTGCACAAAGTAATATATTTTAAAGCAGTTGGCCCAGAAGATTATAGTGAATACTGATTACTTTTCACTGATGGGGCATGATGATGCCACTTAAGGTTTGAATATCAAGATTACCTATATATTATCCATGCATTTTTGTGTATTTATGTTATTTATAAATAGTCATGCATTATGAATCCAGCTGTGCATACAGAAAAATTCAATTCCAAATTTGTGCACAAATTTGGAGTTGTTATAGAGGTATAGAGCACCTTCCATATTAAATATGTGAGAAGGACTGTACTTAACCCATAGCCACTGCTCATTGCTCAAAGCGAATATAGTTGGGGGAGTTTTATGGAAAAAATGCATTTATGTTCAAAATGATATGTAGATTTGATTCTGCAGCTGTATATACTTTCATTATTTAATTTTTTTTTAATTTTTGGCTGCCCTGGGTCTTCGTTACTCTGGCTTTCTCTAGTTGCAGCAAGTGGCGGGTACTCTCTAGTTGCAGCGTCCAGGCTTCTCATTGCCGTGGCTTCTCTTGCTGCAGAGTAGGGAGTCTGTGGTGGCTTGTTGCAGAATAGGGACTCTAGGGCATGCAGGCTTCAGTAACTGTGGCTCATGGGCTCCGTGGCTGTGGCTCCCAGGCTCTAGACCATAGGCTCCATAGCTGAGGCTCTCAGGACTTTGTCATTTGGCAGCATGTGGGGTCTGCTTGGATCAGGGCTCAAGCCCGTGTCTCCTACATAGACAGGTAGATTCTTTACCAGTGAGCCATCATGATAGCCCCAGGCTCTATATGCTTTTAACCAAAGATAGATTGAATGACCGATTGAATGATAGACTTTTTATGCAATTGTTGTTCAGTCACTAAGTCATGTATGACTCTTTGTGACCCCATGACAGGCCAGGTTCCTCCATCTTCCTCTGTCTCCAAGAGTTTGCTCAAATTAATGTCTGTTAAATCTATGATGCTATTTAAACATCTCATCCTCTGCTGCCTCCTTCTCCTTTTGCTTTCAATCTTTCCCAGCATCATAATCTTTTCCAATGAGTCAGCTCTTTGCATTAGCTAACCAAATTATTGAAGCTTCAGCAACTGTCCTTCCAATGAATATTCAGAGTTGATTTCCTTTAGGATTGACTGGTTTGATCTCCTTGCTGTCCAAAGGAATTTCAAGAGTCTGCTCCAGCACCACAATTTGAAAGCATCAATTATTTGGTGCTCAGCGTTCTTTATGATCCAACTCTCACATCTGTACATAACTACTGGAAAAACTGTAGCTTTGACTATACAGACTTTTGTTGGCAAAGTGATGTCTCTGTGTTTTAATATACCGTCAAGGTTTATCTTAGCTTTCCTTTCAAAGAGCAAGCGTCTTTTAATTTCATGGCTGCAGCCACTGTCTGCAGTGATTTTGGAGCCCAAGAAAATAAAAGTTTGTCACTGCTTCCAATTTTTCCGTTTGCCAGGAAGTGATGGGGCTGAATGCCATGATCTTAGCTTTCTGAATGCTGAGTTTTAAGTCAGCTTTTTCATTTCCCTCCTTCACCCTTATCAAAAGGCTCTTGAGTTCCTCTTCATCTTCTGCCATTAGAGTGGTATCATCTGCATGTCTTAAGTTGCTGATATTTCTCCTGACAATCTTGATTCCAGCTTGTGACTCATCTAGCCTGGCATTTTTACATGATGTACTCTGCTTGTAAGTTAAATAAGCAGGATGACAATATACAGCCTTGACATACTCCTTTCCAAATTTTGAACCAGTCTATTTTTCCACGTCTGGTTCTAACTGTTGCTTCTTTTTCCAAATAAGGATAATTTTATTTTTTCCTTTCTGATTTGGATGCCTTTTATTACCTTTTCTTGTGTAATTGCTCTGGCTAGGGCTTCCCATACTATGACACCACATGTGAACATTTTTGTCTTGTTTCTGATCTTAGAGGAAAAGCTTGCAGGTTTTAGCCTTGAGTATGATGTTAGTTGAGGACTTGTCATATATGGCCTGTATTATGTTGAGGTATATTTGTTCCACATCCCCATTTATTGAGAATGTTTATCATAAATGAATGTTGAATTTTGTTAGATTCTTTTTATGCACTTATTGAGATGATCATGTCATTTTTATTTTTCATTTTGTTAAGGTGACATATGCCATTAGTTGATCTGTGGATATTGAACTATCTTTGATCCTTGGAATAAATCCTACTTGATCTTAGTGTATGATCCTTTTAATGTATTGTTGAATATAGTTTGCTAAAGTTTTGTTGGGGATTATTAGTTTGTATTCAACAAATATACTATCCTATAATTTTCTTTTCTGTGGTATCCTTATCTGGTTTTGGTATTAGAATATTGCTGCTGTTGTAATGTGCATTTTGAAATATTCTCTTCTATTTTGGGGAGGAGTTTGAGAATAATTAATTCTTATTTGGTATTAGAATACATTTGGAATTCTTGCTTGGTGTTAATTCTTATTTGAATCTTTGATAGAATACATGAGTGAAACTGTCTGGTTCTGGAATTGTTTTGTTGGGAGTTAGTCTTTCTTTTTTCTTTTTTTTAAATTACTGATTCAATCTCCTGCTAGTAAGCAGTCTGTTCAGATTTTCTTTCTTCATGTTTTAGTTGAAAAGGCTATAGGTTTCTGGGAATGTATGCATTTATTTTATGAAGCTCAATTTTGTTATATAAATGTTTATAGTAGTCTCTTATGATCCTTGGTCTGTGATATCTATTGTAATGTCTTCTCTTTTAATTCTGATTTTATTTATTTAACCCTCTCTCTTTATATTGGTGAATCTAGCTGATAGTTTGTCAATTTTGTTTAATTTTTCAAAAATCCCAGCCATTTATTTCATTGATTTTTTTTTTCTATTGACTTTTTTAGTCTCTATTTTATTTATTTCTGTTCTTGTGTTTATTTTTTTTTCTTTTCATTTGGGTATTCATTTCTTTTTCTAGTTCCTTGAAGAATAAACTTCAGATGCTTATTTGAGATTTTTCTTGTTTCCTGAGCTGAACATATGTTGCTAGAAAATTTCCTCTTAGAACTACTTTTGTTGCATTCCCATTAATTTTTTATATTGTATTTTCATTTTCTTTTTTCTCAAAATTACTTTTATTTCTCTTTTGTTTTCCTCTTCGATTCTTGGTTGGATGAATAACTCAGTTGGATGTTATTTAACCTGTATATATTTGAGAAATTCTCAGTTTTCTTCTTGTAATTTATTTTTGGTTTCACACTGTTAAGGTCAGAAAAAATATTTGATATAATTTGTCTTCTTAAAATTATTAAGATTTCTTTTGTGGCCTACTGTGTGATTCTTCCTGAAGAAGGTTCCCTGTGTCCTTGAAAATATAAGTATTCTGCTGTTTGGAGAGGAAACATTGTGTGTGTGTCTGTATTTATATATTTGTTAAGTCTGTCTGGTCTAATGTGACACTTAAGTTGATGTTTCCTTGTTGATTTTATGTGCAGATGATCTGACCATTGGTGTAAGTAGAGTTATATATCCTTTAAAATTACATATTTAAATTTTAAATTTAGTTCTTATATTTGTACTTACCTTAAAAAAGGAGGTATATAAAATTGTCTAAGGTTAAGAGTACAAGATATAATAATATTAGTAAGAAAGCTAAAAGAATATGTATTTCTGTGATTAATGGAAATTATGGGTATATTTAATTCATCTGCTTTACATATATATGTGTGTGTGTGTGTATATATTTTAATACCTTATGATTAGTCTTTGACTTTCTGCAGTCCAATGTATTGGCAACCCCAAAAATCTAAAAAATCAGAACCAATATCTGATGAAATTTCCAATAAACTTTATGAAAAGATTATATTCTCTCCTCTTTCTCTCATAAGTGTCAGATTAATTGCTTCTCTCTCCTATATGGCTGTATTTCAGTTTGCTTTTAGGAGTGTGAATTTACATGCTTTACTCAAGGATTGTTTCTATCCCCTTATGTTATTTAACTGAAAAGACAATCTTAATTAGCAGAAACTTATTTATTAAAAGCTTATTAATTTTTTCCTTAAAATTTTTACCTTTCAATGAGAGCTGAGAAATAACATAGAGTTTCTTTTCTATTAATGTCTAATTAGATAGCATAATGTGAAAGTAATTTAATTTGCATGTCACATCTGGAACACAAAAATTGCATAACCATATGGAAAATTATCATTTAAATTAAAATGTGCAAATCAAAATACTTAAACTATGCATATATGGCTTAAACTTAGTTAAGTTAGTTTGGGACACTAAAAGAATATTTAAAAACTCAAATTTAACTCAATTTAGTAAAATAATGCAATATGGGTACATTTTTTTTTTTTTATACAGTCCAGGTCTTTATTTTTACATCCATCAGGCCATGAATTCATAGGGAATGGGCTCTAACAGTTCAGGCTCCTTTCCATTGGTTCTTACGAAGTGTGCTTCTCTGGGTGGAGCAGGCTGGCGCTTCAGCTGAACCCAAGTCCCTTTTTCTTTGGCTTCCTTCTTTTTCTGATCATTTTCCCTCATATGTTTCAGGAAGCTATCTCAGCTCTTGGAGTGCTTAATATGCTCGATACACACATTAATTCTCTTGGCAAGAATCTTGCCCTTAACTTGTTTATTTACAATGATGCCAACAGCATGCTGGGTAACACTGTAGACTCTCCCAGTTTTGCCATGGTAACATTTGTGGGGCATTCCTTTTTGAACAGTACCCATTCCCTTGATATCTACAATATCACCCTTCTTGTAGATTCGCATGTATGTGGCCAAAGGAACAACTCCATGTTTTCTAAAAGGCCTGGAGAACATGTAGCAGGTGCCCCTCCTCTTTCCCTTTGTGTTGGTCATTTTGGTGAATTACTGGAAGATGGCGGTTCCGGCCGAAGCAACATGGGTACATTAATTCCTTTAATTTAGGACTTAAATGTATCTCTTTGTAGACATCATTAATTTCTAGCTCTTGTCTTTCTTCTTCATTTTTCTCTTATTTACTCAGATTCTTTACTTATTTACTCTTCTTCATATCATGTCTTTCTTCTTCATTTTTCTCTTATTTACTCAGATTTCTAACTCTTAAGTAAAAGTCATATCATCATCAAATGATATTCATGTATAGCTTACTACATTGTTTCTAGTACAAGAGAATCATGTTTATTTTAATAAACAGTTAAATAATATTACATACATATATACTATATATGTCACAAACTACTATGTTAATCTTAAAATTCTGTGGAAGAATATTCGATGATAAGGGAAAATATTTTTTAAATCATCTAAAATAACCAAAAGCAAGATACAATACTTCCATAATCATAAGTAATTCCAATTTCAAATGTAAATACACATATGAACATATAAAATGCTATAAATTAATACACCAAAATAATATTATATATGCTGAAGGTGTTGGGAGCTAGAAAGTGAGATTAGATATAATATTGATTTTATTCCTTATATCTTTCTCTATTTCACAAAACTTCTATAGTGAATGCATATTAAACTTTTATAAATTGTATTCATGTAGTCATGTTTTAAAATATATTTTGATTAATGGATTTATTTTTGAAACTAGTGGTATTTAAATTTTTAAAAGTCATTGCCTTACTTTATTCATGTGTAACCTAGATAGCATTTTAAAAAGCAGAGACATTACTTTGTCAACAAAGGTCCCTCTAGTCAAGGCTATGGTTTTTCCAGTAGTCATGTATGGATGTGTGACTTGGACAGTGAAGAAAGCTGAGTGCCAAAGAATTGATGCTTTTGAGCTGTGGTGTTGGGGAAAACTCTTGAGAGCCCCTTGGACTGCAAGAAGATCCAACCAGTCTATCCTAAAGGAGATCAGTCCTGGGTGTTCATTGGAAGGACTGATGTTGAAGCTGAAACTCCAATGCTTTGGCCACCTCATGTGAAGAGCTGACTCTTTGGAAAATACCCTAATGCTGGGAAGGATTGGGGGCAGGAGGAGAAGGGGATGACAGAGGATGAGATGGCTGGATGGCATCACTGACTAGATGAACATGGGTTTGAGAAGACTCCAGGAGTTGGTGAGAGACCGGGAGGCCTGGAGTGCTGTGATTCATGGGGTTGCAAAGAGTCGGACACAACTGAGCAACTGAACTGAATCCAATGCTGTGCCCAGTCTGATATTGTACCCTCAGACAACTGTGTACCTCTTACTGCTCTATCAGAAATGTAAAGTATAGCAAAATACCTCGTTTACTATTGCAAACTGAGGAAAGTTAATTACTCCATCATCTCTCAGTTATATTCCCAATTGAAAATTGCATATACTGAATACAAAAAATAATAGTGGAAAAAAAACTCTAGTCAGTCACCTTCAGAGTATTTCAATATGAAGACCATGCCAACAAAATTTTAATCTCTGAAGAAGTGCTGGTTTCTAGTTTTATAGCCCAAAATAGAAAAGGTTGATAGAGCACAAGATAGAATAATATTTTGATTTTACCTTTTAAACTTTAGTGTGGACTTCAAATCAGTACACAGAATTTTTTTCAATTTATATGTATTTTTTCCTTTGTGAAAGTAATAAATTTTGAAAGGTTCTATAAAATATAAGTGGCTTTTGATACACTGATAAAACAAAGCTACAAAGAGCATACCACATGGTCAAGACCCAATTGAGCATGAGTTTTACGTGTAATCTTAGCTGACATTTATCTCAAAATTGTCTCCTACTTTGTCATTACACTATTATAGGTACAAGTCTGAGTGGGCCATAAATCAGAGGTTCTCTAATTCTGTCTGAAAAATCAAGGCTGATTTATTTAAATTTATCTGAAATCCCGAGGCCCTTAGAGAATGGATTATTAAATAGAGATGCATGGTTCTCTGAAAGGTAGCTGACATTGCACTATGGTCTATAAAACTTTATACTTGCTCTAGTCTTTAACTTATTCTCTATTTCAGAATAGAAGGTTATAAAAAAAAATAAAGTCTCCATTTTATTGAAAAGCTTCAACCCCTCCTGATTTACTCATGCAAAATTTCACTTAAACTGACTTGAGGAGCCTTCTAAGATAATGCTAACGATTCTCTTAATGAAATATTCTATTCAAGAATTCTACCTGGGAGGTTTAGAGATGGTTTTATCTTTGCTATGTACATTGAGATTCTAGATGGTTAGGTAAATACTCTAGTGTGTTATATGGTTCATTGCCAGATTCCTACTGCCTAGGTTGCTGATATTTTCTCATTCACTAGTCATGGATTTAGCAGGAAAATGACATATGTGCACATAGACTGAATTACTGCTATCCTTCATTATATTTATATCTTTAAGTATTTAATTCTCAAAACAAAGGATTTTGGTCCTTTAATTAGCATCCAGAAGAAACCAAGGATGAAAAATCTCATAAACTATGAACAAATCTGAAGTGTTCTATTATATATTTATGCCTGAAATACTCCAATTTGAATTTCTGATCCAAATTTAAAACCTTTTGTTAAACAAATATTTATATAAAAAGTAATACCAGTTGTTTTGCAGTTCATTTTGTGCCTCAGTAAAACAAAATTTATTAACTTCTAAGTCTCCAAAAAGTATTGTTTTTTTCTTACCACTACATATACTTTTGAAACTTGAGTTAATAACTTACTCTAATAAAGGAAAATATAATTCAAAACTTAATTGCCAAGATTACCTACTAAGGCAAATATATTAGCCAAATAAGCATCTTTCCCATCTAAAATCATCTGAAAGATGAAAATTTCAGAATGTATAAGACTTAGCTCCATTAAGAATTTCTCTTATTAAAAGAAATCCAAATAAGCTGTTCTCATAAAAGTTTCTGAATTATGCTAGTTGCAGGAACTCTTCACACATGTTACAGGGATTCAAGGTTTTCATTTTGTAAGAGTACTGTTTTAGTGCTCATACAATACTTTGGCTGATTTCCTCCCATGAGGTCAATGTGGGGTGATAAATAGAAAACACTCATTAATGGAAAAAAACAAAAACAAAAACAAAAAAACACAAGAAGCTTCTAGTGTTCTGTTTTGAAGTAGTGTGTCTTATCAAGCTTTGGAGGACAAAGCAGGGAGTAGAATTTCGGGCTTAGGTCATTGCAATGCTGTAAAAACATAAAACTGAAAAAAAGAACAAATGAAATTATATTGTTGTTTCTCCTTGCCAATGACTTTGGGCAAATGGTGCCTACCTGACGTTGGCAATGACCTAGGGTCGTTTTGGTGATTTGTCTGGAGTAAAATTGGAAGTCCTATGTATTTAAGAATGTGATAAAAATAGATTAAAATAACCAAATTTATGCAGTTCTTCCCCACCCATCTCTTTCTTAACTTACTGGACTGATTAAAGCTAAATAGGATCTCCTCCTAAAGTTGTCTTATTGGGAGAAAGGGTAAGTGCAAAGTCTTTTCTGATTCTAGGTAGTAAAAAGTGAGTTGCCTCTGGTTCTCTGATGACTCTGAGTCTTCAACCTCAGGGTTTGTTTACTCTTTTTCCCTCAGCTGTTTGGAGCTGTCATGGCCTTTCCACATCACTGACAAACAGCTAATATTCTGAAGGCAAATGAGCTCACTCGGTAATGTAAAATCAAAATTCAACTTCTCCCAACACACCATTTGTTAAATGTCCTTTACTCTGGAGGTAACCTCAAACTAATAGATGAAATCATACAAACTCTTTTATCTTCCACCCATAGAATAATTCATTATTACTGGTCCAGGAAAATATTATAAGGCTTATCAAGAACAGTAAAAGGAACCAATTAGTCATAAATAGCCAGTGTGAAAAGAAAAGATGAAGTAAAAAACCAATATTTTTCAGTTGAATAGCTCAAACCACAAAGCAAAGAAAAACTGGTACATAACATCAATATGAATTAAACCTAATTAAATAATTGTCACAGATAAGGTTTACCATGATAAATCAGAAATTCAAAGCAAAATGGAAAACAAAATATTCATTAAATTAATTGAAGAAAAACAGAAAATCAATTCAAAAATAAATATTGAGATGAAAAAGTATCCACAGGAGAGAAAATATGACTGAATACACATTGATAGATACAGAAAGTAAAGGAATAAAAGTGAAATCTGACAGAAAAGACTAAATGATGAAAAAAAAAAGATACAGAAAGTAGGCACAGGAGATCCAACATACTTAACAATCAGAAAGAGAAGATCAAGAAACAACACTGAATAATAGAACTAAATATTAAAAACTGACATAAAAGCAGGCCTGCTCTTTTTATTAAAAGTGTCTATCTTTGTTCCTAGAAAAATTAACTTGAAAGGGTCAAGTCCAAAATATACCAAGGTAAGGTAAAACTAAGATAGACAATGAAGAAATTGATATGAAACAACTTCTTGTGTGAAGTGTCTGTTCAAAACTTTTCCTGTTGTTTTAAGTTGGTTCACTTTTTAGTGAGTTATGAGTTATTTATATGTTCTATATTAAAATATTTTATCAGATTTAAAAAATTTTGTTGATTTTTAATTGAAGGATAATTCATTTACAGTATTGTGTTGGTTTCTACCAAACATCCACATGAATCAACCATAGGCTTACACCCATGTCCCCTCTCACTTGAACATCTCTTCCACCTCCCTCCCCATCACACCCATCTCCGTTGTTAAGGAGCCCAGTTTGGTTTTCCTGAGTCATACAACAATTTCCCTTTGACTATCTGTTTAACATATGGTAGTGTATTTTTCCATGTTACACTGTCCATACCTCTCCTTCCCCCACTGCAGTCATGTCCATAAGTTTGCTCACAATGTCTGTGTTTCCATTTCTGTTCCGCAAATAGGTTCATCAATACCATCTTTCTATATTCCATATATGAGATTTAGGTGTTAGTATATAATATTTACTTTTCTCTTTCTGACTTACTTCACTCTGTATAATAGGCTCTAGGTTCATCCAACTCATTAGAACTGAATCAAATGCATTTCTTTTTATGGCTGACTACTATTCCATTATATATACATAACAGTTTCTTTATCCATTCATCTGTTGATGGACATCTAGGTTGCTTCCACATACTAGCTATTGTAAATAGAGCTGTAATGAATATTGGGGCACATGTGTCTTTTTCAATTTTGGTTATCTCAGGGTATATGCCTAGTAGTGGGATTGTTGGGTCATATGGTGGTTTTATTCCTAGCTTTTAAAGGAATCTCTATATTGATCTCCATCAGTTCAGTTCAGTTGCTCAGTCGTGTCTGACTCTTTGCAACCCCATGAATCACAGCAGGCCAGACCTCCCTGTCCATCATCAACTCCCAGAGTCCATCCAAACTCATGTCCACTGAGCTGGTGATGCCATCCAATCATTTCATCTTTTATTATCCCCTTCTAGTCCTGCCCTCAATCTTTCCTAGCATGGGGGTCTTTTCCAATGAGTCAGCTCTTTGCATCAGGTGGCCAAAGTATTGGAGTTTTACCTTCAACATCAGTTCTTTCAATGAACACCCAGGACTGATCTTTAGGATGGACTGGTTGGATCTCCTTGCAGTCCAAGGGACTCTCAAGAGTCTTCTCCAACACAGTTCAAAAGTATCAATTCTTCAGCACTCAGCTTTCTTTTTAGTCCAACACTCACATCCATACATGACTACTGAAAAATCTCCGTAGCAGCTATATAAATATACATTCTCACACACAGTGCAAGAGCTTTCCCTTTTTTCCACACTCTCTCTAGCATTTATTGTTTATAGTTATTTTGATGATGGCCATTCTGACCAGAGGTGATATCTCATTGTAATTTTGATTTGCATTTCTCTAATAGTCAGCAATTTGAGATCTTTTCATGAGTTTGTTAATCATCTGTATGTCTTCATTGGAGAAATGTCTGTTTAGGTATTTCCCCCATTTTTTGATTGGGTTGTTTGTTTTCCTGGTATTGAGTTGTAAGAACTGCTTGTCTATTTTTTAAATTAATCCTTTGTCAGTTCTTTCATTTGCTACGATTTTCTCCAATTCTTAGGGTTATCTTTTCACCTTGTTTGTAGTTTCCTTTGCTGTGTAAAAGCTTTTAGCTTTGATTCATTTCAGTTCATTCTCTCAGTCGTGTCCAACTCTTTGTGACCCCATGAACCATAGCACGCCAGGCCTCGCTGTCTATCACCAACACCCGGAGTCCACCCAAACCTATGTCCATTGTGTCAGTGATGCCATCCAACCATCTCATCCTCTGTCGTCTGCTCTCCCTCTGCCCTCAATCTTTCCCAGCATCAGGGTCTTTTTAAAAGCCAGCTCTTTGCATCAGGTGGCCAAAGTATTAGAGTTTCAGCTTCAACATCAGTCCCTCCAATGAACATCCAGGACTGATCTTTAGGATGGACTGGTTGGATCTCCTTGCTGTCCAAGGGACTCTCAAGAGTCTTCTCCAGCACCACAGTTCAAAAGTATCAATTCTTCGGCACTCAGCTTTCTTTATAGTCCAACTCTCACATCCATACACAACTACTGGAAAAACCATAGCCTTGAATAGATGGCCCTTTGTTGAAAAAGTACTGTCTCTGCTTTTTAATATGCCGTCTAGGTTGGTCATAACTTTCCTTCCAAGGAGTAAGCGTCTTTTAAATTCATAGCTTCAATCAACATCCACAGTGGTTTTGGATCCCCCCAAAATTAAGTCAGCCCCTGTTTCCACTGTTACCCCTTCCATTTGCCATGAAGTGATGGGACCATGATCTTAGTTTCTGAATGCTGAGCTTTAAGCCAGCTTTTTCATTTTCCTCTTTCACTTTCATCAAGAGTCTCTTTAGTTCTTCACTTTCTGTCATAAGGGTGGTGTCATCTGTATATCTGAGGTTACTGATATTTCTCCCGGCAATCTTGATTCCAGCTTGTGTTTATCCAGCCCAGTGTTTCTCATGATGTACTCTGCATACAAGTTAAATAAGCAGGGTGACAATATACAGCCTTGATGTGCTCCTTTTCCTTTTTGGAACCAGTCTGTTGTTCAATGTCCAGTTCTAACTGTTGCTTCCTGACCTGCATACAGGTTTCTCAGGAGGAAGGTCAGGTGGTCTGGTATTCCCATCTCTTTCAGAATTTTCCACAGGAAAATCAGGCAGGAATCCCTTAGAAGAAATAGAGTAGCCATCATAGTCAACAAAACAGTCCACAATGCAGTATTGGGATACAGTATCAAAAACAACAGAAAGATCTCGATTTGTTTCCAAGGCAAACCATTCAATATCATGGTAATCCAAGTCTATGTCCTGACTAGTAACGCTGAAGAAGCTGAAGTCGAACCATTCTATGAGGACCTACAAGACCTTCTAGAACTAACCCCCCATCCCCCCAAAAAAGGATGTCTTTTAACTTAATTAGGTCCCACTTGTTTATCCTTGTTTTCATTTCTGTTACTCTATGAGCTGGGTTATAGAGGATCTTGCTGTGATTTATGTCATCAAGTGTTCGGCCTATGTTTTCCTCAAGAGTTTTACAGTTTCTGGTCTTACATTTAGATCTATTTTGAGTTTATCTTTATGTATGGTGTTAGGAGCGTTCTAATTTCATTTTTTCATACATAGCTGTCTAGTTTTCCCAGCAGCATTTATTGAAGAGAATATCTTTGCCCCATTGTATATTTTTCCTGCTCTTTCAATAGTAAGGTATCCATAGATTTGTGGGTTTATCTCTGGACTTTCTGTCTTGTTCCATTGGTCTTTATTTCTATTTTTGTGTCATTACCATACCGTCTTGATGACTATAGCTTCATAGTATAGTCCGAAGTCAGGAAGGTTGTTGTCTCCAGCTCCTTTCTTCTCTCAAGATTGCTTTTGCTATTCAGAGGCTTTGTGTTTCCATACGAATTGTATGTGTGTGTGTTGTTGTTGTTGTTGTTGTTTTTGCTCTAGTTCTGTGAAAAATGCTATTGGTGATTTGATAGGCATTGCACTGACTCTATAGATTACATTTGTTAGCATAGTCATTTTTCACAACATTGATTCTTCCAACAGAGAAACATCAAATATCTCTCCATCTGTTTATGTTGTCTTTAATTTCTTTCATCAGTGTCATAGTTTTCTATATACAGCTCTTTTGTCCCCTTAGGTAGATTTATTCCTAGGTATTTTATTCTTTCTCTTTCAATGGTAAATGGATTGATTCCTTAATTTCTTTCTGAAATTGTTAGTGTGTAGGAATTCTATGTACTGATTTTGTATCCTGCCTCTTTGCTAAATTCACTGATTAGCTCTAGTGGTTTTCTGATGATATCTTTAGTGTTTTCTATGTATAGTATCATTCCACCTGTGAACAGTGAGAGTTTTACTTCTTTTCCAATCTAGATTCCTTTTATTTCTTTTTCTTATCTGATTGCCATAACTAGGACTTTCAGACACATGCTGAATAAATATTTTATGAGATTTTTGTTTTCAAATCTTTTCTCCCAATTTATAGTTTGCATTTTCTCATGTCACACTTGAAATGTGACAAGTGTGACTAGCAAACTGAATTTTTGATATTTTAATATTTCTTTGTTTAATTGAAGCATATTCCATATAAAATATATAGTCATTTACAATGTTGTGTTAGATTCAGGTGTACATTTGACTCAGTTATACCTGTATATATTCTTTTTTAGATTGTTTTCCCTTATAGGTATTATAAAATATTGAGTAGAATCACCTGTGTTATACAGTAAGTCCTTGTTAGTTATCTATTCTATATAGTAATATATATATACTAATCCAAAAATCCTTATTTATCCCTCCTCTCTTTCACCATAACTATGTTTATCTTCTATGTTTGTTGGTATATTTCTGAGAAAATGGAATTTAAAAAAAAATTTGAGTAATATTTTGTTTAAATAAAATAGACAAAAGAAGTTGTATGAATGTCTAATCAGTGCATTAAAAGCTACTCAACACCATTGCTTATTTGGGAAATACAAATTTATGTAATGCTATTATAACTACACCACTATGGCTAAAATAAAAGAAATTGGTAACAAGTATCTGTGAGAATTTGCCATGAAGTGGAAAACAGTGCCTGACCTTATTTTTCTGAGCTCCAAAATCACTGCAAATGGTGATTGCACCAATGAAATTAAAAGACACTTACTCCTTGGAAGGAATGTTATGACCAACCTAGACAGCATATTAAAAAGCAGAGACATCACTTTGTCAACAAAGGTCCCTCTAGTCAAGGCTATGGTTTTTCCAGTGGTCATGTATGGATGTGAGAGTTGGACGGTGAAGAAAGCTGAGTGCCAAAGAATTGATGCTTTTGAACTGTTGTGTTGGTGAAGAGTCTTGAGAGTCCCTTGGACTGCAAGAAGATCCAACCAGTCCATCCTAAAGGAGATCAGTCCTGGATGTTCATTGGAGGGACTGATGTTGAAGCTGAGACTCCAATACTTTGGCCACCTCATGCAAAGAGTTGACTTATTGGAAAAGACCCTGATGCTGGGAAGGACTCGGGCAGGAGGAGAAAGGGATGACAGAGGATGAGATGGCTGGATGGCATCACCGACTCAATGGACATGGGTTTGGGTAGACTCCGGGAGTTGGTGATGGACAGGGAGGCCTGGCGTGGCGTGCTGCGATTCATGGGGTCGCAAAGAGTTGGACACGACTGAGCGACTGAACTGAATTGACTGAACCTGTGAGAATGTAGAATTGGAATGCTCAAATATTTCCAGTATGGTTTGCACATTAGTATATACTTTGCTGGTTAATTTATATAAAGGTAAATCACACTTCACACATGTGTGTTTACCAGTAATCTTAGGGTATTCATGCAGAAGAAAAGGAGACTATGTCCACTCAAAAACTTGTACATGATAGATTGATTAATGATTGGTGTGCTATGTGGCTTAAAATATCTTAGTTCCTCAATCAGGGATCAAACTTGTGCCCACTGCTTTGGGAGCATGGAGTCTTAACCATGGGACCAGCAGGACTGCTAAATTTAAAATAAATATTTATCAAGGAAAAAATAAAAGCAGTCACAAAACCAAAAAAGACTTGCACATGAAAGTTCATTAAGTTTTATTCATAATGCCTGCAAACTGTAAACAGCCCAACTGTCCATCAACTGGTGAATGGATAAAGAAATTGTGCTTAGTAAAACAAAAAAGCTTGAGATAAAAAGTCATATGCTACATAATTTTTCTTATATAAAGTTCCACAAAGGCACAGTTAATAATCAATAGTTGCCAAGCTTGAAGTGAATGTGTGGAGGAGAATTACTGTAAAAGGGCATGATAATCTTGGGATGATGGAGATGTTCTATGTAGTGATTATAGTGGTAGTTATATGACTACATATATTTGTCTCAAATTTTAATACAGTTCACTTAAAATTGACTACAATTGCACCTACACCTCAATTAGAGTGAATTTAGTATCCCTAGAAATGAATGATTGTAAAAACAGTACTTATAAAAACCTGCAGAATTCAGCAAAACACATGTTTATGGAAATCTTATAGCCTTAAATATTTAAATGAGAATGGTAGAAAGCATTAGAATGAATGAATTCAACATGTATCAGGAAAATTTTTTAATTATTATAGAATATACCCCAAAGAAGAGAAAAAAAAGTATAAGGAAAAGAAAATGGTGATATAAAAACAAATATTTCATAGACATGAAATCTGCCAGAAACTAAAACATTGGCAAAATGACTTAGATTTTCTTGGTGAGTTTGCTGGTGCTTATTACATTGTTAAATTTATTAACATTATTAAAATATTTTTTTAAAAAGTACACTGAGTACTGACAACAATAAATGTGTTTAGTGAACTAGAATTTATTACTCATCTCATTCTTACTCTTAAGTACAGTAGAGAAAAACACAGCTTTAGAAAACCTTGATATTTTTATTACAAACTGAAATAACAATAACCGGATATTACTTTTTAGACATATGTTTATTTCAAGATGATATTGCACATTTGAATTTTCTATTTTAATCTTTCCAGATTTTTGAGAATATCTTTTAAAGAAAATGATAAAATTAGTAACTGTGTCACATTTTATTGCTTTTATTACTATTTCATTGAATTTTTGAAATGTGAAGCAGAAACAACATGATAGATGTTTGTGTGTGGTTACAAATGACTACTGTGAAATATTCTGCCCAGGGAAAATTCTTGTAGCATGTGTATGTGTATACACACACACACACACACACACACACACATATACAAACACATATACATGCATGTCTTTTATTTTGTATAGTATACTACTACAGTATTTGTGTTAGTTGCTCAGTCATGTCCAACTCGTTGCAATGCCTTAGACTGTAGCCTGCCAGGCTCCTTTGTCCATGGAATTCTCCAGGCAAGAATACTGGAGTGGAGACTAATTCCCTCCTCCAGGACATCTTCACAATTCAGGGGCTGAACCCAGGTCTTCTGCATTGCAGGCAGATTCCTTACCATCTGAGCCAATATTATACATAAAGGTACACATACATTTTTTATACTTTAATTGCTCATTAAAATGGTAAATAATTCTTTTAAGTTTTCTAATATAAGCACTTATCTCTACCATGGCGGAAAAATGTGGCATATAAGGAATGAGTACAGTTTATGGAGGAAAACAGACTGAAATATTTCTGAAGTAAAACCACTGGAGAATATAAGTATTAGCCCATTGTTTTTTTAGTGCATGTGATTATAAAATGAGAAACATAATCTTATTGCATCCTTTATTCATTGAGAAATGTAGTTAAAGCTCCTCTTCATTTCTTGGCAGACACTTACTGACAGCTTCATAAGAGTTGACAAGGAACAAATTTAAAAAGCAACTTAATAGATTTATACTGGCACTTCTTATATGGCTTTAAAACTTCTTAGTTCTCAAATCAGTCATAAAATAATTACTATGTCTAATTAGAGCTATTTCTATACTTAAAATTACCTTTATATGTTCATTTTATATCAAAATCAGTTTCCCTTTTTCACCCAGACTCTCCCTGCAAACACAGCTGCATGCATTTTCATTGTATAGAATTTTTATTCTATACAATGCTTAATATTCAGATGCTTAAGTATTCAGATTCCAAGAAGTCGGTAAGAATCCTAAATGACGTGTGATGCAAAATCTTCAGAAATAAATCAGTTGATCAACAAAATTTTAGGGACAAAGGACCAAAAGAAATTTATTTCTTGGAGGAAATGGCAACCCACTCCATGGGATTACATGACTGAGCACACGTGCATGAAAGTGGAGGGAGATGGGTTGGCAGGAACAAACTGCTAGAGCTAAAAAAAACAAGAGAAATGTATTTCGTAGTCATTTAGCAGTTCAAGGGTGGTGGTGAATCCTGAATTCCAGGCAGTTCTTGGTTAAGCCCTAATTAGGAGACCCAGAGTTCTTTGATCTGTTCCTTCTATACTGCACACTCTCATTATCATTTGCAGCCAGCCATTGGAGGAAGAAAGTGTGCAGACCTAGCCACCCATCTTCTTAGTCCTAGTCCCTGATATGGCACATAATATTTCCATTTTATCCCATTGCTAGAATTCGGGGACATGTTCACACCTAACTGTAAGGAAGGGTGAGGCGTGCCTAGGAAGAAGAGCAAATACATTTCAGTGAACAGCAGTCTGTGATGTAGAAATTGGTTCTGTGCTGTATGTTAACATCCGAAAGATGTTAAGTGAAGAAAATTGAGTTCCTATGGTGGAGAATAGCTACATTATGGTATCATAAGAATAGGATGAATTAAGATTTATTATACCTGGGCCTTATGTTGTCTCCACCTTTAACATCTGAAAAACAGGCAAATCATTAAACTTTGAAATTCCATTTTGAGTTTTCTGACTGAGTTGTCTCTAAGATTAGCTACTGCTCTAAAATGCTATAATTATGCTTTTGACAGTTTCTGAGGTGTTGAGTGAGATATAACTGTACAAACTTCCAGCAAATTAAAAAATGATGAATATTTTCTGAAATGAATATTAAAGTTCATATGGATAAACTTTTATTACATACCAGAGATAAGTTATTCTTTTTCTAGGAATCATAGTTCAAATAGGTAAGTATATTACATACCAATTGATTTTGGCACAGTTTTCTTAAAATTCCACTCACCATTGTGTGCTGATACCGTTATATCTGGCACATTGTAAGGACTCAGTAAATTTGTGCTGAGTGAATAAATGCATGGATAACTATAGATAAAGTAAATTAAAATTAAATTCACCTCTTATAGACTGAATTTGTATAAAAATATCACTTATGCTATAGATAATCTCCATGATTAATCAAAAATAAAAAATCAACAAAGAAAGAAAATGCTCCAATAAAACTTTGGAGCAGTACTCTCTGACTTTTCTTTAGAGCATGTTGTAAATGAATTCAGATTGGTCTGATAATTAAGCTGACTCTAGCAAAAATCTAAAAAATGTAATTCCACAACTGGGACTGGTAAGTGCACAGATATTATGTACTTTAAATGAAAAAGACTGCATTTTCCATAACATATTACTTCCCGGAATTGATATTTTTGGAGGGATTTCCTAAGGGAACAAACTAGAGAAGAAATGTAATATGTAAATGTGAAAAGATTTAAATTCTGAAACTGGCAGAAAGCTTCAAGACACTATGTGACAATTGACACATTTTGTCCTTTCATATTCTTGAATATAGCTATCATCCATTCCCCCACCAACTTAGAGGAGAGTTTCCCTTCCTCGAATGCTTATGGGAGAGAAAACGCTGCTTATATTGAAGTAGATGCAGGCAAATTTCCCCCTCATATTTCTCTAATTTTTACATTTGGTCACTTAAAATTTTTTTTGACTGTATATATTTTATTTGCTAGGTTTTTGAGATATAATGATATGTAACTTTATGTTGTTTTCATTATATACAGCATATTTATTCAATATTTGTGTATATTGTGAAATGATCACTCTAAGTCTACTTAACATCTGTCACCATTCATAGTTATAAATATTTTTTCATGTGATGAAAGCTCTCACAGTCTACTACCTTAGCAACTTTCAAATAGAAAATAGAATATTATTAACTATCATCCTCATGTTATATATTACATCCTGTAACATTTATTTTATAATTAGAAGTTTGCATCTTTTGACACGTTCCTTCACTCATTTCACTCACCCCACCAACATCCCCTACCTCTGACAGCCACCAATTCATTCTTTGTATCCGTGAGCTAAATTTTTGTTTCTTTTATTAGATTCCAAATATAAGCGTGACTATATGGTATTTATCTTTCTCCGTCTGACTAATTTCAGTCCCCCTTGAAGCCCATGCATGTTGACAAAGATGGCCATGTTTTATTCTTTTTTAGGCTGAATAATATCCATTGTCTATATAAACCACATCTTCTTTAGTCACTTATCCACCAACAGACACAAGTTTTATCTTGGTTATTATAAATGATATTACAGTGGTCATGGGGGTGTCTATATCTTTGAGTTATTTTTAAAAGTGGAATGAGTTATATGTTATTTCTATTTTTAATTTTTTTAGTAACCTCCATGCTGTTTTCTATAGTGGTTGTACCAATTTACCTTCCCACCAACAGTGCAGAAGAGTTCCTGTTTCTCCATATCCTCACTCATACTTGTTATTTCTAGTTTTGATAATAGCCATTCTAACAGGTATGAAGTAATATCTTGTCGTGGTTTGGATTTGCATTTCCTTCATGACTAGTGATACTGAACATTTTTTCATGTAGCCATTGGCCAGCTGTGTGTCTTTGGAACAATTTCTGTTCAACCTCTACCCATTTTTAAATCAGATTATTTGAGTTAGTTTTGCTATTGAGTTGTATGAGTTCTTATATAGTTTGAACATTAATCCTTTATCAGATATATTGTTTCCAACTATTTTCTATCATTCAGTAGGTTTCCTTTTTATTTTGGTGATACTTTCCTTTGATACACAGAAGCCTTTCAGTTTGAGGTTGTACCACTTGTTTATTTTCACTTATGTTGCCTTTGCTTTTGGTGTCAAATTAAAAAAAATCCTCATTAATATCGATGTCAAAAAGCTTGTTGCCTCTGTTTTCTTCTAAGTGTTTTATGGTCTCAGGTCATATATTTAAGTCTGAATTGATTTAAAGTTAATTTTGTGTTTTGAATAAGATGGTGTTTCAGTTTCATTCTTTTGCATGTGGCTGTTCAGTTTTCCCAGCATTATTTACTGAAGACACTGTCCTTCTGCAATTGTATATGTTTACAGCCTTCATCAGAAATCAATTGAACATATTTGTGTGAATTTATTTCTGGGTTTTCTATTGTTTCATTGTGTGAAATCTATGTGTCTGTTTCTATCCCAGTATTACATGGTTTTGATCACTTGTAGCTTTTTTTTTTTCATTGATCCTTTGTTTTTACTTATTTTTTTTCTTTTATTTATTTATTTATTTATTTATTTTTATTGTTTTTGCCATACAATGTCATGATATCACCATGGGTTTACATATGCTTCCCCTCCAGAACCCCCCTCCCTCCTCCCTCCCCCCCGGGAAATCTCGCTGCACCAGCCCCAAGCATCAATCCTGGGCTGGCGATTGATTAGACATATGATAATATCATGTGAACTCAAGGACAGTGATGCCTTCAACTTTCTTCTTCTTTCTCAAGAATAATTTGGCTATTCAGGGCCTTTTATGCTTCCAACTTCATATATTTACCAAGCATTTTCATGGTGATAGGTCTGAATACATACCAGTGATATAAAAACACAAAGATCCTGCCCTCATGCATGTGTAATCACCAATAAAAATCCTACATTATTACATTATTGGTTTCAGTAAAAAAAAAATTTAGCATTCACTGATTATAGAAAAGCAAAATATTAGAAAATTTAAATTAATATAAAGAAGAGATAAATTTCATGTAAAAGATTTAAATGGAGCAAGGCAGTGGAAGTTTAAATCTTGTTTTCTTACTAGTATCCAAAAATATGTATAAGTGCTAGAAAAAATTATCACAGATCGAAAATTAGAATCTAAGTTTGAGGGTAGATATTGTGAATTCCATTAATGCATTTAATCATTAGGTGAGTACTGAGTCTTTCAATTCAGTTCAGTTCAGTCTCTCAGTCATGTCTGACTCTGCAACCCCATGAATCGCAGCACACTAAGCCTCCCTGTCCATCAAAAACTCCCAGAGTCTACCCAAACCCATGTCCATTGAGTCAGTGACACTATCCAGCCATCTCATCCTCTGTCATCCTCTTCTCCTCCTGCCCCCAATCCTTCTCAGCATTAGAGTCTTTCCAGTGAGTCAACTCTTTGCATGAAGTGGCCAAAATATTAGAGTTTCAGCTTCAGCATCAGTCCTTTCAATGAACACCCAGGACTGATCTCCTTTAGGATGGACTGGTTGGATCTCCTTGCAGTCCAAGGGACTCTCAAGAGTCTTCTCCAACACTGCAGTTCAAAAGCATCAATTCTTTGGCACTCAGCTTTCTTCACCATCCAACTCTCACAACCATACATGACTACTGGAAAAACCATAGCCTTAACTAGACAGACCATTGTTGGCAAAGTAATGTCTCTGCTTTTCAATATGCTACCTAGGTTGGTCATAACTTTCTCAGAGGATGAGACGGTTAGATGGCTTCACCGACTCAATGGACATGAGTTTGGGTAAACTCTGGGAGTTGGTGATGGACAGGAAGACCTGGCGTGCTGCGGTTCATGGGGTCGCAAAGAGTTGGACACAACTGAGCGACTTCACTGAACTAAACAGAAAAACAGATGCTGTTCAAGGACACTGAAAGAACCCTAATGTTGAAAATCAGATCTGTATTGTGAACAATGCTAGAAATCCATGAGTTAGAGCACAGTATTATGCCTATCATCCTTGTAGTTTCCTCAGTGCAATATTTTGAGAAAAGCTCTTCATTCATGGTATAGATTCATGAAGAAGCTAAATAGCATTAATCCTTTACATTGACAACTGTGAATTTAAATCTCCTGTGAATCATATGTGACAACCACACATACCAACATGATTTATTAGTATTATATCAATATTTTTTGTCCTATTGTATTTCAACTAAAAATATCAACAGTCAATTGTACATGAAGTCAAGACATAAAATCAGTGAAAATACAAAATATTCCATCCTTTGAGAAAGGGAGCGAAAAATCTATGTCTTTGGCTATTGCATTTTTATGTATTAGATCCTTAAGTATTTTATTCACCACACCCAACTGAATGATTCACAAATGTTTCAGAGAAGAAAGGATCATTCCTCTTTAACAATATTGGTTCAACTCCTCTCAAAGCAAATACTGGACAGTAATAACTATGAAGCAAGAAGTTGAATATTCATATTTATATTACTAATTCATTAGCTTGACAAAGGTACTAGATCTGTTACCACATTTTTTCTTTTTAATAATATCTGCCTGTGAAAGTGAAAGTGGCTCAGTCGTGCCTGACTCTCTGTAAGCACATAGACTATACAGTCCATAGAATTCTCTCGGCCGGAATACTAGAGTGGGTAGCCTATCTCTTCTCCAGGGGATCTTCCTGACCCAGGAATCAAACCAGGGTCTCCTGCATTGCAGGCAGATTCTTTTCCAACTGAGCTATTAGGGCTTCTCTGGTGGCTCAGTTGGTAAAGAATATCCGCATAACTGTCTACAAATTTGGAATTAGCAATTTGTCTGTGAGCAGGACCGGTCATAAGCAGCTTCTGTGATAAGACAAAAGCATGTCTATCTGACTTTCTTCTGCAAGGATCTTTCACTGTTCTTGTGCTAGTAAACATGGAAAGTATTAGATTTGGTTTCTAAATGAGAATTACAGTGAGAAACTAGTGGCTAATATCACAGCTGGCCATTTAAGTACTTAATGGGAGAGGCAGTCCTAGCTCTACCAAGTAGTAGCCATCATGAATTTAGCTGTTGTCACTGTGGTCATTTTCCTTGTAGTGTTATTTGCTGTGTTATTCAAGAATATGTCTTCACCCTGTCAATAACACATATTTCCATAATACATAGTGATGCACTAACTGATGCGTATCCTACAGTAAATCCCAGCCCTGATGTCTTATAGGAGCCTCTCCAGCCATTGTCATAAGTGAGTCTAATTTTGTGTGAGACCACAGAGACTCAGTGTTTTTATTATGCTAGTGCTTACGACAGGAGGTCTGAGAAGACACCTCTGAAGGTTTATTCCTACCAGTCGTGGTCATTTTTATAGAGTCTTTTAAGGTTTAATCACTGAGGTATTGCTCCTCACTTGTACTAGGCTGAGTAGCAACATGCCCGTTCTCCCTAAGTGCAGTAGAAGTCATTTCCACTTCCCAACATGCTGTCTTCTGTCCTCTGGAATATGTATTGCTTGGCTCATCGCAGACTGGTACATGGAAATTGCCAGGATATTCTAGAAACTCTTTTTATTGCAGTCTCTTCCAGAGGTTACAACTGCTGCAAACCTCAGGATTTTACAACCTCAGATGAAGGATAAGTCAACACTTGTGACAGTCACAGGCTTCCATGGCCTGTACATGATCATGGGCTTTGCTTTCATAACCATCATGTTTCTTATGCCAACTAAGATGTCACTGTATTTTTTTTTTATCATCATTTTATCTTTGGTGTTTTTTAGATATATTATGGATTTTCCTATATATCTTCATGTATTGATGAGGGTCTTATGTTAGTAGTAGTTATTAAAACTGACTTCCAATCAGTTAGCTGTGGTAGAATAGGAAAAAGAATGACCAATTGTATATTATTAACATTATGTATTAATATAATATTAGTTTTGTTGTTTGCAGTCATCCAATTCTAACTTTCTGAAATAAACATTCAGGGAAAAAAAATGAAATAGCTCAACCGGAATTCCATCACCTCCACTAGCTTTGTTCGTAGAAATGCTTCCTAAGGCCCATTTGATTTCACATTCCAGGATGTCTGGCTCTAGGTGAGTGATCACACCATCGTGATTATCTGGGTTGTGAATATCTTTTTTGTATAGTTCTTCTCGGTATTCTTGTCACCTCTTCTTAATATCTTCTGCTTCTGTTAGGTCCCTACCATTTCTGTCCTTTATTGAGCCCATCTTTTCATAAAATGTTCCCTTGGTATCTCTAATTTTCTTGAAGAGATCTCTAGTCTTTCCCATTCTGTTGTTTCCCTCTATTTCTTTGCATTGATTGCTGAGGAAGGCTTTCTTATCCCTCCTTGCTATTCTTTGGAACACTTCATTCAAATGGGTATATCTTTCCTTTTCTCCTTTGCTTTTTGCTTCTCTTCTTTTCACAGCTATTTGTAAAAATGGCCTCCTCAGACAGCCATTTTGCTTTTTTGCATTTCTTTTTCATGGGGATGGTCTTAATCCCTGTCTCCTGTATAATGTCACGAACCTCCTTCCATAGTTCATCAAGCACTCTTTCTATGAGATTTAGTCCCTTAGACCTTTTTCTCACTTCCACTGTATAATCATAAGAGATTTGATTTAGGTCATACCTGAATTGTCTAGTGGTTTTCCCCACTTTATTCACGTTTTCCCTACTTTCTTCATGCCACGTGTTTAGGCATGACTTTATCCTCTCTGGCCCTTACTTAAGTGAATTTTAAATCTGAGAACCTGAGTCTTTAATTTGGGGAATTTCACAATATTTAGCTACTTAAATATTGCTTCTTTACTATTTCTTCTCCTTTTTTATTCAGGAGTTCCTGTTAGATTTTTGGTGGAGCTTTTCAAATTATCTTTCAAATCATTTAAGTCTTCTGTCTCTCTGTGCTGAATATCTGGTACCATAGGCTAATTCTCTAGGATTAAGCTGGATGATATATTTATTTCAGTGAATATAACTTTCCTTAGGTCTAACTGCTTTTCCTTCATATACACTTAATCTCATTTCCTTTCTGCCTACTTTTGTTTTGTTATTTCTTATTCATTTTAATGATGGTTCAAGTATGACTTCATATGTGTCTTTCTGAATATTAAACATACATATTTAAAATTTTCATTGACTAGTCCACAACATTAATCTCAACCTCCAGTGACAAACCAAAGAGGGAGGCTTGGGGAGGACCAGTGGGAGTATCTATGTTACAGGCAACAAGGGAGTATACTGACTCTTGAGAATTAAAAAAAAATTTTTTTTTTCAATGTCTTCAATTTATTCTGCTTTTTTATCATCGTCATGGTCTAGCATTTCCAAACAATATCAATGAGTATGACCAAGAGGTCCTTAACATTTCCCTCGGCTTGATTAAACCTTAGACACGTTTCTTCCTGACCATAATAAGCTCCTGAGCTGCAGGATATCTCCCCTTTGATGAAAATTTTCTCCCAGCCTCTTGCCATTTTTATAGCCTAGAAATGTCTCAAGAACCTGGGACTCATCTCTTTGAGATGTAATCATCAAGAAAGATAGCACTCCTATCTCTTAGTCTCTGTGGGATGGTAGGAATCTAACTTTGATAAGAACCAATTAGCACACACAAATAGACTAGTCACATTGCCCAAGATCCCCTTAATCCAATGCCTTTCAGTATTTTTCCATTAGCTCACAGTGTTTAAAACATCTCCCATCTTTTGTTTCAGTGGAGTTTAGCTCAAGCTCTCTCCTTTATTGTAATTCTCATGAATAAAGTCTTCTTTGTCTGTTTAACTCTGTATGGTATAATTATTCTTTGACAGTTCAAAGTACTCTGATCCACAGTCACCTGGAGTAATCTACGATTCTTATTAAATGAGATTACATTCCAATTGCTGGCTGCATTTGTCTTTCTTCATGCAAGGTATTCTCTTACCATTAGTTTCCAGGACTGCTGTTGTTGGATTTGATATGTGACTAATGTGCTAATTACCTACTATATCCATTTCTCTCTTATTCCTTACTATTTAGTTGAATGTCAGTATATCCAATTAAAAGATAGTGCCTTGAAGGCAGCATTGGCCAGAGGACTAAATTTCAGACAATGTGATGTAAGTAGAAGTTAGGAGGGTCTACTCCTTGTGTGTGTGTTAGTTGCTTAGTCGTGCCTGATTCTTTCGGACACCATGAACTGTAGCCTGCGAGGCTCCTCTGTCCATGGAGTTTTCCAGGCAAGTATGCTGGAGTGAGTAGCCATTCCCTTCTCCAGGTGATCTTCCCAATCCAGGGATTGTACTTAGGTCTCCCACATTGCAGGCAGATTCTTTATCATCTGAGCCAAGAGGGAAACCCACTCCTTATATATTTGTATGTAATTATATAGTAACATATATAATTACATATGAGCTTCCCAGGTGGTGCTAGTGTAAAGAACCTGCCTGCCAATGCAGGAGGCACAGGAGTTGAGGGTTTGATCCCTGGGTCAGGAAGATCCCATGGAGAAGGAAATGGCAACTCACTTCAATATTCTTTCCTGGAGAATTCTATGGACAGAGGAGCCTGGAGGGCTATAGTTCATAGGGTCGCAAAGAGTCAGACACTCCTGAGGTGAGTTTGCATGTACACACTCTTTAACTTACCTTCCTTGACAGATGAAGAAATCCCACCTTGCTTGTTGTTATTCTTGTTTAGTCAGTAAGTTGTGTTTGACTCTTTGCGACCCCATGGACTGCAGCCAGCCTTCCCTGTCCTTCACTATCTCCTGGAGTTTGCTCAAAGTCATGTCCGTTCAGTCGGTGATACCATCCAACCACCTCATCCTCTGTCACTCCCTTCTCTTCCTGCCCTCAGTCTTTCCCAGCTATAAGGTCTTTTCCAATGAGTCAGCTCTTTGCATTAGCTGGCCAAAATATTGGAGCTTCAGCATCAGTCCTTCCAATGAGTATTCAGGGTTTATTTCCCTTAAGATTGACTGGTTTGAGCTCTTTGCTGTCCAAGGGACTCTCAAGAGTCTTCACCAGCACCACAATTCGAAAACATCAATTCTTTATGGTCCAACTCTCACATCCATTCATGACTACTGGAAAAACCATGGCTTTGACTATATGAATCTTTGTTGGCAAAATGATATTTCTGCTTTTTAACTGTCTAGGTTTGTCATAGCTTTTATTCCAAAGTGCAAGCGTCTTTTAATTTTATGGCTGAGGCACCTCATTTAATTGACTATATTTAAGTTTTCTGTTATATTCAGCTAAGCTTAAACCTTCAGTAACATTGCTTCTATCATCTAACCTGCCACAAAGAATTACTGATGTAAGGAAACAGACTTGCCTTTTGAAGGAACAGTACTGCTTTGTGGCAGATGGTGACATGAGCTTGGGCCACTGAACAGGACTCTCAGTGATGCAGCTCCTCACCAGGTAGTCAACATTCCTTCCCAGAGCTTACAAAGCATTGATTTTATACTTACTTTTCAAATACCTAACATCGACCTAGATCAGAATTCACCAGGTATTTTTTAAGACAAAATTGAACACACAAAGGAGCTGTAGATCTACACACTGACAGTAAAAAGAGAGGGACACAATAGTAGCCTAGTGAATCTGGAGTGAAAGAAGAGGACTATCAGACAGACCTCAGAGTGGCACTGCATACTGTAATGGAGCCTATTATCTTGTAATCATATCAACTCATTATCGTGCATTACAAGGTACTTCAAAATGCTACTTTCTTTTTGGATAGACAGTAGTGCTCTCACTCAGTTCCCTCCAGCAGTCCCAGATGGGTGCATTACTCTGCGTGCTCAAATTTCCAACCATAAGGCAGAGCACTAAGAATAATGCACATGATTGATCATCAGGCTTATGTGTTTCTCCCCTATATATACTGGAAATTTTCTTCAGCCCACATCTTGGTTTCACATTTTGTGGTTAACTAGCTTTCTATGCTTCTGCCCTCAAATGAAGAAGTACTCTTTTAAATATTAAGTCTATTGATATTAAATAATATTAATTAAAAAAATCCAGTTACTACTGTTTGAAACTCAACTCAATTACTTCATACTTACCAGTGTAAGAATTTGGAGACTATACCACCTGACCCCCATCAAATTTGGCTTTTAAAAGAAAAAGTAGCAACTAAAAAGCATACATATCATCACTTCCAATTCATATTTATGAAAGTAAGTGTTTTAGTGAAAATCTTGGTTTATAAGATACTGTAAACTAGAAATTTGGAATAAAAAAAAGTTATATCCTAAAAAAGATACTTATTATTTTTAAATTACATTCCTAAAAATCATATATATATATGCACATATATATATATATATATGATCAACCTTATATAATAATCAATATTATCTCTAACAAAATATCTGACAGGAAAGTCAATGTATCATCAAGAAGACTCATGAATCAGAATTTGGATTTACTAAGATACAGGGTAGGCCGTGGTCTCCTGATGTCTTTGGAGGATCTACCTTTGAACCCAAAGACTCTCCCACATGTCTGCATGATGTTGTATTATTTGAAATGTCACTGTTTGCTAAGGATATCAAAGTAGCTCACTGAATTGGCAGGAAGACTAGAAAAACTCCCCAAAGAGACAGACAGAATTAAGGTTCAATGAAGATTCAGCCATGGACACGTATGCTTAGGATGTGTGGCAGATTATATTATGCTCTCAGTTCTCCACTCCCTTATAATAACATTTTGCATTCACACCCTTGCCATGGTCTCTTGGTAGAAAAAGTGAATTTCCCAGCCTCCTGACTTTGGGCTTGGCCATGTGACTTGCTGTGTCCAATCGGATATTAGTGAGCATGATGGAGCAAAGGCTTGCAAAATGCCTGGAATGTGCATGCACCAGGTATGCTGCTATTGCAGAAAACATGAGCCATATGGAGAAATCGTAAATGCTAGGCATGGCCTGGAGCCAAGTTCAGCCATGCGCAGTCAAGATCAGCTGAGCCCCAGTTAACATGCAATGCATGAGTGAGAAGCAAATGCTTTTGCTGTATGCCACTGAGATTTCTGTCATAGTTTATTGTGCAGTATAAGCTGAACGATACAGGAAAACAATGGCCCCGGTACTACTGGTCACTGAAGGCCATAGATGCTGTTTAAAATAGCAATAAATATACCTCTATTTTCCTGATTTTCCTCTTAAGTATTAACTTTCCAGACAAAAACGGGTAATTATATAGCAAAAGGCACCATAGCTCCTTCTGCTTTCATGGAAGCAAGTGATGTCATTTCCCAAATATATAAGTGTTATGTCAAAACAGGAAGGGTATTACAATACTGGATAGCTAAGACAACAAATATATACTACAATTATCCAAGGAAAAGATACAGGCATGCAAAAGAATCACAATGATTACATGATTAAAAAAAAAAAAAGAATCACAGTTTAGGAAAATAAAGACTAACAGTGCAGCATTTTCAATAGATGTTCCTTAACATTTAATAAATATTACACCAAAACAATAGCTCAATGTTTATTTTTAAAATCTGGAATACAAAAGAAAAATTGCCATCTTTCCTTCAGGTTTTCTCTGAGCCTTTAAAATATATATTTTCATAAACGCACACACACACAACATTTTTGTGATTTTCCTAAGTAACCGAAGGCATATTCATAGCAGTCTCTAAGTTTGACCAATGACCTGTTTTTTTGGCATTTCACATGTGATGTGTTTTATTTGTCCCTGATACTACAAATTGAGAATACTATTAGAGGAAATCACAAAGTACTTTTGGAGTACAAGGAAATAGTGACTAATTGTGTCTGCCAAGAGTTGCATTTAGAGAGGGATTCTTGCGCGCAGAATCTAGAATGAGGCATAAAAATCTTCCAGGGAAACTTTTGAGAGAAGAGCACTTCAAGCACAGGGAACACAATCGAATATGAAAGACAGATATATAATGAAGTACTTGGAAATTTCAGAGACAAGCGTGAATGGTGGAAGTTTAGATGTCTGTGATGGTGGATGTAGCAAAGGCAATAAATGAAAGCACTCTGGTGTGGTGCTTAAGAGCCCGAACTTTGGCCTTCAGCACACCAGAGTAACTGGTTCTGTGAACCTGGGCAAAATCAGTTACTTCTCCCTGCCTCAGGTTCTTGAGTTATGAGGTGCTAAACTTGATGGCACATTCAAAGAATGTCAAGTAATTCAAACAGGGTGCAGTAAAGCATGGGAGGTAGGGAAGGGTAAGTAAGAGGAATATATACTGGAAAAACTCCTCCAAGCAAAATAGCTGATTGAATATACACTCTAAGTCAGGTACTTCTCTCTCTCTCTCTCTCTCTCTCTCTCTATATATATATATATATATATATATATATATACACATATATATATATAAACTAATTTATCTTCAAAATAATCACAAAGGTAGATACTATACTTTGCTTCATTATGAATGAGGGAACTGGAGCACGAAGGTATTAAGTAATTGACCCAAAGTCACACAATTAGTAAATTGCAGAACTGAATTTGCCGCTCTGGTCACCTTGTTCCAGAGTCCACGCTTCTAACCACTATATCACTGCCTTTCAAAGTAGTTTTGTTAGCCTCAATCCACAGCAAAAAAATGTGTTTCATGTCATAAATTACTGTATGTGTGTGAATTTCAACTTCACAAAATTAAAATTATCCTAAATGTGATTTATGTAGGTAGAGATTCCTATTCTAGTATAACCCACTTAATTATTTTAGAACTGTTGGTCAAAGTAAAAGGATAAGCTTATTTTGGAACGATTTGATCATAGTCTACTATGTGAATTATACTGCACTTTGTCCTAATTTGCACCCTTTCTAAGGAATTTAGAATTTACTCTACAAAAAGAGGGCAAATGAAGGACTTAAAGCAAGGAACTAATCTAATCAGATAACATGGTTTAAAAATTTCATCCCCAATAGTGTGGATGTTAAATTAGAGAGAGTTGGCATTGGAAGGAGCAAACCTACTTAAGAGATTTTTTAATATTAAAAAAGAAAATAAAGCAAGGAAAGCAGGAGACAGGAAATACAACAAAAGGACCTGACAGAGTGGCTGATTAAATCCAGAAGGTGAAACAGGAAAGAATGGAGGACAACTCCCATATTTCCAATTTTATTATGCAAGAGGATGAATGTAAAGATGAATAGCTTTCTGTCACCATTTAACATTATAGCACTTTCCCTAAGCAACAAGTTTATTCCATATTTGTTCTACTTGATCTATAATTTATTTATTCCTTCATTCATTAATTCAACAAATATTAGCCCCTGCTATAGGGCAAGTATTGGTTTAGGTGCCTGATGGAAAAAATTACAAAGGGAAGTGGAATAGTGAATGTGAGGATAGGGGTGGAAGCTCAAAATCTTAAATTCGATGGGAAGAGAGGCCTCCTGAGGAAAGTGAGACTTGAATAAATAACATATAAGACATCAGGCAGTGGGTCTTAAACTTCAGAATATTTTCTAAGCTACACCATCTTTGATACTTCAGTTTTCCTGATTTTATTCATGTTAATATTGTTCTCTTTTTAGGTGACCCTTCTCCTTTGATCAAAAACATCGAATACATATATATGAGGTGACTATTGGAAAAGGCCCTGATTCTGGGAAAGATGGATGGAAAGAGGAGAAGAGGGCAGCAGAGGATGAGATGATTGAATGGCATCACCGACTCAATGGACATAAGTTTGAGCAAGCTCCAGGAGATAGTGAAGGACAGGGAAGCCTGGTTTGCTGCAGTCCACAGGGTCACAAAGAGTTGGACGCAACTTAATGACTGAACAACAACAACAAATTGAATATATAAAGTACATATCATTAACCAAGCATTGAAATACATAGCTTTATAAATATTATATAATTTAATAACCAAAACCTTTGGTAATTTTATTATTCCCATTTACAGATGAAAAAACAGTTGCCTAGATCCTTATGTAATATGCTTGAACTCACAGAGCTAGTGTGAGAGGGGAATTTCATCTTTAACTACAAAGATTTAACCACTGCAGGTCTTAGCCATTATTCTATATATTTTAACTTGTTTGAATAGGCACACCTCAATTTTATTGTGCTTCATAGATATTGTGATTTTTACAAATTCAAGGTTGATGACAATGCTGCATTGAGCAAGCCTATCTGTCAGTTTTCTAACACTAGCTCACATCTGTGTGTAACATTTTAGTAGTTCTTACAATATCTCAAACTTTCTCCTTATTATGATTATGGTGATCTATGATCAGTGATCTTTGAAGTCATTATTGCCATTGTTTTGGGGTACCATGAATGGCACCAAAAAGACAAACAATCTTTACGTATGTGTGTTCTGACTGCTCCACTGACCCAATCTCTCTCCCTCTCCTTGGAACTCCCTACTCCCTGGGTCACAAAAATACTGAAATTAGGTCAATTAATCCTACAGTGGCTTCTTAGTGTTCAAGTGGATGAAGACTTGCATATTTTTCACTTTGAATCCAAAGTCAGAAATGATTAGTGCTAGTGAAGAAGGCATGTTGAAAGCTGAGATAGGCTGAAAGCTAAGCCTCTTGTGTCAAGTTAGCCAAGCTGTGAATGCAAAGGTAATATTCTTCAAAGAAACTACTATTTCAGTGAACACACAAATGATAAGAAATGGAAACAACCTTACTGCTGACATGGAGAAAGTTTCAGTCATCTGGAGAGAGCAAGCCAGCCACAACATTCCCTTAGGCCAAAGCCAAATTCACAGAAAGGCCTCAACTTTCTTCAATTCTATGAAGGCTGAGAGAGGCGAGGAAGCTGTGAGTGAAAAGTTTAAAGCCAGCAGAGGAAGGTTCATGAGGTTCCAAGAAAGAAGCTATCTCCAAAACATCAAAGTGCAAGGTGAAGCAGTGAGTGCCAAAGTAGAAGCTACAGCAAGTTATTCAGGTCTGGCTAACATCACGAACGAAGGCGGTTACTCTGAACAACAGCTTTCCATGTAGAAAAAACATCCTTCTATTGGAAGAAGATGCCATCTCGACTTGCAAAAGTAGAGAGGAAAAACCAATGCCTAGCTTCAAAGCATCAAAAGACAGGTTGCATTTCTTGTTAGGAGCTAATGAATCTGGTGACTTGAAGCTGAAGCTGACACTCCATTCCAAAAGTCCTTGAGCCCATTAAAATTACGCTAAATCTACTCTGCCTGTTTTCTACAAATGTAACAACAAAGTTCAGATGACATATATCTGTTGACAACGTTGTTTACTGAATATTTTATGCCCACTATTGAGACCCTCTGCTCAGAAAAAAAAAGACTCTTTTCAAACTATAACTGCTCATTGACAATGTCCATGATCACTCAAGAGCTCTGGTGGCAATGTAAATAAGATTAATATTGTTTTCATGCCGCGAAGATAACATCTATTCTGTAGCCCATGGATCAAGGGGTAATTTTGGCTTTCAAGTCTTCTTATTTAAGAAACACATTTTGTGAGGCTGCCATAGATTGGGATTCCTCTGATGGATCTGGGCAAAGTGCACTGAGCCCTTTTGGGAAGGATTCATCATTCTAGATGCCAATCAACACATTCATGGGTCATCAAAATATCAACATTAACAAGAGTTTAGAAGCAGTTAATTCCAATCCTCATGGATGACTTCAGGAAGTTCAAGATTTCAGTGGAGGAAATAACTAAAGATGTGGCAGAACTAGCAAGAGAACTAGAGTTAGAAGTGGAACCTGATGATGTGACTGAGTTGTGTAATCTCACAATAAAGAACTGAGCTACTTCCTTATTGCTGAACAAAGGAAGTGGTTTCTTGGAATGAAATCTATCTGGTAACGGAGAAGGCAACGGCATCCCACTCCAGTACTTTTGACTGGAAAATCCCATAGACGGAGGAGCCTGGTGGGCTGCAGTCCATGGGGTCGCAAAGAGTCGGACACGACTGAGCAAATTCCCTTTCACTTTTCACTTTCATGCACTGGGGAAGGAAATGGCAACCCACTCCAGTGTTCTTGCCTGGAGAATCCCAGGGACAGGGGAGCCTGGTGGGCTGCCACCTATGGGGTCGCACAGAGTCGGACACAACTGAAGCGACTTAGCAGCAGCAGTAGCAGCTACCTGGTGAAAATGCTGTGAAGATTGCTGAAATGACAATAAATGATTTAGAATATTACATAAACTGAGTTGATAAAACAGCATAGGGTTTGAGAGGATTGATTCCAATTTGGAAAGATGTTCTACTGTGGGTAAAATGCTATGAAACAGCATTGCATGCTACAAGGGAGTCATTCATGAAAGGAAGAGCCAATCAACGTGGCAAACATTATTGTCTTAGTTTAAGAAATTGCTATCCTTACTTCAGCAACCACCACCCTAAGCAATCAGCAGCCACCAACATGGAGGCAAGATCCACCAGCAGCAAAAGGATTATGACTTGCTGAAGGCTCAGATGATGGTTAGAATTTTGGGAATCAAAATATTTTTAATTAGGGCATGTATTTTTCCTTTTAGGCATAAAGCCGAAAAAGGCATAAATTCTTTTAGGCATAAAGCTATTGCACATTTGATAGGTGATAGCATAAGGTAAATATAATTTCTATATGCATTGGGAAACAAAAAATTTCTTGTGACTCACTTTTATATGGTGGTCTGGAACTGAACCTGCAATATTCCCGAGCTATATATATATATTTATTTATTTGAAAATTTAATTTATTTATAAATTTCATCTTAGTTTACTTGTATAACACTTCAGGTCTTACTAACTGGAAATATTTATACTTATAGAGTCAAAATTTCATATTTAATCATCTGATCTTGTCTAACACTCGGAAATGAATTGTCCGAGGAGACACATATGCTGACAAAGCAAGAAATTTTATTGGGAAGGGCACCTGGGTGGAGAGCAGTAGGGTAAGGGAACCCAGGAGAACTGCTTTGCCGCGTGGCTCACAGTATCGAGTTTTATGGTAATGGTATTAGTTTCCGGGTGGTCTTTGGCCAATCATTCTAATTCAGAGTCTTTCCTGGTGGCGCACGCATTGCTCAGCCAAGTTGGATGCTAGTGAGAGCATCCGCTTCTGGGAAGTGGACCGACATGCAGTGTCTCCGTTAGACCTTTCCCAAACTCTTCCGGTTGGTGGTGGCTTATTAGTTCCATATTCCTTATCAGGATCTCCTGTCATAAAACAACTCATGCAAATGTTACCATGGTGCCTGGCCAGGATAGGCAGTTTCAATCAGTGTGCTTCCCCTAACAGAAGGATTATGATACTTTTTATAAAAATATTTTATTGCTGAAGTCCAAGGCACATCTCTAACTACCTTTCTTTGCTGTTATGAATTTCACAATGATATAGTCCTTTCCCACGAATGGGCCCAATACTATATAGGTAAGTAAGTTAGGATCACTCTTTAGTGACCCTGGCTAAGACCACAGTGAGTACAAAAATAGATCATGAGAAGCCTGATAGGAATAGAAATCTCTAATCCTGTGTATGCATTCCTGAATGTGTTAGTAGAATATTGTTTAGAGATGCAACAGCCTACTTTTAACTTTTAAATTTAATAATCAGAAAACAAAATGAGATTTAACAAGCAACAGCTGCTCTGGAACTATGTCTCAGGTGTTCAGAATGAATCCCTGCATCTTATAAGAATACTGTCTGAAAGAATGTGATGAAAGGTGCTGGAGAGGGTAGTCACACCTTTGTAAACCAAGAGTAAATCAATGTAGAAAAAAAAATCACAGGAAGGAAATAAGAAAGGATAACTTACAAGGAAGGAGACTTTTTGAAAAGATAAACTTTCCAACGCTGGCGATGCTCCTTTGAACTCCTCAGATATGACCTCCTTAACATTTCAGTGATTAACAGTAACACTGGAGCAAATGTGTACAATGTGGAACATACAGAGTAGTGAGACCTATAAATGCTTGTCAGTATGTATTGCAAGGCAAATTTTTAACAACTTTCCAGCCTGTATTTTTAACATTTCCATCTGGTGATAAATTATCATTTCATCTGCTTTCCTACTTGAATTCAATATAGAAGCTGCCTTCATTGTTTCCACTGTCTTTTGCAAATTTATAATCAAAATAAATCACAATGTATTGGATACTCTCCTTTTAGTGGAATCAGTAGTTTTTGAACGTCACTGGAACGTCTGTCTTCTTTATTTATTAGTAGATGTTTATTAAGAAATTGAGGACTTTTTTTTCTTTAAAGAAATACAAGAAGGTAAGAAAAATTCAAAAATCATCTCTCATCTCTGGATGAAAAGAAGTGTGTGCATGTGTGTGGAGGAGGGCAGACTAGCCATCCTGGAAGGCAGACATAGCTACTGCTAAAAACTTGGCATGGGATGACATATGATCTTCCACAGTTGAGCCTTTGAGCCTCATCAAAGTCTGTCTATGACTGTAAACGATCAGGAGCAATGATCTGAATGTTTTGTTTCCCACTCTATCTCCACATGGCAAACTCTTCATAAACACAATGATCCAACTTACCAAGTCAGGCAGCATTTTTCATACATTTAAAAAAGACTTAGTTTAATTGCCTATTTGCATTTTTTACATTATTAACATCTACAAGGGATATTCTGCTACCTGATAGCAGGAACATTGCAAGATGTTCCTGTAACCTTTAAGAGTAAGATCTCAGCATCATAGATACGATGTCATAATTATACAGCAGAAATAAAACTTTCAGAGAAGTTTTATCATATTAAAAATTAAGGAGTGAGTCATCTTTTGTACATTGAATTTGCAAAAAGTTGAACTCAAACTTAACATTTTGAACTGTTTTGCTTCTTGAGAAAAGAAAGTTCATCTGAAGAAAACTGTGTTTATGTGTGTGTGTATTTAATTTTTCCAGAATTTATATATACACTCAATTTAAAATGTTATCTTACCTATAGCTTACCAGCCTAGGCTCCATTTACTCCGTGACATGTATCCATAATATACTTATGAAATTAAAAAAGATAATGAAATGTATTATTAACAGTGACATCCCAAAACCTATGCGTAAAATTGAAGAAAAAAGACAACAGAATAAAAAAACTCTCTTCATCAAACCATTGTATCCCTATCTCTTCCTAAAGACATCTAGTAATGCTAGAAAATACCCAAAACATAAATGGCACATTGAGAAACACTCTCCAACAGTGAACAAACAGGAGGTATTAATCTGTGATGCATAAGTATATGGACTCATGTGCATAATATACTGTATAACACACACTTACACATACATATATACATATACATCCTCAGCTGGAATTAGAGCCTCATCAAAGTCTATCTATGACTGTAAAGTACCAGGGGCAATGATCTGAATGTTTTGATGATTTGTTCCCCACTCTATCTCCACATGGCAAACTCTTCATAAACACAATGATTCGACTTACCAAGTCAGGCAGCATTTTACATACATTTAAAAAAGACTTAGTTTAATTGCCTATTTGCATTTTTTGCATTATACTTTTAGAATCTTAAGCTTGAGGTTTGCGTGTTTACAAATACGTGCCTTATACTTAATAAGTATGCCCTTCACATTATAAATTCTTGAAAACATTTGCTGAGTGAATACATCAGGAGCAATTAGCGCTCAGGGTCACAGATAGACATAGATGACACCGTGATCTCAGAATTTTTCCTGGTAGTCTGCGACACATGTTAAAGATCTGGCTTTCTGAGTACACTTTTCTGTTTCATGGACTGAATTGTTTATTTTATTATTAAATAATTTCCATTAAATTATTTTATTCTTCACATTACTTCATTTGAAATGTCTCCTACTTTGTGAAATCTTAGCCACCTTCTCCCTCTGTTTTCTGTACATGGAATGTATTCTCTGCCTCATACCTGTTTTCCTAGGACACTTTAATTATTTCAGTAGTACAGCATTTATCAGATTGTATTGTGGTTGCTTGTTCCTATGACCAGGTCTTACATTAATCTGTTACTCTTATTAGGCTTTTATCATTTTGTTTCAATCTCCAGCTTTAAAACATGTGTTAATCATCTCCATAAATTTCTTTTTTTAAATTTAATTACTAATGGGCCAAAAACCCCAGGTTTGGTAAGAAGTGTGGATAGCCCTAGCTTTAGGTGTAACAAGAGATATAGTCCTTAGAAAGCATGTGGTTCTTAGCAGTTAGAAATTCCCAGAGTGTCATAGAGGACAATAGGGCATTCCTAGAAATGTACCTGCCAGTTGTAAAGTAACCGTCTAAGAAGCCTAAGAGTCAATGTTATGCTCCCAGCTCCCTCTGAGCATCTTTTGCATGGTTACCTCTTAACCAGAGGACACCTGAGTCGATAAAGAATTGACACTGGCTATAAATGAATTTGGGAAAGACTGGCCAGCACCCCACAATCTTTGCAAACTTCCATGTGTGTTTTCAACTGTTTTTTCAGACATATTTCCATGTTTCCCAATGTGTTTTTGGAACATTTGTTCCAGAGTATGTCAAGAGCGGTCATTTACAAAAAGACTTCATGATTAAGTGAATTTGGAGAATGAAGGGTAAATTAAAACAAAGCAAAGCAAAGCAAAACAAAAGAATCTTGAATTAGGATTTTCCACAGCCTCTAATTCCCAAATAAACCCTGAATTTTCAGGGGAAATAATAAGGAATGTTTTTAAACAATCATTCAACCAAGGAAATGTAATATTTTTAATTTTTGTGATACAATTGTCAGAATACACTTTTATGAAATGTGAACTAATACCACTAAAATTTTCCTACTGCTAGGTATGCTTCTCAAATATTTATCTTATTTGTATATATACCACTTCCTGCATAACTCAGATATGGAGAGAAGACCAAGAACTCTTTCTCAACTGGTGCTAATGGCATTCTAAGACATGCCACATGAATACTTTCTGTAATTAAATTTTAAATGAATACATCATTTCAAAGGTAATTGCCACATGCAAAAATTTTTATGCTAATGTACAAATTCCAAATTGATTAGATTTTCAAATACTATTATGTGATTATTTGTTCCCTTTTTATTTCTTTGTCCTTTTCAGAATCCATTTGTGATTTCCTTAAATATATACTCTTACCACAGTAAAGGCAGAAATTTAGAACTATGAGATGCAAATTAGCAAATGTATAACAATAAAAAAAGTGAAATGTGCTTGTGCTAATGCATGAAATAATTTTGGCTAAAATCTCAGCTCTTACTGAACTTCTCAACACATAGAAAAAGTAATGAAAGTGATTTCAGAATTTTGTTCAATGAACAAGGATA
This sequence comes from Antilocapra americana, assembly GCA_007570785.1. NCBI lineage: Eukaryota > Metazoa > Chordata > Mammalia > Artiodactyla > Antilocapridae > Antilocapra > Antilocapra americana. The sequence continues at coordinate 29,869,191 of ML663565.1, forward strand.
CTTTACACTTATTTCCAAGCTACTATGTAATTGTCCTTATATTTCATTATGTGCAGTTCTTATGTCTTACTGTTACACAGCAAGAATTCATATTCATACAATTCTGGGACTGTTTAATATCACTGTGCTATATACCTGAATAAATGGCATACTAATACAATAAAATGGTTGATAAACTAGAAAACAGAAACATGACCAATTGCTAGAGATTTATTAAGCCAACTATTTTTAGCAAAAAATTAATATTTCACTATGTAAAAAAGAAAAGATTGAACTAAAATTCATTCCTTGGATATGGCACAGATATATGCTTTAGTGTGATAAGGCCAATGAAATTTATTGAAAAAATGTCAGATGAGGTTACTTGCTAACTTATTAACAAGATGCTCATTGTCTCTTTAAAATGAGGAGCAGTCCTAACATGGTGGAGGAATAGGATGGGGAGACCACTTTCTCCCCTAAAAATTGATCAAAAGATCATTTGAACGCTGAGCAAATTCCACAAAATAACTTCTGAATGCTGGTGGAAGACACCAGGCACCCGGAAAGGCAGCCTGTTGTCTTCGAAGGGAGGTAAGACAAAATATAAAAGATAGAATGAGAGACAAAAGAGTTAGGGATGGAGACCTGTCCCGGGGAGGGAGTCATGAAAGAGGAGACGTTTCCAAACACCAGGAAACCCTCTCACCGGTGGGTCTGTGGGGAGTTTTGGAGTCTCAGAGAGCAATATAACTGGGATGAAAAATAAATAAATACATAAAACCCACAGATTATACACCTAACCGCAACTCCCAGCAGAGAAGTAGCTCAGACGCTCGCATCCACCACCAGCAAGTGCGGGCTGAACAGGGAGGTGTGGGCTCCATTGCTTAGGGTAAGGAACGGGCCTGAATGCCCTGAGGACAATCTGAGGGAGATAACATGAGACAGAAACCCAAACTGTGGGAGAGCCAGAGAGAGGGGGAAAAAGAAAGAGAGAGAACTTTCCCATGTAAAGCTCTAACCTAAGACACTGCCAGCCTGCTCACAGAACAAAGGACTGAACGGATATCAGAGGTGAGCTAGCTGGCTGCGAACCGGACCATCCCCTGCTGGAGGCAGGGAGGCAAGTGGATGGCAGCCAGAGCTGGAAAGGGGCAATCTCAGCCCAAGAGATGGCATCCTTTACCAAACTGCGAGCAGGCTCCCAGTTGCTCACCAAGTCTTCCTGAGATCCTGGATGGTTGAAATCTGCCAGGAGGGTTACAACAAGAGATCAGCCCCCTAGAAGAGACACATGGCACACCTGAGACAGCGCTCCCAGTGCGCACGCAGGAAACAGCGACTGGGACTGGGGGGTGATAAGACACACTGCCCACCTGGGGAGAGTGCGGTCACCAAGTACTTGGTTGCTTGAGCTGCGTGGAACTGGGAAGGGCACAAAACACAGGCCCAACCAAATCTGTGCCTTTATGGAGTACCCAAGAACCTGAATGGCTTAGATCTGGGAAGTGCATGCAACCCAAGGCTGGCTTTAGACAGTTCCCCTGCAGAGCAACTTGGAGCCTGAGCAGTGCAGACTGGGAAAGCACACATGGTGTGAGTGGGGGCAAACCCAGTGTGGCCCAGGCACTGTGAGCACTCCCCACACATGCCAGTGATATTTGTTTGCAGTGTTCCTCCCTTCCCACAGCTCAATTGAGCAAGTGAGCCTAAATAAGTGACCACCTTCACCCCTTTGTGTCAGGGCAGAAATTAGACACTGAAGAGACTTGCTAATGGAAGAAGCCAAAATAAAGAGAGGGAACTGCTTTGGAAGTGATGGGTGCAACAGATTAAAATCCTGTAGTTAGAACCAATTACATTGGAAGGGGCCTATAGACCTTGAGGAGAAGTATAAGCTTGAAAAAGGAACTATCTGAAACTGAACTGACCCCACACTGCCCACAACAGCTCCAAAGAAATTCCTAGATATATTTTACTATTATCATTTTTAAAAATTTTCAAATTAAAAAATTTTAAGTCCTTTATTACTTCTTTAATTTTCATAACTTACTATTACCTTGCAAAAAAAGACCCTATTTTTAAAGCAAATTTCATATATATTTTTTATGATTTTTGTGATTTTTTTATTTGTATTTTTGAGAATCTAACCTGTACTCTAGATTTTTAATCTTTGCTTTTTGGTATTTATCAATTTTGTACCTTTAAGAATCCAATCTTCAGTATCCATTTTTACTTAGGAGTGTGATTACTGGCTTGATTTCCCTCTCCTCCTTTTGACTCTCCTTTTTCTGCTCAAGGTCACCTCTATCTCCTCCCTCCCTCTTCTCTTCTCTACCCAACTCTTTGGGTATTCTGGGCTATGGAGAACACTTAGGGAACAGATTACTGGCTAGATCTGTCTCTCTCTTTTGGATTCCCCATCTTCTCCTCCTGGTCACCTCTATCTCCCTCCTCCCTCTTCTCTTCTCCATGTAACTCTGAAAACCTCTCTGGGTGTCCCTCACTGTGGAGAATCTTTTCTCCTTTAACCAATATGTTTTATCATTGGTGCTGTATGGATGGAGAAATCTTGAGGTTGCTGTAAGAATAAGACTGAAAACCAGAGGCAGGAGGCTTAAATTGAAAACCTGAGAACCCCAGAAATCTCCTGAATCCAGTTAACATTAATAGACAAGAGCTCATCCAAAAGCCTCCATACCTACACTGAAACCAAGCTCCACCTAAGAACCAACAAGCTGCAGAGCAAGACATGCCATGCTAATTCTCCTGCAAAGTGCGAACACAGCCCTGAGCTTTAATATACATGCTGCCCCAAATCACACCATAGACACCTCAAAATTCACTGCTGGACACTTCATCACACTCCAGAGAGAAGAGATCCAGCTCCACCCACCAGAACACCGATGCAAGCTTCCCTAACCAGGAAACCTTGACAAGCCACCCATCCAACCCCACCCACAGGGAGGAACCTCCACAATAAAAAGGAACTACAACCTGCCAGAATACAGAAAGACCACCCCAAACACAGCAATCTAAACAAGATGAAAAGGCAGAGAAATGTTCAGCAGGTGAAGGAACATGATAAATGCCCACCAAACCAAACAAAAGAGGAGGAGATAGAGAGTCTACCTGAAAAGGAATTCAGAATAATGATAGTAAAAATGATCCAAAATCTTGAAAACAAAATGGAGTTACAGATAAATAGTCTGGAGACAAGGATTGAGAAGATGCAAGAAATGTTAACAAGAACCTAGAAGAAATAAAAGAGTCAATAAATAATGAATAATGCAGTAACTGAGATCAAAACACTCTGAAGGGAACCAACAGTAGAATAACTGAGGCAGAATATAGGATAAGTGAGGTAGAAGATAGAATGGTGGAAATGAATGTACCAGAGGCGGGGGGTGGGGGGGAAAGAATTAAAAGAAATGAGGACAACCTCAGAGACCCATGGGACAGTGTCAAACATCAGAAGAAGAAGACAAAAACAAAGGGCATGAGAAAATACTTGTGGAGATAATAATTGAAAATTTCCCTAAAATGGGGAAGGAAATAGCCACTCAAGTCCAAGAAACCCAGAGAGTCCCAAATAGGATAAACCGAAGGCGAAACACCACAAGACACATATTAATCAAATTAATGAAGATCAAACACAAGGAACAAATATTAAAAGCAGCAAGGGAAAAACAACAAATAACACACAAGGGGATTCCCATAAGGATTACAGCTGATCTTTCAACCAAAACTCTTCAGGCCAGAAGGGCATAGCAGGACATCATTAAAGTAATGAAAGAGAAAAACCTACAACCCAGATTACTGTACCCAGCAAGGATCTCATTCAAATATGAAGGAGAAATCAAAAGCTTTACAGACAAGCAAAAGCTGAGCAAATTCAGCAACACCAAACCAGCTCTTCAACAAATGCTAAAGGATCTTCTCTAGACAAGAAACACAGAAAAGGTGTATAAACTCGAACCCCAAACAACAAAATAAATGGCAACGGGATCATACTTATCAATAATTACCTTAAATGTAAATGTGTTGAATGCCCCAACCAAAATACAAAGATTGGCTCAATGATAAAAAAACAAGACCCCTACATATGTTGTTTACAAGAGACCCACCTCAAAACTAAGGACACATACAGACTGAAAGTGAAGGGCTGGAAAAAGATACTCCATGCAAATGGAGACCAAAGGAAAACAGGAGTAGAAATACTCATATCAGATAAAATAGACTTTGAAATAAAGACTGTGAAAAGAGACAAAGAAGGACACTACATAATGATCAAAGGATCAATCCGAGAAGAAGATATAACAACTAGAAATATATATGAACCCAACATAGGAACACCTCAATATGTAAGGCAAATGCTAACAAGTATGAAAGGGGAAATTAGCAGTAACACAATAATAGTGGGAGACTTTAATAACCCATTCACATCTATGGATAGATCAACTAAACAGATTATTAGCAAGGAAACACAAACTTTATATGATACAATGGACCAGTTAGACCTAACTGATATCTATAGGACATTTCACTCCAAAACAATGAATTTCATCTTTTTTTCAAGTGCACATAGAAACTTCTCCAGGATAGATCACATCCTGGGCCATAAATCTAGCCTTGGTAAATACAAAAAAACTGCAATCATTCCAAGCATCTTTTCTGATCACAATGCAGTAAGATTGGATGTCAACTACAGGGGGAAAAATGATTAAAAATACAAATATATGGAGACTAAACAACATGCTTCTGAATAAGCAACAAATCACAGAAAAGAGTCAAAAATCAAAATATGCATAGAAACAAATGAAAATGAAAACACACCAACCCAAAACCTATGGGACTCAGTAAAAACATTGCTAAGGGAAAGGTTCATAGCAATACAAGCTTACCTCAAGAAACAGGAGAAAACTCAAATAAATAATCCAACTCTACACCTAAAGCAACCAGAAAAAGAAACGAAGAACCCCAGGCTTAGTATAAGGAAAGAAATCATAAAATCAAGGCAGAAATAAATGAAAAAGAAACAAAAGAGACCATAGCAAAAGTCAACAAAACTAAAAGATGGTTCTTTGAAAAGATAAATAAAATAGACAAACCATTAGCCAGACTCATCAAGAAAAAAGGAAGAATCAATTCAACAAAATTAGAAATGAAAATGGAAAATCACAACAAACAACACAGGCATACAAAGAATCATAAGAGACCACTATCAGCAACTGTATGCCAATAAAATGGACAACTCTGAAGAGATGGAAAAATTCTTAGAAAAGTATAACTTTCCAAAATGGAACCATGAAGAAATAGAAATCTTAACAGACAAGCATGGAAATCAAAACTGTAATCAGAAATCTTCCAGGAAACAAAAGCCCAGGACCAGACAGCTTCACACCTGAATTCTACCAAAAATTTAGAGAAGAGCTAACACCTATCCTACTCAAACTCTTCCAGAAAATTGCAGAGGAAGGTAAACTTCCAAACTCATTCTGTGAGGCCACCACCACCCTACTACCAAAACCAGACAAAGATGCCACAAAAAAAGAAAACTACAGGCAAATACCACTGATGAACATAGATGCAAAAATCATTAACAAAATTCTACCAAACAGAATCCAACAACATTAAAAAGATCATGCATCATGACCAAGTGGGCTTTATCCCAGGGATGCAAGGATTCTTCAATATCCACAAATAAATCAATGTAATACACTACATTAACAAATTGAAAGATAAAAAGCATATCATTATCTCAATAGATGCAGAGAAAGTCTTTGACAAAATTCAACATCCATTTATGATAAAACCCCCACAGAAAGCAGGAATAGAAGGGACATACCTCAACATAATAAAAGCTATATATGATAAAACTACAGCAAACATCTTCAATGGTGAAAAATTGAAAGCATTTCCCCTAATGTCGGAAACAAAACAAGGGTGCCCACTCTCACCACTACTATTCAACATAGTTTTGGAAATTTTAGCCACAACAATCAGAAAAGAAAAAGAAATAAAAGGAATCCAGATTGGAAAAGAAGAAGTAAAACTCTCACTGTTGGCAGATGAATGATCCTCTACATAGAAAACCCTAAAGACTTCACCAGAAAATTACTAGAGTTAATCAATGAATAAAGTAAAGTTGCAGGATATAAAATTAACACACAGAAATCCCTTGCATTTCTATACACTAACAATGAGAAAACAGAAAACGAAATTAAGGAAACAATTCCATTCACCTTTGCAATGAAAAGAATAAAATACTTAGGAATAAATTTACCTAAAGAAACAAAAGACCTATATATAGAAAACTATAAAACACTGATGAAAGATATCAAAAAGAGCATAAATAGATGGGAAAATATACCATGTTCATGGATTGGAAGAATCAATATAGTGAAAATGAGTATACTACCCAAATCAATCTATAGATTTAATGCAATCCCTATCAAGCTACCAACGGTATTTTTCAGAGAACTATAACAAGTAATTTCACAATTTATATGGAAATACAAAAAAACTCGAATAGCCAAAGCAATCTTAAGAAAGAATAACAGAACTGGAGGAATCAACCTGCCTGACTTCAGGCTATAGTATAAAGCTACAGTCATCAAGACAATATGGTACTGACACAAAGACAGAAATATAGATCAATGGAATAAAATAGAAAGCCCAGAGATAAGTCCATGCACCTATGGACACTTTATCTTTGACAAAGGAGATGAGAATATACAATAGAGAAAAGATAAATCTCTTTAACAAGTGGTGCTGGGAAAACTGGTCAACCACTTGTAAAAGAATGAAACTCGAACACTTTCTAACACCATACACAAAAATAAACTCAAAATGGATTAAAGATCTAAGCATAAAACCAGAAACTATAAAACTCCTACAGGAAAACATAGGCAAAACACTCTTTGACATAAATCGCAGCAGGATTCTTTATTACCTACCTCCTAGAGTAATGGAAATAAAAGCAAGAATAAACAAATGGGACCTAATTAAACTTAAAAGGTTTTGCATAATGAAGGAAACTATAAGCAAGGTGAAAAGACAGTCTTCAGAATAGGAGAAAATAATAGAAAACAAAACAACTGACAATTAATCTCAAAAATATACAAGCAGCTCCTGCAGCTCGATTCCAGAGAAATAAATAACTCAATCAAAAAATGGGCCAAAGAACTAAATTTTTTCAAAGAAGACATACAGATGGCTAACAAATCCATAAAAAATGCTCAACATCACTCATTATCAGAGAAATGCAAATCAAAACCACAGTGAGGTACCATCTCACACCAGTCAGAATGGCTGTTATCAAAAAGTCTACAAACAATAAATGCTGGAGAGGGTGTGGAGAAAAGGGAATCCTCTTACATTGTTGATGGGAATGCAACCTATGACAGCCACTATGGAGAAGAGTGTGGAGAGTCCTTAAAAAACTGGAAATAGAACTTCCATATGACCCAGCAATCCCACTGCTGGGCATACACACCAAGGAAACCAGAATTGAAAGAGACACATGTACCCCAGTGTTCATCACAGCACCGTTTACAATAGCCAGGACATAGAAGCAACCTAGATATCCATCAGAAGATGAATGGATAAGCAAGCTATGGTATATACACAATGGAATATTACTCAGCCATTAAAAAGAATGCATTTGAATCAGTTTTAATGAGGTGGATGGAACAGGTGCCTATTATATAGAGTGAAGTAAGAAAGAAAAATACCAATATAGTATACTAATGCATATATATGGAATTTAGAAAGATGTTAATGGTGACCCTATACGCAAGACAGCAAAAAAGACATAGATGTATAGAACAGTCTTTTGAACTCTGTGGGAAAAGGTGAGGGTGGGATGATTTGAGAGAATAGCATTGAAAAATGTATATAATCATATGTGAAACATATTGCCAGTCCAGGTTCAATGCATGAGACAGGGTGCTCAGAGCTGGTGCATTGGGATGACCCAGAGGGATGGGATGGGGAGGGAGATGGGAAAGGGGTTCAGGGTGGGGGACACATGTACACCCGTGGCTGACTCATTTCAATGTATGGCAAAAACCACTACAACACTGTAAAGTAATTAGCCTCCAACTAAAATAAATTAATTTAAAAAATAAATAAATAAAATGAGGTGTATCTTCTCTTTAGTCGCCTAAGGTTATGTTATGAAGAAGAAAAGTATTATACTTCAAGTTTTATATTTCTGAAATTTGTCATTAATTAGTAATTTAATGTATCACATTAAGATGCAGAAAAATATCAAAATAATTCAAATCCCAAGTTAACAGAATAAACCTTGAAACTGATATATTTATACATAATAAATAATTTATATTACTATATTTTGATAAGCTTTCAGAAACCTGCACTATATTACATTTTCATTTTCTTCAGTTCTGATTTACTGGCATCTTTTTTAAAGAAATTTGCTTACAAGCTTTGGCTGTTGGCATCTGTATAGAGGGGTATGAAACATCTCCACTCTGAATGAGCAGGAGACAGAGCTGCTCATATCCACAGTTGGAATGGAGCTGCTTCTATAAAAATGGGAAGTAGCAGCTGCAGGGAACATAAATTGTGTAACTGATTTGATTTTGCAAAGCAAACACATTCTTCGTGCTATGATTTAGCTTGCTAATTAGGCCTTCCATAATCAAAAGAACTTTGGAAGAAAATAATTCTGGATTAAGCTCAATTTCTACACCTTCTGAGATCTCCTTAAAACATTTCCCACATTTGAAAAACCAGTATAACTCAGACTGAATGCCTTCAACAACAAGAGGATGATTTGCAAATAATGCCCCTTCGGGTAAATGCGTCTGGTGTCAGACTCTTATTACAATTGAATAAATAAGGATGGTGAACAGGAGAATATCAATCTATGACACCTACATCTTGAGAACTATGCAAATGAAAAGCAGTACGTATGTAAACAATGCGGCGATGAACATTGGGGTACACGTGTCTCTTTCAATTCTGGTTTCCTCAGTGTGTATGCCCAGCAGTGGGATTGCTGGGTCATATGGCATGTCTATTTGCAGTTTTTTAAGGAATCTCCACACTCTTCTCCATAGTGGCTGTACTAGTTTGCATTCCCACCAACAGTGTAAGAGGGTTCCCTTTTCTCCACATCCTCTCCAGCATTTATTGCTTGTAGACTTTTGGATGGCAGCCACTCTGACTGGTGTAAAGTGGTACCTCATTGTGGTTTTGATTTGCATTTCTCTGGTAATGAGTGATGTTGAGCATGTTTTCATGTGTTTGTTAGCCATTTTTATGTCTTCTTTGGAGAAATGTCTGTTAAGTTCTTTGGCCCACTTTTTGATTGGGTCGTTTAGTTTTCTGGAATGGAGCTGCAGGAGTTGCTTGTATATTTTTGAGATTAATGGTTTGTCCGTTGCTTCATTGGCTATTATTTTCTCCCATTCTGAAGGCTGCCTTTTCACTTTGCTTATAGTTTCCTTTGTTGTGCAGAAGCTTTTAATTTTAATTAGGCCCCATTTGTTTATTCATGCCTTTATTTCTGATATTCTGGGAGATGGGTCATAGAGGATCCTGCTTTGGTTTATGACGGAGAATGTTTTACAATAGCCAGGACATGGAAGCAACCTAGATGCCCATCAACTGACGAATGGATAAGAAAGCTGTGGGACATATACACAATGGAATATTACTCAGCATTAAAAAAAAATTCATTTGAATCAGTTCTACTCAGGTGGACAGAACTGGAGCCTATTATCCAGAGTGAAGTAAGCCAGAAGGAAAAACAACAATACAGTATAGTAACGCATATATATAGAATTTAGAAAGATGGTAACGAGAACCCTGCATGTGGGACAGCAAAAGAAACGCAGATGTATAGAACAGTCTCGTGGACTCTGAGGAAGAGGGCAAGGGTGGGATGATATGGGAGAATGGCATTGAAACATGTTAATTATCATATGTGAAATCAGTTGCCAGCCCAGGTTTGATGCTTGGGGCTGGTGCACCGGGATGACCCAGGGGGAGGGAGAGCATATGTATACCCATGGTGGATTCATGTCAATGTATGGCAAAACCAACACAATAAAAATAAATAAATAAATAAATAGAAAAAAACAAAAACAAAAAAAAAAGAAATGCAGTACATTTCCTCTTGTTGTGTTCCAGGTTTCAGCGAACTTTTTCTGTAAAGGGCCATAACAATATTTCAGACTCTGTGTGCCACAGGCTTTATGGTGCAACTATTCAATGTTTCCTTTTAGGGGGAAAGCAACTATAGACAATATGCAAATAAATAGGCATGGCTATGTTCCAATAAAACTTTATTTGCAAAAACAGGTAATGAGTCAGAATTGCCAATCTTGGTCTATTTAAGTCTCAAAAATGAAAGTCAATGATAATCTAAACAGTATTAGTAAATATGACATCATGTTGTCAAACCAACACTGTGTTATATGTAATTCATCTGATATATGTTATATACAGAGGGAATCTGCATACATAGTAGGTAATATATGTGTGTATGTGTATATATATGTGCAAATGCATATGTATAGTTAGAGACAGAGAAAATTATACATAAAGGACACATTTTATAAAGTATGTGTGAAATAAGAGAGGAGAATAGAAAATTATGGAAGAAGTTGAATCTTGACTAATGATGTAATAAGAACAAATGTATGGGAAAATTGATGACTTGTATAGAGGCTTTCCTTGTGGCTCAGCTGGTAAAGAATCTGCCTGCAACCCCTGTTCGATACCTGGGTTGGGACGATCCCCTAGAAAAGGGAAAGTCTACCCACTCCAGTGTTCTGGCCTGGAGAATTCCATGGACTGTATAGTCCATGGGGTAGCATAGTCAGACACAACTGAGCAACTTTCACTTCACTTCACCTTTGTGTGTAATTTGTATGTAGAAGTTTAATCAATTAAACATATATGCTGAGTATTTTTATGAGCTGAAAACTCTACTATTATTAATAGAAATGAAATAAATTAGGCTTGTCTTTTAGAAGCTCAGCTTAGAGTTGAAATGTATGCATATAATATCATGACCAGGAAAATCTTAATATTAAACACATGTATAATGTAATATATATCACATTATATTGTAAAAATAGTTATACATGCATATATGTGTGCATATATACATGTATGTGTATATACCTATATGTATGTATTTATGTGTATATATATATATATATATATATAATGTGAGATATATATACACATATCTCACACTAAAAGTACGGACAACAAACATTATTGAAATTAGGAAAGAAGAGAATAGTGAGTTGTGTGATGGGATGAAAGGCCCTTAAACAAAGACTTTAAGCTTTAAAATAGACTTGGGAATATGAGTAAATGGATTAGATTTGTGTTAGCAGGAGGGGGATACAGTTTTAGGTGCTACAGAACCCTGAGCCCAGGTAATTGGTAGGAAATTTTAAGCTCAGCTAATGTGAGAGATAAGCTTATTTTTATTGTCCTTTTTTTAAATGATTTTTTATGTGGACCATTTTAAAGACTTTATTGAATTTGTTGTAATATTGCTTCTGTTTTCTCTCTGCTATAATCCAAAGCGGGATACTCCATGACCCACCTCCCAGAATATTGGAAATAAAAACACGAATAAACAAATGGGACCTAATTAAAATTAAAAGCTTTTGCACAACAAAGGAAACTATAAGCAAAGTGAAAAGACAGCCTTCAGAACGGGAGAAAATAATAGCCAATGAAGCAACAGACAAACAATTAATCTCAAAAATTTACAAACAACTCCTGCAGCTCCATTCTAGAAAAATAAACAACCCAATTAAAAAGTGGGCCAAAGAACTTAACAGACATTTCTCCAAAGAAGATATAAAAATGGCTAACAAACACATGAAAAGATGTTCAACATCACTCATTATCAGAGAAATGCAAATCAAAACTACAATGAGGTACCACTTTACACCAGTCAGAATGGCTGCCATCCAAAAGTCTACAAGCAATAAATGCTGGAGAGGATGTGGAGAAAAGGGAACCCTCTTACACTGTTGGTGGGAATGCAAACTAGTACAGCCACTATGGAAAACAGTGTGGAGGTTCCTTAAAAAGCTGCAAATAGACCTGCCATATGACCCGGCAATCCCACTGCTGGGCATATACACCGAGGAAACCAGAATTGAAAGAGCCACGTGCACCCCAATGTTCATCGCTGCATTGTTTACAATAGCCAGGACATGGAAGCAACCTAGATGCCCATCAACTGACGAATGGATAAGAAAGCTGTGGTATATATACACAATGGAATATTACTCAGCATTAAAAAAAAATTCATTTGAAGCAATTCTACTCAGATGGACGAAACTGGAGCCCATTATCCAGAGTGAAGTAAGCCAGAAGCAAAAACAACAATACAGTATATTAACACATATATATGGAATTTAGAAAGACAGTAATGAGAACCCAACATGGGAGACAACAAAAGGAACGCAGATGTATAGAATAGACTTGTGGACTTTGTGGATGAGGGTAAGGGTGGGATGAGATGGGAGAAGGGCATTGAAGCATGTTAATTGTCATGTGTCTAATCAATCGCCAGCCCAGGATTGATGCTCGGGACTGGTGCAGCGAGATTTCCCGGGGGGGAGGGAGGAAGGAGGGGGGACCCGGAGGGGAAGCATATGTAAACCCATGGTGATATCATGACAATGTATGGCAAAAACAATAATTAAAAAAAATAAATAAAAAAATAAAGATAAAAGGATCGAAAAAAAAAAAATATTGCTTCTGTTTTATGGTTTGGGGTTTTGGCCCTGAGGCATGTGGCATCTTAGCTCCTTCACCAGGGACGGAACCTAACACCTCTGCATTGGAAGGTGAAGTCTTAACCACTGGACTACTACAGAAGTCCCAAGATTTTTAAAGATTAGACTGGAGCGCAACTGGCAAAAAGCCTTGAGTATCAGATAAAGTTTTAACTTTATTTTGTAACCAAAGTAGAACTAGTTCTTAACCAGAGAAGCAACTTAATGAAACTACTTTCCAAGGTGATTCCTCCAGCACAGGTTGTAACATGCGATGATCCCAGAAGGTGGCAGAGGACACTGATGCTGACAGGGGAGGGGGTTACAAAGTGGGTGGAGAGAGACAGAAAGTGTGTTGGTAATGCCAGTGAAACTGAAGAGGTGTGTCACTGAGCTCGACTAGAGCAACTATCATATACACATCTGGCATTCCCATTTGCTTGATGCAGATATATTATGAGCCAAAGAACATGCTAAGCAGTGACACTGTTACTCACATTCCTATGTTTTATCTTACATAAATGATAGAACTTGCTAAATGACTGGGACTTTGACATGAAATGTCTAGCACAACACACCAATAATTGTTTAAAGAAAAATAGCCTCAACAAATTCAAAGACAGTTTAGAATCAAACAAATTGAAGAAATGCTAACAACTTTTTAAAAAGAGTCTTTAAAGCCGGACTTGTCAGAGAGGACAAGACTGAGTGTAATGAATCTCCCTACCAGGAATGCTTCTGGCTCAGGGTCTCTGTTCTATTTCCTCTGCACCTGGGATGTTCAAATTGCTCAGCATCCATCCCTCCCTTCATTCAGGACCCGGCTCAAATGATTGCCCCTAACCACACAGCCAACCTCAACCAGTCACTCTCCCACTACTTTCTATTGTCCCACTTTATTTTTCCACAATTTCACAGAACTATATAAAGTTATGTGTGGTTTCTGGGTATGTATTTTTTGACAATGGGGACATTGCCTTACTTTGCTATTCCTGTGTCTCTGGTACCTAGAACAGAACTTGGCCCACAGAAGGCACTCAATACCCGTGAACCACATGAAAAGATGAGTGATTACATTTAAGAATAACTGTGCACATACACAGATTGATCATTTCCTGTTACCACTGGCCCCATCAGTAGCCCAAGTCCCAACCACGTAAGTAGGTTAATGTAAATATCTCCTTCTTCTCTTGAGATTCCAAACTCTCGTTTCAAATAGTCTTTACACACTGAAAAGAAATACATCTTATGAAACCCCCACTGTGATCAAGACAGTTTACAGAATTGAAGGTCTCCCCCTCATGTGAAATAAAACTGAAATTACTCATCCATTAATTATTAAAGCTTAAACTATAAATTATAAAGCTCTCGCTGTTCCTTGGCAGCTACCTAATGTCATTTCCTAATATTTCAATCTACGTTTCTCAGTCAAGCTTCTTTCTTGAGGGTTGCCTGCAAACTCTAGGGACATTCTTTTTTTCTTTTTAATTTTTAATTGGATTATAACTGCCTTACAGTATTGTGTTAGTTTCTGCCACACATAACATGAACCAGCCATAGGTTTACATATGTCCCTTCCCTCTTAAACCACACTCCCACCTTCCACCCCATCCCACCACTCTACGTTGTCACAGTCTTCTCTTTGTGCTTTTACATGGACTATTACTAATGTACAAAAGACATCTTCCATTCAAATTCACTCATCCAAACCCTGCCAAGTATTCACAGACCATCTCAAGTAACTTATACTCCGTGAACTCTTCTCTGATCTATTATATGCTTTGCCTTCATTCTTGAATTAAACATTTCTTTAAATGTCTTCTCTAGCAATGTTTTAGGGTGACTCTACAAATGTTTTGCCTTCACACTGAATTTTTAAACATCGCAGATGAATCAATTTTTTGAGAATTACAAGGAAAATATTTCTCTTCTACTCTGCAAGGAACCTACCACAATGAATAATGCTTATTTATAACTACTTCTGAGGTCCAAATAAAATTATTTAAAAATTTTGCTTACAGTTTTGAATCTGGGTTTTTAAAAAATATACACATATTTAGATGCACACCTCAGAAATGAAAAATTATCTCTGTACCACAGTTTAACATGTGCAAGGATTATTCCTTCTCCAAGTTCTATCATTGAGAGTGCCTTTTGGGACACAGTTGCACCCAGTTTATGGCACTTACCATTACTTGTATCTTTGCCTCTTTGCCCACAGGGTGATCTCCTTCATTTTGTATTGCTAGAAGCAAACTGGTTTAATTTGCTCCCACTAGTTGCCCTACAGCTGTGTCACATCATGCTACCTGGTGCCAGAACAGGCTTTATTCTCTTTCACTTCTGCTTCCCAAGTAGCAAACTGTATCACTTCCTGACATATCACAGCTGTTTGACAATTCTTTTCTTTTTACAATCTAACCCCTGAACACATACAACGTAGCTGAATTGTACCAAGTACTTGTGATTACACAAGCACGGTAATAACACACTGACTGTATTTTTAAAGCCATTTTGGGTCCTATACTGCCATTTTTTTTTACATTTTTTTTTATTATTATTGTTTTTGCCATACAATGCCATGATATCACTATGGGTTTACATATGCTCCCCCTCCAGAACCCCCCTTCCTCCTCCCTCCCTCCTCCCTCCTCCCGGGAAATCTCGATGCACCAGCCCTGAGCATCACTCCTGGGCTGGCGATTGATTAGACATATGATGATTAACATGTTTCAATGCCATTCTCCCATATCATCCCACCCTTACCCTCATCCACAGAGTCCACGAGTCTATTCTATACATCTGCGTTCCTTTTGCTGCCTCTCATTATGGGTTCTTGTTACTGTCTTTCTAAATTCCATATATATGTGTTAATATACTGTATTGTTGTTTTTGCTTCTGGCTTACTTCACTCTGGATAATGGGCTCCAGTTTCGTCCATCTGAGTAGAACTGCTTCAAATGAGTTTTTTTTTTAATGCTGAGTAATATTCCATTGTTTATATGTCCCACAGCTTTCTTATTCATTCCTCAGTTGATGGGCATCTAGGTTGGTTCCATGTCCTGGCTATTGTAAACAATGCAGCGATGAACATTGGGGTACATGTGGTTCTTTCAATTCTGGTTTCCTTGGTGTATATGCCCAGCAGTGGGATTGCTGAGTCATATGGCAGGTCTATTTGCAGCTTTTTAAGGAACCTCCACACTGTTTTCCATAGTGGCTGTACTAGTTTGCATTCCCACCAACAGTGTAAGAGGGTTCCCTTTTCTCCACATCCTCTCCAGCATTTATTGCTTGTAGATTTTTGGATTACAGCCATTCTGACTGGTGTAAAGTGATACCTCATTGTGGTTTTGATTTGCATTTCTCTCTATACTGCCATTTTATCATACACACACCTTATAATTTCTTTGGATGTCATACTTCAAAGGAAAAGTTTTCTCAATATCTTCTAAGAGTCACAGATTATGGATAATCTCTTCCTTATTACATTTGTAGTTTGGTGCCCCTGCTCTGTCAATGATGCTTGTGTATGTTTTATTCTTTCCAGTTTTTTGTAAAAATTAATCAATTCTCCTATGTAGCAACACTTGGTGACTTTTAAGATTACTAGTAAGAATATAAATGCCAAATTATTCTCTCCAGCCTATGTATGTTTCATCCTTAATTTTATGGTTTGTGGTTGCTTGAATCTTTTATGTATATATATATTTTTAAATATCATATCACATCGCTGAACAAATCAAGTTTCATTCCTTGCTTCCATCACTGAATATATATACTACCCTTAATTAAATAGGACAAGAGGGTCTGTGCACACATACTCTAATTCACTTAGTATCTGCAAAGGACTGAATTCTGTTTTCTTGGAAGAGCTTTTAGGTGTTAAGAGTATTCCTCTAAAAAGCCAAACCACTTCCTGAACTCAGACCTGTGCTTGATAAGAGTCTATGAAACTCATGGATATAACTGAAAGATTTTTATAGGGTTCTTTACTTTTTCTTATAAAGCA
This sequence comes from Antilocapra americana, assembly GCA_007570785.1. Lineage (NCBI taxonomy): Eukaryota > Metazoa > Chordata > Mammalia > Artiodactyla > Antilocapridae > Antilocapra > Antilocapra americana. The sequence goes on from ML663565.1 coordinate 29,885,973, forward strand.
AATATTACACTTTTTCTTTCTAACTATTTCTCAAAAAGTACAGTGAATCTAGATACAAGAGTTAGGAAATAAGAACAGAGATATATAAACTAAGTAGAAGAAGTAGTAGTAGCAGTAGGTTAGTCACTCAGTCATGCCTGACTCCTTGCTACCCCATGGACTGTATGTAGCCCACCAGGCTCCTCTGTCTACCATGGAATTCTCTAGGCAAGAATACTAGAGTGGGTAGTCATTCCCTTCTCCAGGGGATCTTCCCAACCCATGGATCAAACCCAGGTCTCCTGCATTGCAGGCAGATTCTTTACCACTGAGCCACCAGGGAAGCCCCAAATATAAACTAAACATCCAAGTAACGGAGTGATTAATCCAGAAGGAATTCCACCAGGATTTTTCTGTGGATGAAAATTTCAAAGTGATGGCATAGAGTGGAAGACCATATGATAATATAGGAAAAAGATAAGACATTTTAAGCAGCTTTTCCTCCTTCTATTATACATTCTATTCTGAATTTTTTCAGGCAAGAGAAAATACATAAACAATATCGTGAACACACCAGCTAGTTTAAGTTCAGCATGTAATTCCCTCATTTCACCCTCTCCTCCTTCAAAGAAAACATCTAACTAAATATTTATATGTAATTCTCAGATACATTTTATTTTTTTACTATCCCTAAGAAAGTCTTTATTCAATATAGTCTGTGAAACACATCAATGTTAATATATGTGGCTCTAAGTTAATATTTGTACTGCTACATAGTATTATATTATATATTATACTACATTTATTTGTGACTATTATAACATTGCTACTGTAATATTGCTGCATGTAATATTATATATGCATATCTGTCTCCTTGTGCAAACAGCTTTCTAAAGTATATAGTTAGAATGGAATTCCATAGGCTAAATTCATTTTTTATTTACTAGATAGTGCATAGCCAACTTTTTCTCAATGATGGCTATACCAGACAGATTTGGGTCAGAGTACAGGTTTCCTTCATCCACATTTTTGAATCACTAGAGTATTTATTTTGGCCAGTTTGGTGTAAAATTAGATATGACTGTGGTTTCAATTCAGATTCCCATTGTATTAATGCAATTGATAATCTTTTCATAATATTTGTGGGTTTGGGGCTCTCTCTTCCAACAAAAGGTATCTTTTGCCCACATTTCCAGAAGACATTTTTGTTATAAATTTGGACATGCGTTTCATATAATCTATGCACTAATCCTTTGTCAGTTACATGTATTGCAACATTTTTTCCTGTGTCTACATGTATCTGTCACATTTCATGAAAAAGTTTTTAATGTTAATGCAGAAAATTGAATAATCTTTTCTTTCATGGTTACTGCTTTTTGTATCTTAAGATACAAAATAGCTTTCCTAACAATACCTATTGTAGTATTTTTCTACAAATTTTTGTTTCTATGCTTTTATTTTAAACAACCTGCAATTTATGTGTGTCTTGAATGTGGGATGCTAACTAGGTTTTCTTTTCCATATGATTAACCAATTGACTAACAGACAATTTTTACTAAACAGTCTGTTCTTCTTACTCTATAGGGTTTCTGCTGTCATAAATTAAGTTTTCAAAGATGCATGGATATGCTTTACTCATAACAAGTCTTAATATCTTATAATAAGTATATTAGAATAAATCTAGTAACTGAATACTCTCATCATCTTTTATTCTTTTACAAGATTGATATTCCCAAACTCATTCTCTTAATATGAGGCCACCATCACCCTGATACCAAAACCAAAGATATCATAAACAAGAAAATTGTAGCCCAATATCACTGATAAACATAGATACCAACATTCTCAACAAAGTACTTGCTACATATAAAACAATTAAACTAGAATATTCTCTAACACCACACACAAAGTAAAGTCAAAATGTATTAAAGAACTAAATGTAAGATCAGATACTATAAAACTTTTATAGAAGAACATAAGCAGATGGGAGAATGGCATTGAAACAGGTTAATTATCATATGTGAAATCAATCGCCAGCCCAGGTTTGATGCTCGGGGCTGGTGCATCGGGATGACCCAGGGGGAGGGAATCGGGAGGGAGGAGGGAGGGGGGTTCTGGAGGGGGAGCATATGTATACCCATGGCAGATTCATGTCAGTGTATGGCAAAACCAACACAATAAAGTAAAGAAAATTTAAAAAAAAAGAAAAAAGAAAAACATAAGCAGGACACTCAATGACATAAATCACAGCAATATCTTTTTCAGTGCACCTCTAAAGTTGCTGTTGTAATGAAAATAAAAATTAACAAATGGGACCTAATTAAAAGTTAAAACTTTTGTATATGAAAGGAAACCATAAACAAAACAAAAAGACAACTTACAAAATGGGAGAAAATATTTGCAAACAGAGTGACCAACAAGGGATTAATCTTCAAAATATACAAATAGTTCACGCACCTCATTTTCAGAAAAAAAAAGAAACAACCCAATCAAAAAATGGGCAGAAGATGTAAGTAGACATTTTTCCAAAGAAGGTCTACAGATGGCCAAAAAGCACATTAAAAGGCAACGAACATCATAAATCATTAGAAAAATGCAAATCAAACCTACAATGGGTATCCCCTCACACTTATTCAGAATGAGAATCATGAAAAAAATCTACAAACAATAAATGTTGGAGAGGGTGTGGAGAAAAGGGAACCCTCTTTATGTGACTGGTAGAAATGTAAATTGGTAAAACCACTATGGAGAACAGTACAGAGATTCCTTTAAAAACTAAAAATAGAACCACCCTATGATCCACTAATCCCACTCCTGAGTATATTCAGAGAAAACCATAATTCAAAAAGATACATGTATCCCAATGTTCATAGCAGCAGTATTTACAACAAAACATAAGACATGGAAGCAACCTATGAATAAAGAGTGGTACATATAAACAATGGAATATTAGTCACAAAAAGAACAAAATAATCTTATTTACTGAAGCATGGATGGACATAGAAATTGTCATATGAAGCAAAGTAATTCAGACAGAGAAAGACAAATATCATATATTATCACTTAGATGTGAATTTTTTTAAAAATGAGACAAATAAACTCATTTACAAAACAGAAACAGACTCAGACTTCAAAATAAATTTACGGTTACCAAATGGGAAAGGTAAGCGTTAGGGATGGTTTAGGATAAAATAGGGATTAACTAGGAGTTTGGAATGAACATATATACACTACTACATATAAAATAGATAATAAACAAGGACCTACAGTATAGCACAGGGAAATACATTCAGTATCCTGTAATAATCTATATGGGAAAAAACCCTGAAGAATATATGAGTGAAATTGTTACTTGCTCAGTTCTGTCCAACTTTTTGAGACTCCATGGACTGTTGCCTGCCAGGTTCTTCTGGCCATGGAATTTTCCAGGCGAAAATACTGCAGTAGGTAGCCATTCCCCTCTCCAAGAGATCTTCAGACCCAGAAATCAAACCCGTTAATCTTGCCTCTCCTGCCTTGGCAGGCAGATTCTTTACCATCTGTACCGTTATATATATGTGTGGCTTCCCAGGTGGTAAAGATGGTAAAGAATCTGCCTGCCAGTGCAGGAGATGCAAGGGACACGGGCTTGATCCCTGGGTCCAGGAGATCTTCTGGAGTAGAAAATGGCAACTCTCTCCAGTATTCTTGTCTTGTATTGCACTGAAAAAATAACTGTTGTGTTTAATTGAGTTCTGCTACCCACCAATGTGATTTATATCTCTATTATTTTAAAAGTTATTTTTAATGACTTTAAATAAAGTGTTTTTTCCATACAGATCACAAACATCACCTGCATTTATATCAAGGTATTTAATATTTTTGTTCCTAGTGTAAGCGACCTTTACAAATTATAATTTCTAAAAGTTATGTAGAAAAGCCATTGATTCATCTATGTCAACTTAATAAACAGCCAAACTGCTTTCTTTCTATATTCAATATTTTTAGAGAGTTCTGAGACTTTTATGTGATGACAACTGATCTATGGATGATTATAATTTTTCTTCATTTGGAATTTTTATTCTCCTTCTCTTCTTGACCTTCATCTTTGTGCTCACCAATAGTTTCCATCACAGATAGAATTAAAATGGAGAAAACAGACCTCATTGCCCTACTCTTAATTTTAAAGGAAATACTTAATCAATTTTGTCAGTGATATTCTTTAATTTTAAGTAGTTTTCCTTTATCAGAGTAAGAAAGTGTAAATCTTTTCCAAGTTTAATGGGATATTATTATTTTATCATTAATGCTTAATATTAATTAGTGCTAAATTGCATCAAATGTTTTTCATCAGTCTGTCGAGATGGTCATATTGTTATTTGTTTCAACATCAATGTGCAGAATTACACTGACGGACTTGCTAACATTTTTGCCTTTGGGGGATAAACCCACCTGTGTGTGATACATTAATCTCTTTTACACAAAGTCAAATGAATTTAATAATAATTATTTCAAATTTTTGTATGTTTTTACAAATTATATTTACTTAGAATTTTCTCTCTTACTTTCTGCCTTGTCATCAAGATCATACTGATCTCAAAAGAATTTGTGAATATTACTTCTCTTTATCTAATCTATACTCTTAGATCTCTGTACTATGGACATTTGTTTGAATTCATTTATTAAATAATACCGGCCTTCAGTTCAGTTCAGTCTCTCAGTTGTGTCCAAATACAGGCCTCGTAGTTTAGTATTCATAGTATCTGATGGATAACTTTATAGCTACTGATTAACCTGACTAAATTTCCTTATTGATCAAAAATATATCCAGAACTTCTTTTGTAGTCACTGGTAAACTACAGCTGAAGGGAAAAATCCAACCTGTTGCCTATCTTCATAAATAAAGGTTTGTTGAAACAGAGTGACTCCCACTATGTACATATTGTCTTTGAGGCATTCATGCTAGAAACAGCCAAGCTGAAAAGTTAGGACAGACCACTTAACTTACAAAGTCTAGTTATTATTTAGCCTTACTATTTAGCCCTTTGCAGGAAAAGTTCATCCAGAGATGATAAGATGCCAATTAACACTTACTGAAATTATTATCAATAACAGTATCAATATTTATTTTACATATTAGCATCATTGTCATGAGGGAAGTTTGTGCTTTCCCAGGTTGGGCAATAGAAAGGATAGAACTGTAAGTGGTGAAGTTCTTAACTGCTGATGTCATGAGCTGGCTTCATGTTCTATGAGCTTGTCCAATATTTAAAACTATGCTCTCATATGAAACATTTGTGTACATTCTTCAGAAATCCCCCCTTGATGGGGCTATTATCTGCATTTCCCTTGATTTCCAAGTGATGTACTATCAGCTCATTTTTTTAGTGTTTCTACAGTCAGTAGATATCTAGCAATTCCAGTTATATTTCTTCCTCTTTGTGCAGTATCATATATAAACCCAGGCTGCTGTGCTCACTTACAACTGTTAACACAGTTGGTCTACATATTACTTTCCACAACCTGGTAATAATGCAACAGTAGTTCTCTTTAGCTTCTACCATCAAAAAAGCCATCTCTGGCTTTTTTAAAGTATCATTTCTCCATTTGTTTTTAATTGAAGTATAGTTTATTTACAATATTTTGTTAATTTGTTTATTTACAATAATTTGTTAATCACTTTGTATAGCAAAGTGATTCATATATATATATATACACTTAAGATTATTTTCTATTGTAAGTTATCACAAGATATTAAATATTGTTCCCTGTTATATAGTAAATCCTTGTTGATTATCTATTTTAGATATAATAGTTTATATCTATTAATACCATACTCCTAACTTACCCCTTCCATCCTCCCTTTCCCCATTAAGTTTGTTTTCTATGTGAATCTGTTTTATGTTTTGTACATAAACTCATTTGTATTACTTTTTAGATGCCAGGTACAACTGATATCATATAATGCTTATCTTTCTCTGTCTGACTTACCACACTTAATATGGTATTCTCTAGGTCCATCCATGTTTCTGAAAAGGGTAATATTTCATTCTTTTTTAAAGCAATCATGCAGAAAAAGAACAAAGCTGCAAGCATAATTCTCTCAGACTTCAGTCAATACTACAGCATTGATTACAGTAATCAAAAAGCGTGATATTGGCACAAAAATGGGACAGCATAGAGAGCTAACAAGTAAACTCACCCACCTACAGTCAATTAATCTATACCAAAGAAGGTAAGAATATACAATGGAGAAAAAACCAGTCTCTTCAGCAAGTCAAGTGTGAAAAGTTGTACATTCTCATGTAAATCAATGAACTTGAGATGCCCACTCACACCATATACAAGAATAAATTCAAAATGGTTTAAAGGCCTAAGTATAAGACATGGCACCATAAATCTCCTAGAAGAGAATATAGAAAAACATTCTTAGACATAAGTTGCAGCAATACTGTCTTAGATCACTCTCCCAGTGCAAAACAAATCAAAATTAAACAAATGGGACCTAATTAAACTTAAAAGCTTTGGCTAGAAAAGGAAACCAACAAAGTGAAAAGATAATCTATGGAATGGGAGAAAAAAATTTGCAGATGACGCGACTGGCAAGGGGTTAATATCCAAAATATACAGACAGCTCGTACACCTAAATATCAGAAAGCAAACAACCAAAAAAAGTGCAGAAGACCTAAATAGATTATTTCACCAAAGAAGACACACAGATGGCTAACAGGCACATGAAAAGGTGCTTAGCAATGCTAATTATTAGAGAAATGCAAATCAATACCACTATAGGGTAGCATCTCACACCTGTCAGATTGGCTATTCTCAAAAAGTCTAAAAATATTACATACTGGAAAGGGTATGGAGAAAAAGGAACCCTCCTACAATATTGGTGAGAATGTAAATTGGCACAGCTACTATAGAGAACAGCATGGAGGTGCTTAAAAATCTAAAAATAGAGTTAGCGTATAATCCAATAATTCCACCCCTGGGTATATATCTGGAGAAGATGAAAATTCTAATTTGGAGAGATACATGCACCTCAATATTCACCACAGCACTAGCTAAGACACACAAACAACCCAAATGGCCATCAAGAAATAATGTATTTAAGATATGGTACCTGAAAACAATGGAATATTACTTAGTCATTTCTTGTTCTTGAGATTTTTCCAAAGGGGATGTGGGAGACAAATGCTTTCTAAATTAATCCTGCAGAAGCCATTCTTTTTTCCTGGGCTTTGATGATGGATCAATAGTCCTATCCCTTCTCCTTTCCAAGAGTGGGGTTCCTAGCAGAGCTTATGAGAAAGAAATTCTTCCAAAAATAATTCTCACCCTCAATTATTTTATAACCTTGATACATGTGACAAGTTAAGAGTACTTCACTAACTCTCAGAAAACAACTTTGAAATTTACACGTAAGTCTCTGGTACCTGACAGCCATCAACTCGTGGTGGCTCGGACAAAACTGGATGAATTTCATTTACACAGACCATTTTACTGATTGACCTAGCTGTGCAACAGGGCATGTGTCAGTCCAGATCTCCAACTTATGGCCAGAGTTGCTAATGATTTTTTAAATTAGAAACTGACTTCTGGCATAGCTCTGTTCTTTGAAAAGTATCTCTGATATAATTGTGAAGACTGAATGAGACAACATGTATGATAGTTACTTTTACAATGCCTGGCACAGAGAGGAGATAAAATAAATGCATATTTCTTTCCCCAACTTCCAACTTGTAAAGTGTCTGCCTACAATGCAAGAGACCCAGGTTCGATCCCCGGGTTGGGGAGATCTCTTGGAGAAGGAAATGGCAACCCACTCCAGTATTCTTACCTGGAAAATCTCATGGATAGAGGAGCCTCTTAGGCTGCAATCCATGGGGTCGCAAAGAGCCAGACACGACTGAGAGATTTCATTTTCACTTTTCTTTCCCTTAATGCACATAATTGATATGCCAAACTACTGTATCAGAAGTCTCAAATTTAAAGTTTATCTGCTGAATTATCCACATGATGATAACTCCCTAGAACCTGGTATAAGAAACTCCCTTTGACAAGACCTTTACTCTCCAGGTCATAAGTTTCCACCAACAAGCCTTACACATCGCCTTATCTGGCCAGCTCAGATATATATTTACATTTGAAAACTGTCTTTATTACATTTTCCAATAAGATCCAAAATTCCTGTCTGTTCACTAATAAAGTAACCATAGTATGGTACTTCATTATATAGTTTAAATTCCAGGTGAGTTATTTCAAATCCTAAAAGATGATGCTGTGAAAATGCTGCATTCAATATGTCAGCAAATTTGGAAAACTTTGCAGTGGCCACAGGACCGGAAAAGGTCAGTTTTCATTCCAGTCCCAAAGAAAGGCAATGCCAAAGAATGCTCAAACTACTGCACAATTGCACTCATCTCACACGCTAGTAAAGTAATGCACAAAATTCTCCAAGCCAGGCTTCAACAATACATGAACCATGAACTTCCAGATGTTCAACTGGGTTTTAGAAAAGGAAGAGGAACCAGAGATCAAACTTCCAACATCTGTTGGATCATCAAAAAACTGAGAGAGTTCCAGAAAAACATCTATTTCTGTTTTATTGACTATGCCAAAGGCTTTGACAGTGTGGATCACAACAAACTCTGGAAAATTCTTAAAGAGATGCAAATACCAGACCACATGACCTGCCTCCTGAGAAATCTGTATGCAGGTCAGGAAACAACAGTTAGAACTGTACATGAAACAACAGATTGCTTCCAAATAGGAAAAGGAGTACATCAAGGCTGTATATTGTCACCCTGCTTATTTAACTTATATGCAGAGTATGTCATGAGAAATGCTGGGCTGGAGGAAGCACAAGCTGGAATCAAGATTGCCGGGAGAAATATCAATAACCTCAGATATGCAGATGACACCACCCTTATGGCTGAAAGCAAAGAACTAAAGAGACTCTTGATGAAAGTGAAAGAGGAGAGTGAAAATTTGGCTTAAAACTCAACACTCAGAAAACTAAGATCATGGCATCTGGTCCCATCACTTCATGGGAAATAGATGGGGAAGCAGGGGAAACAGTGGCAGACTTTATTTTGGGAGGGGCTCCAAAATCATCGCAGATGGCATCCAAAGCCATGAAATTAAAAGATGCTTGCTTCTTGGGAGAAAAGCTATGACCAACCTAGACAGCATATTTAAAAGCAGACACATCACTTTGTCAACAAAGGTCTGTCTAGTCAAGGCTATGGTTTTTCCAGTAGCCATGTATGGATGTGAGAGTTGGACTAGAAAGAAAGCTGAGCACCAAAGAATTGATGCTTTTGAACTGTGGTGCTGAAGAAGACTCTTGAGAGTCCCCTGGACTGCAAGGAGATCCAACCAGTCCATCCCAAAGGAGATCAGTCCTGAGTGTTCATTGGAAGGACAGATGTTGAAGCTGAAACTCTAATACTTTGGCCACCTGATGTGAAGAGCTGACTCATTTGAAGACTCTGATGCTGGGAAGGATTGGGGGCAGGAGGAGAAGGGGACGACAGAGGATTAGATGGTTAGATGGTATCACCGACTCAATGGAGACGAGTTTGGGTGGACTCCGGGAGTTGATGATGGGCAGGGAAGCCTGGCATGCTGAAGTCCATGGGGTTGCAAAGAGTGAGACACGACTGAGTGACTGAACTGAACTTATACAGCTTTAAAGTGTGCCTGAAGTCCCCATCTACAACCTGCTCCTGGCTACCTCACCCTCGTTTCATACCTCTCCTCTGTCTTTCACTGGAATCGCCAAGTTGATCTCTGCTATTCCTTGAACACAGTAAGTCAGACCATCTCAGGATGTCTCAATTGCTAGTGCCTCTGAAGAGACCGTATTTCTCCCAGATATCAGCCTAGTTTCTCCCAACACTTCTAGGTTTCTGTTAAAAGGTAAGCATCACCTTCACAGAGAGACTTCCCTGACCATGCTGTCTAAAATAGTTCTCCCTACTATTCTAACACTCTGGGTGGTTTTTCTCCAGAATAGTTGTTACTACTTTATCTTATGCATACTTATTGAATGTTGCCTGAGGCTCTCAATAGAATACAAGCTTCACAAGGACAGGCTGCCCTGGACAGTACCTGGACTAGAGCATAGTATTTAACAAGTGCTCAATCTGTATGTGTCATTGGTGTTTCTTACTGAGATATGACTATCATATGACATTATATTAGTTTTAGGTTAAAAACATAATGGTTTGATGCCATGTATATATTGCCAAATGATTACCATAGGAAGTTTGGTTAACAACTATCACTACCCAGTTAAAATTCTTTTCCGTGTGATAAGAAATTTAAATTAGCTCATTTAGCAATGCTCAAATGTACAATGCAGTATTATTAACTATAGTCCTGATGAAGTAAATTACATCCACAGGGCTTATCTATTTTTATTACTGGAAATGTGTGCCTTCTAATCACCCTCAACTCACTTTACCCACCCCCCAGCCCTCCCTCTGGCAACCGCAAATCTGTTCTCTGTATCTAGGAGTTCAGTCCTGGGGTTTTGTTTTTCCATCGACATATAAATGAGATCATATTGTAATTGCCTTTGTCTGACTTAGTTCACTTGAGATTTATTTTACTTAGCCTCACCATCCATCCATTTTGTAAAAAATGATAACTTTCTTTTTAGTGGCTGACTAATATTCCATCTTATATATGCACATTTTCCTTATCCATCCTTCTGCTGATGGACGCTTAGGTTGTTTTATTGGTTAACTAGCCAGTTAATTAAAAATACTTCTGTGGATAATACAGAGACAATGTTAAGAGTATGTCATGGTTGTGATCATGTGACAGTGATGGAGACTGTGATACGTGAGTTTACGTCAAGTCATATGGACTCAGAAGATAAGCCTTGAACACAGTTCCTTCTATAACTTTTAATAAGGCCTAAAATAAGGAAGAGAAGAAAACTCCTGACTTCTGTGATGGCTAATTTTATGTATCAACTTAGTTAGGTCACAGTGCCCAGATACGTATTCAACATTATTCTGGATGTTTATGTGAGAATTTTTTTTAGATGAGATTAACATTTAACTTCATGGATTTTTCAGTACAGCAGACTACCCTCCATCATGTGGGTATGACTCAGCCAGTCAGTTAAAGACTGTAATCCAATAAAGACATCTCTCCCACCAATATAGACTGCCTTTGGACTTGAGCTTCACATTGATTCTACACTGGGTCTCCAGCCTGCTAGACCACTTGGTAGATCTGGGGCTTGCCAGGTGCTTCCCTGGTGGCTCAGATGGTAAAGAAGGTGACTGCAATGCAGGAGACCTGGGTTCAATCCCTGGGTTGGGAAGATCCCCTTTTACTCACTCCAGTATTCTTGTCTGGAGAATTCCATGGACAGAGGAACCTGACAGCTTATAGCCCATGAGGCTGCAAAGAGTCAGACACAACTGAGTAACTTACACACAACACACACACAACAGCTGCCATAATCATGAGCCAATACCTTAAAATCAATTTCTCTCTCTGTAAAAATAAATATGTGTATATATAAAGTGTAAGTGTGTATACATATATAAAATGAACAGTATAGCTTCCAAAATGGAAACAACTTAAGTATCTAGAATTAATATTTAACACAAAAATTTCATAAATTTATGCTCTGTAGCTCACATGAGACTTAAGTACTTTTGAATGACCTGCAAGTGACAAAAAAAATTAAGGGAGAAAAAAGAATCAAACCATGTTAATAATGAAGACCAAGTCTATTCAACCACACAGATTAAAGGTCTCTATACTGAAACTCCAGCTTTAATGCCATATTTATCTTGTCTTAAAATAATTTATTTCTCAATAAAATAAATTGTTTCTCAATGACATAATAATAGTAGCAGCTTCAGTTCTAGATCATATTACACATCATTACCTGGATTAAGAATCTGGTGGTCAGATGGCCTAGAGAGTCTGCCATGCAGAAGAATAAAAAAGAGAGAAAAGAAGAGAAGACAAAACAGCCACAGCCCTCCAACTATAGTATCAGCAGGAGTTCAGCTAAGGAAGAAGCCACAGATACATTGGGAAGCAAGATGGCTGGATTGAAGACTGGATGTCTACAATCATATTAATTCCTTTCCATTTTCAGAAGAGGTAGAAGTAAAAATGTGCAATGATGAAATCTGCTCCAAAGGTCAAGGACTTTCTCTGTGCCCCTCATCCCATGAAGGCTGCTAGTGGGCAGCACAAAAGGGAAAGTTGCCTGAGATGGCGTCACCCTATGGTAAATGTGATTCAAGCAATATCTCAAATACTCATCAGTTACATTAAAAAGTTTTTCCTCTCTTGAGGATGAGCCAGGAAAGGAAAAAGTACTCTTCTCTTCTACAGAACATACATGGGTTAAAATATAGAGAAGAAAGCAAAAGCAATTATTAAAATATGCAAAACCCTCATATCCACAAGGAATGATAAGGAGAAAAAAGACATTATGTTGTCATGGAGGTGAGGAATGAAGGAAGAGTATTGTACCTTGGAGCAAGAGAGAGCTAAATGAAGAAAAATTGCTTAATAGTCCGGAATGTTGCTGAAAGGTCGATGATAATAAGAAAAGGTCACTGAGTTGATGATTATCTGTCTAAAGTTTAGGACCCATGAAGGGTTATAACATTAATTTTTAAGACCACCAGGTCAATTCTAAATAATTCTAGAACATACAATACCTAGCATGGCATTTTGGAGAAGGCAATGGCACCCCACTCCAGTGTTCTTGCCTGGCGAATCCCAGGGATGGGGGAGCCTGGTGGCTGCCATCTATGGGGTCACACAGAGTTGGACATGACTGAGCGACTTAGCAGCAACAGCAGTAGCATGACATTTATTTACAGAAATCAAATTTCTGAAATAAACTTGCATTCAGCAAGCCTTCCCATGAAATAAAAATGTCTGTGCTAACATGAAGCTAAGATTGAGGTTTTTAAGAACCACATTTATATTCCAAATTTCTACAAATGCATTTATTACTTCATATTAAAGAGATTCTCCATCTTGTTTCTTCTTTCCCAGAAAATCCTGATTTATCTTGAATGTAATATATATAAAGATGAGGCTGCTTCTTTCAGAAAACTTTATCTGAACTTCTGCACTTATAGAACACTTTGGTCTTGAATCAACTAGAATTTAATTATCCCCCCAAACTGGAACAGTTTCTTGTGTTTGCACTCACATTTATTTTTTAATATTGACAATGAGAAGTACTGGATATTTTGTTTGTTTGTTTTGGCCTTACCACATGGCTTCAATTATTTAGAACTGACCTGGTGGTCTCAAAAATTAATGTTATAACCCTTCATGGGTCATAAAATTTAGACATATAATCACCAACTCAGTGACCTTTTCTTTTTATCTTTGACCTTTCAGCAACATTCCTGACTATTAATCATTTTTTCTTTATTAAACTCTCTCTTGCCCTAAGGTACAATACTGTTCCTTCATTCCTTACCTCTGTGACAACACAGTGCCTTTTTTCCCCTTATCATTCCTTGTAGGATCTCAACTCCCCAACCAGGAATCAAACCCAGGCCCTCGGCAGTGAAAGCTCAGAGTCCTAACCACCGGACTACCAGGGAATTCCCTGGACTCAAACTTCAGCAATATTTCTAACAGAGCAGTTAAATAATGCATATTTATTGAGTAAATAAAATGAATGAAAGATGATCAAGGCATTTGGGAAACAAACATATAACATGCTACCATTGTTATATTTTGACTTTAGTTAGCTTGGGGCATCAAGCTTATAGAAGTGAAATTCATGGTACAAAATGACATATATGGAAAAAATAGTATGTACTGAGCAGAGGGACAGAGAATCAAAACTAACAACATAGGACTATGGTTACTCAGGGAAGACTTCCTGAGGGAAACCAATTTCAAAGCTAATTGCAGAGACTTCGGCAGGCATGGAAAAGAAGTCTATGTGGGAGTGTGTACTTTTGGAAATAAAGAGAATATCCAAAACTGGAGGAGAAAGAGGAGCAGATACTTAAAGCTAGTTTCATTAAAAACAGAAAAAGTTACATAGAGGAAAGCAAGCCAATCTACTTGAATGGATTAGAGAGCATCTGTTTGCTGGTTCAACAGAAGCAAAGATCAGTTGGAGAGGACCACTGAGGTTACCAGGCTGAAGAGTTTGGATTTAATATGGTAGGCACCAGGGTGCTCTGCCCTAAGGGTCCTTGAGTAGGAATGACATGATGAAAATGGTGCTTGAGAAAGATTATTCCTGCAGCAGGGGGTCAATAGCCTAAAACTCTAAAAGGGAACATTTACACCTACCGCATTCACCAAAACATTACGCTCTGCCAGCCTCATGGACCTCAGTCATTATAAGAGACTATTTTTGAAGGCCCTGCACTTTGGATGGCATATTTCGCTTATGTTCTTTGCCAAAGGATTTCTTGTCTGTTTCTTTTCTCTTATCTTTTTACTTTAACAAATGCCCTGCCGCTGACAAAGATAGGATCCACAATCATTTGTTTTCTGCTGCCTGTGGCAGATTGATGAAAACAGTTGCACTTTAAGCTACTTCTGTGTGTTTCCTTGATGGTGACTTCAGCTGTGACAGGGGCATTAACCTCAGGGGTGAGGAAACGATTCTTACTTCATGCTTTCTCAGCTCAGAGCTTCTCCTCAGCAGGGAGAAAGCAAATCACATACATTATTTGAAGCAATTTTGTGATTTATCCACTGGGTATTGACCTACAATCAAGTGAACTTTGCTTAAAACCTCTGAATGGATTTTTAACTGCTGCTGTGGGGCGAAAGGAGACATATTCATGCATCCACCTTCTCAAAAGCAAGTTTTTCCAAAAAAAAAAAAGAAAATTGTCCAAAAAGCCAAGGAGTGTGCTGTATCTTTAACCTTAACTTGACCTATATCCAGTTTTAAAAAAAGAGTAAATTCTCATTTTATTTCCTAAAATCAGATGCCAGTTCCATAAGCACACCAAATACACTGGAGAGAGGATTCTTTGAATTTGGTTTTCTCAATTTTATGTCACAGACTTAGACACCATTTTATAAATGGAGATTAAAAAATAACAAATATTGAATTATTTTCTGTGCCTGTCCAAATGGATCTTACTAGAGAATTTGAACTGGAGATGATTTAAGAAACTCACATCTAGGTTACTGATGAAGTTATCACATTATGCTTAAAAGGATAGAGTTCTGTTTCACCAACAGCATATTTGGTTGAAAACTGATGAATCAAATTGATGAATTTAATGATTAATCAATTTTTCATTAATACATTTTCAATGAGAATACATTTTATCCTATTCTGCACTTCAAAGCAATGGTTTACTACCATCTGGGAATTTACCAATTGACACTCTTTGATCTCATGTCAATCATTTCTTCCTTCTCTTAAAAAAAAGAACATGAATTAAAAACTTTTTTTTTGAACTAAAATTTATTTTTGCTACTTTGAAGATGGAGACCTTTTAGGATGGCTTATTACAGGGTTAACTATCAAGGCCACTGGGAAGCGGCATAGCTACTTTACAGTCGGATATTTCTGGGCAATGTGTCAGACTGTCAATTTCAGAGGGTGCCATGTAGAGCAGGGCCTGGCAGTCACCAGTTGAAGAGGAAAATGCTAGGACAGTGAAAACTGAAAGCCATATAATCCAGAATTGCTTCTCCACATTGTCAGAGGTATATTTTATGATTACCTGAGTGATGGGCTAAAATGCTGGATAAATGAGGACTTAACAAGAGCAGAAAGACTCCATGTAGAAGGAATACCTCACTCCTAACAATGCCGAAAGAATGGTTCCTGACCAGGAGTTCTGACCACAGATACAAGAACTGGCACAGAATCTTGGAAGTAAAAATAATAGGCAATAACTATTTACTGCTTACTCTCTGCCATATATTGCTCCAATGGCTTCACATGGGTTATAACTCAATTCTTATAATCAACCTATGAGGGAGATATTTTGTCACTGTCAGTTTTTTTTTTATGAATAGAGATACAGAAAAATTAAGTAACTGGCCCTAAGATTACACAATTATTAGAGGATGGAGAAGAATGTGAAACTAAATATTATAAAATATAATATACTTACAGTAGGTTAAAAAATGACATGATATTAAAAAGAATTATGTGCATGTATATGTGTATTAAAATAGGCTGTCTGAAATGTATTAACAATAAAAAAAGAAATTTATATTCAGTATGATGATGTCTAAATACATCATTAAATTTAATACATGCATTAAATATGTATATTTAAATATATAGAAGTGAAATGAAATGAAAGTTGCTCAGTCTTGTCTGACTCTGCAACACCATGAACTGTAGCCTGCCAGCCTGCTAGGCAGGCTTCTCAGTCCATGGAATTCTCCAGGCCAAATACTGGCATGGGTAGCTTATCCCTCATTCAGCGCATCTTCCCAACCCAGGGAATCGAACCAGGGTCTCCTGCATTGCAGGAAGATTCTTTAGTAGCTGAGCTACCAGGAAAGCCTAAATATATAGAAAGATATATTAATTGAAACATTAATTTTATAATAAATATATTTATGTATAATAGAATATTAAATTAAAATACAGTCGATGTGCAATATTATGTTAGTTTCAGGTGTGCTACATGATGTGAAATTTACAAACATTATGAAATTCTCACAATCTAGTAAACCATGCATCATTATTACAATTGTTGTTGTTCAGTCGCTCAGTTATGTCTGCCACTTTGCGACTCCAAGACTGGAGCCCACCAGGCTCCTCTGTCCATGGGAATCTCTAGGCAAGAACACTGGAGTGGGTGTCCATTTCCTTCTCCACATTATTACAATACAATTGACCATATTTCTTATGCTATATATTATATCTCTGTGACTTAATTATCATATACTGAAGGTTTGCACCTCTTAATCCCCTGATACAAACTTATCTCCCTCCCTTTCAACAACCATCTATTTGTTCTCTGTATCTTTGAGTTCCTTTTTGTTTTGCTTTGTTTGTTCTGTTTTTTAGAGTCTACATATAAGTGAGATCGTATGGTAATTCTTTCTCTGTCTGACTTATTCCACTTAGCATAAAACCCTCTAGATCCATCTATTATCACATACTTTGGGTTTTTTTTTTAACAGCTGAGTAATATTCCTTTGTGAAGTCATGGGAGGAGGTAAGCTCAGAGTTTTTCTACTTCACCATTTTGGATAGAAAAAATTTTAAAGGAACTCTTAAATTCCTGTTTTAAGTTCTGAAACAGGGTCAAGGTCTGACTACACGAAGTTTGCTGGAGAGATCAGACATGCACCTCATGCAGCCGATCAACCACTGAAGCAGAAACACTGCTGGCTTGGATTAAAGAGGGGCAGAGGTGAGAGGACAGGGAAAGGGGTTTGGGGATTCTGGAACTTTACAGGCTGAAAGCCTGTGAACCTTCGAGTGAACAGAAGGACAGGGCTAAATGCAGCCCCAAGGTGTTCAGGACTGCTGCTGCCAACACGGGACCAGAGGGCACAGGTCCTGCGTGCTGAGCCATCTTCTCTATTAGAGAGAGCAGGGCTGCTGCTGAGGGGTCAGAGGAAAGGGCCACCTCTCAAGTCTCAACTGAAAAGTAGACATGACGTTTGGATAGAGAGACTACCCAAGAAGACACGTGGAAAGCATACGTCCACACGGAAGATAGGCAACATTATTAGTCTCTTGTTGTTCTTTACTTGCTAAGTCGTGCCTGACACTTCTGTGACCCCAAAATCACAATGAGATTTCCCAAGCCAAACTTAATAGTGTGGCTAAAACTAAGAAGGTTGATTAAACCCAAAGTTAAGGAGGATATGAATGAACTGGAAATTCATAACCTGCTTATGGGAATATCAGATACTACAATCACTTTGAAAAGTCATTTGGCAAATTTCATTTAAAAAGTTACACAGAATACCTACCATACGGTCCAGCCCTTCATTCCTAGGTATTTACCCAAGAGAGGGGAAAAAAAAGCCTGAGTCCATACAAGGATTTGTACATGAATATTCATAGTCTCCAACTGGAAACAATTCTGATGTTCATCAATAGATAAATAATAGATAAACATTCCATACAATGGAATGTCGCTCGGCAGTAAAAAAGAATGAACTACACTCAGACATGCCCTAATCTTAAAATAGCTAAGCGAAGTGAAAGCAAGCAAAGAATACATCTCTCCAGAATTCCATTTATACAAACCATATAAAATGGGAATTACAGTGCCAGAAAGCAGATAACTGGTTACTCTGAGTTGGGCACTAGTGGGCAAAGATTACAAATGATCAAGAGAAAATGTTTTGAGTGACTGATTTGTCTGTGTGTTGGTTGTAGTGGTAGTTTTATGGATACACACAAATATAAAAATTTATCAATCTATACACTTTAGTATATGTGGTATACTGTATATCAGTTATATCTCAATAAGGCTGTTAAAAACATATCAGGCAAATTTTCCCATCTCATTAATCATTTTTCTAAACATCTTGCATAATATATTACCACACATATAAATTATAATTTATATATTCTCCTAGTTATTTAAAAATTTTTATTTAATATTTTATATATTTTAATATAATGAACAAAATATATAATGGAAGTTGCCTTTCATATTTAGAGAATCTAGTGGCTATTTCACAATGGATATAGAAAAACAACTGTATATTTTGAGGTAGAGTCCTTTCTTCTTAATACAATTTTTTAAATCTTTGTTAGTGGTGGTTGAAATTAAAGCATAATGAAATGGATATTTGAGAAACATTTGTTAAATAGTTATGTGTGCACGTGGCTCTTTCAATTCTGGTTTCCTCGGTGTATATGCCCAGCAGTGGGATTGCCGGGTCATATGGCAGGTCTATTTGCAGCTTTTTAAGGAACCTCCACACTGTTTTCCATAGTGGCTGTACTAGTTTGCATTCCCACCAACAGTGTAAGAGGGTTCCCTTTTCTCCACATCCTCTCCAGCATTTATTGCTTGTAGACTTTTGGATGGCAGCCATTCTGACTGGTGTAAAGTGGTACCTCATTGTAGTTTTGATTTGCATTTCTCTGATAATGAGTGATGTTGAGCATCTTTTCATGAAGAGCCACGTGCACCCCAATGTTCATCGCTGCATTGTTTACAATAGCCAGGACATGGAAGCAACCTAGATGCCCATCAACTGACGAATGGATAAGAAAGCTGTGGTATATATACACAATGGAATATTACTCAGCATTAAAAAAAATTCATTTGAAGCAATTCTACTCAGATGGACGAAACTGGAGCCCATTATCCAGAGTGAAGTAAGCCAGAAGCAAAAACAACAATACAGTATATTAACACATATATATGGAATTTAGAAAGACAGTAATGAGAACCCAACATGGGAGACAACAAAAGGAACGCAGATGTATAGAATAGACTTGTGGACTTTGTGGATGAGGGTAAGGGTGGGATGAGATGGGAGAAGGGCATTGAAGCATGTTAATTGTCATATGTCTAATCAATCACCAGCCCAGGATTGATGCTCGGGACTGGTGCAGCGAGATTTCCCGGGGGGGAGGGAGGAGGGAGGGGGGACCCGGAGGGGAAACATATGTAAACGCATGGTGATATCAGGACAATGTATGGCAAAAACAATAATAAAAAAAAAATAAAAAAAAAAATAGTTATGTGTGGCAGAGACTGTGAGGACAAATTCTGAACTATGTTCTAGCTTCTTGCTTGGGATACATTAAAACCATATTTCTAAATGTTCTTGAACTTTTAGGTGAGGCTACATGATGAAGTTTTGTGGTCAGTGGATTGTTACAAATAAAAGTGATGCATACCATCTTCAGGTGTAGGCATATACATTTTCTAATGTCATCATCTATGCTCTCTTTCCTGGTTTGCTACCTGGATATGATGTACCTACTGGAGAACTCAAAAGCCTCACAGGATGATGTGACCATCAACACAAAGAGCCCAGGTTCCTAAATGACTTATGGAGCATATAGCCTTTCCTCTCCCAACTAATTCACAATAATCTATGACACAGAGAAGAAAATAAACCCTCCTGTACTAAGTCACTGAGATTTACAAATAGTGTGCTATAGCCGTTAGCATATGACTGGGGCCTCCCTGGTGGCGCAGTGGGAAAGAATCTGTCTGCCCATGCAGGAGACATGTGTTTGATCCTTGGGTCTGGACGATCCCCTGGAGAAGGTAATGGCAATGCACTCCAGTATTCTTGCCTGGAAAATCCCATGGACACAGGAGCCTGGTGGGCTATAATCCAAGGGGTCAAAAAAGGGTCAGACAAGATTTAGTGACTAAATAACAGCAATAATATAGTGACTAAATATACCTTTGTTGTGGATATCATATACTAAATGAATATATGATTGTATTTAAACATGGATGAGGTTAGCCCAAAAGAGAATTACATAGCAAGTCTAAGACATATGAAATTAATTTTGGCTTACTTTTTAGCATTTCAGGAATTTTCTGCTGCTTCTCATTACAATGCTATGGAAGATATCAAGTGTGTGTGGATAAATAGGAGGATAAAGGTGATATGAACACATTCAGCAAGAAACAATGCTGGCTTTAAAGATGTCAGGGAATCAATAGTTTAAAATGACTTGTAAAGCAGGAATAAACAGAAGGGGCACAGTAGTTGAGATGATATGATGATGATGATAAAAGTTAGACATACTTGAAAGTGAAAGTCACTCAGTTGTGTCCAACTCTTTGCGACCCATGGACTGTACAGTCTGTGGAATTTTCTAGGCCAGAATACTGGTATGAGTAGCTGCTCCCTTCTCCAAGGAATCTTCCCAACACAGGGATTGAGCCCAGGTATTCCACATTGCAGATGGATTCTTTACCAGCTCAGCCACAAGGGAAGCCCAAGAATACTGGAGTGGGTAGCCTATCCCTTCTCCAATAGATCTTCCTGATTCAGGAACCAAACCGTGGTTTCCTGCGTTGCAGGTAGATTCTTTACCAGCTGAGCTACCAGGGAAGCCCATTAGACATGTTTTAAGTTACTCAGATGTTTGCTTTCTCCAATTTAAGTTTTTGTTGCTTTTTTGAGCTAAGTAGAATCCAGCCAGCTTTTATTATCCATGCAATATACTAATCTCTAGTAACTTCTACAAAATTCTACAACTGCCCTTTCAGAAGGACTGTGACGTTCTCAGATATACATGATTGCTGTTGTATTCCTGGTAACTTGGTTTTATTTCATGTTTTCCAAAGAAGCACACAGTTTAAATGTGAAGAACTTCCTATCTGTGGCTTGTTTTTCTAGTCAATAGCTCTGCAAAACACTCCAGTGCCTAAACCAAGGTAATAAGCTACCCTCAGCAGTCATTGGTCAGTTGAATGTGACCCCACACTGACAGGGCCTGAACCACTTAGGCTTTCTAATTTCCTGATACCTAAACATTCAATGCAGAGAAGCTTTGGAATATAGTCTAGGATTTCTCTACAGAATTTCACTTTGCCCATCAGTTCAGGTACTCATAGAAATAACCATGATATGTTACTAAGGGCATTAGATCTTCTGTTAAATTTAAGCTGGAGACTTACTCTGCCATTTACTTTCATGTAAATTTGGGGGAACTTACTAATGTAGGCCTCTTCAATTTCTGAACTATAGAATTTTGATTATAACTTACAAAGTAATAGACACATTTTAATTACACTGTTTAATAAACATAAAATATGTAAGACAAGTACTAGGCATTCAGAAAAGATTTCATTATCCTTTTGCAGATATAGAAGAAGCCTTCTAGAATCTCCCTTCTCTCTAAGTGGCAAGGGTCTTTCAGACTGAGATACTGGAATAGCGTGGGAGTTATCCAATCAGACCCAGTTTGGACCCCAAGCATCACCGTTAGGAACCAAGTCAAAACTAGCATCATTCTGGTAGAATCTGCCTCACAGACCTACATGATTTGATGTGCATAAATTAAAAATATATATTAACCAACATGAATTTGGAATATTAATATGAAAGTTACTTTAATATTAAACAAAAATAAACTAAATTAAATGTGAATGCACTTCTTATAATAGGCATATGATTCTTTCTGTTCAGGATACCAATTGTATTCATTGTGGCCAACTTCACATATTCTTATTACTTGATCATGCCTTGGACATATTGTTTGTTGTTCTTATTAGAGTTACCACACCTGCACTACCAAACTCAACTGCAATTAGCATATATTTTAGTGGAGTGAAGACTGAAAGAAAAAAGAAGTCTGCCATTTTTTAACTACAGGCAATATTTGTTCATTGCTTCAGATTTCAGAGAGGGGTTTCTTTTTTTTCAGTACTTAAAAGTTAGGCTTGGATACTTAAATCCTTATTGTCAAAATAACAATAAGCAAAGAACTTGTGGTCAGCTTCAGTGTCCTTGCCTGGAGAATCCTATAGACATAGGATCCTCGCAGGCTACAGTTCATGGGTTGCAAAGAGTCGAACACAACTGAGTGACTAACACCACACTGTGGTCAACTGCTTCATACATACATTCGCTTGTACATTTGCCAAGATTTTTATATCAGTACTGCTTATTTGAGGGATAAAATGTCCATAACAATTTGAAAGGAGTATATTCTATGATTAACAGGAATCTATCTCACAAAATTAATCACACTTGTACACAAAGATATTTGTATAAGAATGAGCAATGTATCATCAGCACTAAATATTAAAATATACAAGTGCATGCAATCCTATGGACCATAGCCCACCAGGCTCCTCTGTCTATGAGATTCTCCAGGCAAGAATACTGAAGTGGGTTGCCATTTCTACCTCCAGGGGATCATCCTGACCCAGGGATCAAATTCACATCTCTTTCTGTTCCTGCATTGATAGGCAGATTCTTTACCTGGGAAAGGTTCTTTACCACCTGGGAAGCTCCAAAACAACATGGTATTGCACAAAAACATACATACAAATCAATGGAACAGAAAAGAGAGCCAGAAATAAACCCCTGTATCTATGGATAATTAATCTTCGACAAAGGAGATGAGAATAAACAATGGGAAAAAGATAGTCTCTTCAGCAGGTGGTATTGGAAAATTTGGACAGCTACATGTAAATCAATGAAGTTAAAACACACTCTTACAAAATATACAACAACAACAACAAAAAAAAACGCTCTCAAAATGGCTTAAATACTTAGGCATGAGACATGGCACCATAAAAATCTTACTCCTAGAAGGGAACATAGGCAAAACATTCTCTGACATAAATAGTATTAATGTTTTCTTAGGTCAGTCTCACAAGGCAATATAATTAAAAGCAAAAAATAAGTAAATGAGACCTAATTAAATTCATAAGCTTTTACAGAGCAAATGAAACTATAAAGAAAACAAAACAAGCAAACAAAAACTACAAACTGGGAGAAAGTATTTGCAAATGATGTGACCAACAGGGGCTTAATGTCAAATATATACAAACAGCCCCTACAATTCAATATCAAAAAACCAAACAATCCAGTCAAAAAGAATACTTAGACATTTCTCCAAAGAAGACAGCCAACAGGCGTATGAAAAGAAACTCATCATTACTAATTATTAGAGAAGTGCAAATCAAGACTACAATGAGGTACACCTCACAACAACTATAATGCATGCATGCTTAGTCACTCAGTTGTGTCCAAGTCTTTGCAACCCAAGGACTGCAGCCTCCCAGGCTCCATTGGGATTCTCCAGATAAGAATACTGGAGTGGGTTGCCATGCCCTCCTCCAGGGGATCTTTCCAATCCAGGGAAGGAACCCAGGTCTCCTGCATTGCAGGCAGATACTGTTTATCATCTGAGCCACCAGGGAAGCCCCCAGTTATAATGGTCTTCATTAAAAAGTCTGTAAGTAATAAATGCTAGAGAGGGTGTGGAGAAAGCGGAACCCTCTTACACGGTCAGTGGGAATGTAAATTGGTGAGGCACTATGGAAAACTACACAGTTTCCTGAGAAAAAAAAACAGAATTGCCATAGGATCCAGAAATCCAACTCCTACACATATACCCAGATTAAAACTATGACTGGAAAAGATACATGTACTGCTATGTACTTAGCAGCACTATCTACAACAGACGAGATATAGAAATGACCTAAATGTTCATCAATAGATAAGACGTGGAACACACAGAACAGAACACAAACCATCAAAAAAGCATGAACTATGTCATTTGCAGCAACATGGATGCAACTAAGATGATCATACTAAGTGAAATAAGTCAGAAAAAGAAAGACAAGTAGCGTATGATACCACTTAAATGTGGAATCTAAACTATGACACAAACGAATCTATCAATGAAATAGAAACAGACTCTCAGATATGGAAAACAGATTTGTGGTCGCCGAAGGGAAAGAGCAGAAAATTCACTGGCACCCCACTCCAGTACCCTTGCCTGGAAAACCCCATGGACGGAGGAGCCTGGTGGGCTGCAATCCATGGGGTCGCGAAGAGTCAGACACTACTGAGAGACTTCACTTTCCCTTTTCATTTTCACGCACTGGAGAAGGAAACGGCACCCCGCTCCAGTGTTCTTGCCTGGAGAATCCCAGGGATGGGGGAGCCTGGTGGGCTGCCGTCTATGGGGTCGCACAGAGTCGGACACGACTGAAGCGACTTAGCAGCAGCAGCAGCAAGGGAAAGAGAGGAGGGTGAGGGAAGGATCAGGAGTTTGGGATTAGCAGATGCAAAGTATTATTTCTAGGATGGAGAAGCAACAAGGTCACAGGGAACTATATTCAATATCCTGTGATAAACAATAATGGAAAAGGATATATATGTATAACTTAGTCAGTCTGTTGTATAGCAGTAATTAAATACAAGGTAAGTCAACTACACTTCAATAAAATAAAAAAAAAATCATGAAACACAAAAGAACAGAGAAAGTAATTATTTCACAATAAATTATTGATTTTTAACCTGTTAAGTAGGTAGTATAGGAAAAAGGAGTCCAAAATGGTGGTGGCTAAAAGACAAAGAAAGGAAAAAGCCCCTGAAAATAGAAGAAAGGAAGGTCTGAGGACCAGAGTGAGAGCCTCAGGTGAAACAAACAGTCCTCCTGGCTAGCCCAGTTTACATAGGACAGGCTCAGGGGAAGGAGAAAAAACATAAAATGAGGAGCCAAAATTGAGCCTCTTCCTTTCACATCTTTTGGGTCAGCCCACTCTCACAACTCAAGGATGTAATTTTCTTTGCTTGCCAAATAAAACTAAGCTGTAACAGAGGTATAACACTGGTCCACTGCTTCAAATTTTTGCTGTGGCAGGATAGAACTGAGGAAATTACACACTCCCCCAACAAACCTATTTGACTCAGTTGAGTTCAGTTCCATCACGCAGCCATGTCTGACTCTTTGTGACACCATGGACTGCAGCACGCCAGGCCTCCATGTCCATCATCAACTCTTGGAGTTTACTCAAACTCATGTCCATTGAGTCGGTGATGTCATCCAACCATCTCATCCCCTGTCATCCCCTTCTCCTCCTGCCTTCAACCTTTCCCAGCATAAGAGTCTTCAAATGAGTCAGTTCTTCATATTAGGTGGCCAAAGTATTGGAGTTTCAGCTTTAACATCAGTCCTTCCAATGAATATTCAGGACTGATTTCCTTTAGGATGGACTTGTTTGATCTCTTTGAAGTCCAAGGGAGTCTCAAGAGTCTTCTCCAACACCACAGAACAAAAGCATCAATTCTTTGGTGCTCAGCTTTCTTTACAGTCCAACTCTCATATCCATACTTGACTACTGAAAAAAACATAGTTTGACTAGACAGACCTTTGTTGGCAAAGTAATATCTGCTTTTTAATATGCTGTCTAGGTTGGTCCTAACTTTTCTTTCAAGGAGCAAGCATCTTTTAATTTCATGGCTGCAGTGATTTTGGAGCCCCCCAGAATAAATTCTGACACTGTTTCCATTGCTTCCCCATCTATTTGCCATGAAAAATGGGACCAGATGCCATGATCTTACTTTTGTGAATGTTGAGTTTTAAGCCAACTTTTTCCTTCTCCTCTTTCACTTTGATCAAGTGTCTCTTTAGGTCTTCTTCAATTTCTGCCATAAGGGTGGTGTCATCTGCATATCTCAGGTTATTGATATTTCTCCCTGCAATCTTGATTCATTTGATTCATTTAATTAAAATACCTTTATATATATATATATATTCAGGAACTACTAAGTATAAGAAAATGAATAGAGAATGATAAAAAAAAAATGTTGAAAATGGCTCCTCTGTGGAATTGCATCCTCATGCTTAAGCTTGAATTTGGATTTCTCTTTTCTAGAAAGAGTTCAAGTAGAGTCCTAACTTCTACTTTCTACTGTCTTATCAGTTTCCTAATACTGTTAAAAAAAATAGCTTATTTAAATCATGTCTGTGAAAACTTTTCCATATTTTCTTTAAATGCTCCAAATAAAGGTTTCCTCAAAATATACCCTTGGACCTCAATTCTATTTAGTTTCTCCTTTCTCAATCACTGAGATTTAAACACCTTCATAGAACTCATCTCTAGCCCTTATATCCCGTGAAAATCAGGCTTGCTTGTCCAACTATTTATTAGTACACATCTGAAATACGTCTCTGTCACCTTAAAACATATTCAAAACTATACTTTTCACCTTTCCTCACAATATTCCTGTTGCTTTTCTTATCTTATACAGGTGTGTTCTTTACACCATCAAGTCCTCAAACATACCAGGTTCAAGATTAGGAATTCTCTTTTATCTCCTCCTTGACTCTAATAGCTAAACAGCTTTTGAATCCTGCCAGTTCCAACTTTGAAATATTTATTAGTCATAGCCTCTTCCCACCGCTAATGTCACTGCCTTAGCCAAGTTTCAATTACATTCACTACCAATCTCTTGAAACCCCTCTGAATCAGTTTTCCAGTGACCCATTTATTGCTCTTCACTTCATTGATATTAAGTGTCTAACAAGTAAAAGTGAAAACACTTAATAAGCAACTGGTTTTTGCAGGATTATACTTAGATACTGAGGAAGTAAAGGTAAATGAATCACAGACCCCACCTTTTCAGAAATCTGATTATATTCATTCCATTTTCCCCAAATATTAAGACTTACTGATTTCTCCCTAAGTAGTCTCAATTCTTTCTTAAATATTGAAGTCCTCTCCATGCAGCTATGGAGCTTTTTTTCTCTCAAATAACCTTTATTTTCAAATTTAACATTTGAAAGTACTAGGTAGACAGAGCAAATCAAATCCACTGCAAGGATAACCAGGCTTTCAGAGACACTATTGCCAGAACTCCTCACCACTCCCACCAAACTCTCTCCCTTCCACCTCCCTTGACCAGGGTCAGCTGGGCCCAGCTAGCTTCACTGCCTTTCT
The DNA here is from genome assembly GCA_007570785.1 of Antilocapra americana. NCBI lineage: Eukaryota > Metazoa > Chordata > Mammalia > Artiodactyla > Antilocapridae > Antilocapra > Antilocapra americana. The sequence continues at coordinate 29,913,305 of ML663565.1, forward strand.
TAACACCCCTTCATGCTTCAGAACAAAAGTCTGGTTTGGTTTTGTTCATGTGCCTGACAGAGAGAAAACTTACAGACTGGGAACACATTCACCACCTCTTAAAGTTCAAATGAGAAAATTTTTAATTTTAGATAACATCAAGCTCTTTCCTCAAGAAGAAACAAGGATCCAGACACTGTCCTACAGAATCCTCCTCCAGTCAGACTGGTCTACCAGCTTGCAGCTATTCATACTCCCTGCTGTCCTATTTTGCCTGGTGATATTGTCACTCCCTGCAGAGAAGCTTCCTTTCTTATCTGCAAGTCCAAATCCTCAAACTGAGCTCAAGCCCTACTTGCCCACTAAGTCTTCTCTGATTACTCAACTGAATATAATGCTTTTGCCCTTGGCAATACCACACTGTTGACAGCACCTTTTATCTGGCAATTACAACTTTACAGTGTATTTTAGTTATTTAAATACGAATAATATTTCCCTATTCAACTACCATCCACTTTATAGAAAGATTCACATTTCATTCTATGGATATAACTCCTTAGATGTACTAAATTTGTTCTATTTTTTTTTAATTTTTTTCTTGAGATTTTTATTTTTATTTTTATTTTTTTTCCTCCCTTTTATTGTTTTTGTCATACAATGCCATGATATCACCATGGGTTTACATATGTTCCCCCTCCAGAAACCCCTCCCTCCTCCCTCCCCCCCGGGAAATCTCCATGCACCAGCCCCGAGAATCAATCCTGGGCTGGCGATTGATTAGACATATGATAATTAACATGTTTCAATGCCATTCTCCCATATCATCCCACCCTTTCCCTCATTCACAGAATCCATGAGTCTATTCTATACATCTGCGTTCCTTCTGCTGTCTCACATGTTGGGTTCTCATTACCGTCTTTCTAAATTCCATATATATGTGTTAATATACTGTATTGTTGTTTTTGCTTCTGGCTTACTTCACTCTGGATAATGGGCTCCAGTAAATAAACACAGCTTCCATTAGAAAATAAATTATATTTAAATAGCTTATTGAAAAAGAAAATAATCCTCTTCCTCTCTAACTTTGACTTTCTCGCATTTTACCTCCTTTCCAACTAGGAATTGTGCTTAGTGATGGAAATTTTCAATCGCTTCCTAAATTACCCAATAAACTCCATTAGAATGATCAAAACCAAGATGTTCTTAATGCAAATGCTTGATATATGAACTTTTGATCAAGTAATATAAGGCATTAAATTAACCATTTGTTAAATGAGAACATAACAAGCATTTTGAAATTGAAAGTTTTGATGGGGGGGGGGAACTAAGATGGCGGAGGAATAGGACGGGGAAACCACTCTCTCCCCAATAAATACACCAAAAGAACTTTTAAAGACTGCGCAAACTCCATAAAACAGGATCTAAATGCTGGCAGAGGACATCGGGCATCTGAAGGGACGGCCCATTGCCGACGAGAGAAGGTAGGACAAAAGAAAAAAGAGAGAGAAAAAAGTAAAGGGAGAGACAGAGTTGGGGGCGGGGATCCATCCCGGAAGGGGAGTCTGGAATAAAGAGGAAAAAAAAAAAAGAGGAGAAACGTATCCGAATACCAGGGAGCATTCTCTCGGGCGGATTTGCGGTGAATCTTGGAGAGCAAGATAGCTGGGAGTAAAAGCAGATTAATAATTAAGCCCTGCAAGCTACATTTCTGGCTGGAAGGCACAGGGAAGCAGCGGCGGACGCCCCACCCCCCACTAGCCAAAGCGGACTGCTCAGGGAGGGGCGGGCCGCGCGCTCAGGGAATGGAGCAGCCTGAGCGACCCAACCCAGGGGGCTAACCGGAGATAGACTGAGAAGTAGCCTTCCCCAGGAAGAGCCCCCCTGCCAGGCCCACGCAGAACAAGGAGAGGTGTGGAGTCGGCAGAGAGGCGGCTGGCCGGGTGGCACAGAACAAAGGGCGTGCGGAGTCGGCAGAGAGGCG